>CM068833.1:114104893-114602393 GCA_028554795.2 Sinohyriopsis cumingii
CTGCAGATCTCGATATTTCTACTTTCTATAAGTTTATACGGAATAAAAGAAATAAACGCGATTACATTCACGAAATCGAACCAAACGGAACAATTGTACGCGATCACGACTCTATTAGAGAGTTATGGGCAAATCATTTCTCCAGTTTATCACTGCCTGACAATACTTATCTGTACGATGAAAATCATTACCAGATGGTCTTAGCAGAGGTCAGAAAACAAACTAAAGAAACCTATTCACACTTTGATGAAGTTGTTGATAAAATCCCCACTAGAGACGAAATCAGTAGTACAATTAGCTCTCTCAATAAAGATAAGGCATGTGGCCACGACGGTATTGTTGCTGAGCATTTACTGTTTGCGGACCCTCCAAGCAGTGTACAATTACTTGAAATTATATTCACAAAAGTGTACGAGGCCGAGAAGTACCCGTGCCACTTTAAACAAGGTTTGGTTATACCAATATTCAAAGGAGGGGGAAAGAACAAATTAGATATGAATAATTACCGCGATATAACTATAATTCCAGTGCTTCAGAAAGTTCTAGAACAAATTATATATAGTAGACTACTTATATTTTCTAAGCAGATTTCTTTTCCAAATCCGTTGCAACAGGGTTTTAGAAATAATTGCGGTAGTATCACTACAGCGTTCTGTATCAAAGAATCTATATGCTACGATTTGGATAAAAATACTCCTGTCTATGCTACATTTATTGATAATGCTAAAGCCTTCAACACAGTTTGGCATAACGGGTTATTCTACTAGTTGTACATACTTGGCGTCAAAGGGAAGACCTGGCGCATCATGAAAGATTCGTTTGAGAGAGTAACAAGCTCTGTTTTATATGCGGGCAAGCTGTCCAAACGCTTCGATATTAGGCAAGGTGTAGGACAGGGCCGTATCTTGTCTGCCTGGTTCTTTCTTGTAATGATAGATGATTTGATCACGGAATTAGATCACACTTTGCGAGGTCTAAATCTTGTTGATCTCCACCTGCCTTGTGTCTTATTAACAGATGACACAACTGTAATGTCTAACTCGCATCATTCAATGCAACAGCTGCTTGATACAATTTCCGACTATGCGAAAAGGTGGAGATTAAGATATAATGCAGATAAAAGTTGCACCATCTTGTTTAATAACAAAAGAACGACTGGTGTACCTTGTTTTATGCTCGACAAATCTCTAATTCCGGCAGTCAAAAGTAAGAAGTATGCCGGCATACCTCTAAACTACAACTTAAAACCAAACGACGCGATAAAAGAAGCATGTGATAAAGGCAAACACTTGTTAAAACCTTTATATTTTATTGTTATCAGAGATGGAGGAATGAACCCTCTAACAAGTCTGAAGATTTGGAAAAGAATTATTCTACCCTCGGTCCTATATGGATGTGAACTATGGTCAGGTATCACAAACTCGAATATAGAAGAACTTGAGTTATGCCAGAGATATGCAGCGCGACGTATGCAAGCTTTCGATAAATATTCGCCTACGGAGGCAACGAGTAGTACCTTAGGACTCTGGTCAATGGAAGCATACATAGATAGGATGAAATTGCTCTTTTTCAACCGATTGTGTAAGGGCGATGGGACTTTTATCTGGAAAAAGATTTTCATTATGCGCCTATGTCAGTATCTGAACAACCCGCTAAAACAGACGGGATTTATACCTGATATTGACAGAATAACTAAGATATATGGTATGGGAAGTGTTCTTTTAGACTATGCAGAAAGAGTGCAAACTGAAGAAAAACTCATCTGGAATCGACATATTATTGATATTATCCAAACCATGAAGAAACTACCTGGAGAGCAAATATGGAACTAAGGGGTGATTTAATTCACTTCAGAAACATTCATTTGGACTTAAAACCATGTAATATATGGTTTCTTGAGCGTAAATTTCCATCCATGTTATGGCCTCTCTCTGAAGTAATGAAACTATATATTATGCCTGTTGGAAAAGTTATGGTATGCAAACTCTGTGGAAAAGAGACTGACGACAGAGCGAAACATCTTATTTTAGGCTGCGAAATGCTGCTTGAGGAACGAAACGTTTTCTTTGAGAGAGTGATTGACTCTTTAGAAGTGAGAGACGGGGTTAACTTATTCAATTAAGAAGACGATATATTGTTGGAGACACTTCTTGGAAGCAGGGTTGACTGCATGTCGTCTATTGACGATGACGTATCAGATAGGCTCATGTTGGTGACCGCAAACAGCATAGCTTCATTCTACAATAAAATGTGTGCCCTACTATCAACTAACATGCCCTAACATGATATTAAAAGTAAGTAGTAAATTAACATTAAATATAAACAATTAAAGGCCAAAGTCTTCTTGTCAAATCCGCAAATTTTGTTGTATGACAGCTGTTTGTGTGTGTGTTTATGTATTTGTTTATGTATTTGTTTATGTTTATTTCCAAGAGATTTCTATATGGTTTTCTGTATTTATATATCTCATTTTGTAAATGCATTAGTTGACGATGTATATATCATGCTTGCGTTCTCGTCTAGGATGTGTCTCATAATCCTATGATATGTATAATATGTATCTTAGCAACCTGATATACTCTTTGTTGAAGAGGTAACTAAGTCATTTAGACAGTCAGTCATAGATAAATGCACGCACGCACGCATACGCGCAAACAAGTATATATATGCATAAATAACATGCGTCATATGAAGAAAAAAATACTACATATAGAATTACACTGTTAAAAGTTTTTCATTTCATTTTCGTTACTATCTCGAACTTAATGTTAAGCATATAACACTTTAGACGTATTAACTTTTCGAAATATTATCATCATCAAGCAACTGTTAAAAGATTAGTGCCTTGCTCCGCCAAATGACTGCAGATTTGCATAATTGCAGGCATTGAGATATTTCGTTTTGTCAATACGGTAGCTGACACAGTATTACTATTGCATTTTTGTCAATTTTCTGTTTTATTTTATGATCTTGTATTATCATGAATTTGTTTATTCTGATGTAATCTCTTTTTAAAGAGGAAATAAAGTCAGTCAGTCAGTCAGTCAGTCAGTCACACACACACATATATACATACATACATACATACAGAGTCGCAAGGGTTACTCGTCCCTACTCTAATTACACACACGATCCAGTGGTCTACTGGTCAGAGCTTCCACATCGGATGCGGGAGGTAGTGGGTTCGAACCCCGGCCGAGTCATACCAAAGACTTCTAAAAATGGTACAAACAGCTGCCTCGCTAGGCGCTCAGCATGAAGAGATTAATGTTAGGACTGGTCGGCCTTGTGTCTGGATAATGTGACCGGGTGGGACATGATGCTACATGTCTGCGGCATGATGCCCCAGTGCTAGGCATCACTTTAAACTGCCACACTGCAGACATCGTAGCGAAATGACTGGACAATTATTAAAGCTACGTGAAAATTCTAAATCTCTCTCTCACACACACACACACACACACACACACACACACACACACACACACACATTATACACAACACACTATACCTATCCAATATGTATGATAGCTCGTTGGAAGGGAAATTTTCTCCACATCAAAATGAAAAGTGTTGCTCTATATGCAAACACTCTTAAGACACCTAGGCCTACATTGTAATCTGCAGTATAGCATAACTATCATGATATCCTAATATTTTACTCAATCTTGATATCAAACTTATATCCGCTTCCTGTGACGTCGTTTCTGATGCAACATGTTCTATTGCTGACACTCCTTAGCCCCATCCCAGCACATAGAGCTGGTTAGGACTTAGAAGTGACACCCTGTCTATAGACTCACAAGTATCTCTCACGCACGACAAATGTTAAGCCATGTTAAACTTCGGCTCTGGTACAGGGTAGGAAATGCACTCATAATTATTCTCCGAGTACAAAATCTGCCTCAACTCAGCGCAGGAACGATTAGGTAGTTAAGTTTCAATTGGCTTATCCAATTTTTACCCCGTCAGGACGAGGTGACGAGTGGTATTTCTGACATACATACATACATACATACATGACTGGTACTTTCTATATGGACAATATAATGATAAAGGAAAATTTGTCCAGATAAACGTTGACCCCGCGAAGTACATATATTAAAGAGAGTCAGGTGTCTGTGCGAGCAATGTTACTGATTTGAATTGTATTTTTTAACACTTTTTCGTTTATTATCCAAGTGATGGACCCGTTTTGACACTTCTTTTGGATGTTATTCATTCGACATCGACATCCCCGAATACAGTCCCAGTTTCCTCTGATCCTTGCCATCCCATTTTTTGATATTTAGACATTTATGTTGGGGTGTAGGGTCAGAGTCCTATCCCTATCTAAAAGTTGGAATTCGCAGACACCATTTGGTATCCGCATTGGATAGCCGCTTACTAGCGTGCCCAGCAAACGTTAATGATCTTTTGTGAGATATACCTGCATGAACTCGACAGGAATATGACGTATTTTCTCAAAAATCGTGATCACAGCATTCGTCATGTCTTTAATCCGCTGACAGACGAGACGATGTGTGTGTGATGTGATTTGGATTTTTAACGTAGCTTTTACAATATTTCAGTCATATCGCTACGATGTCTGCAATGTGGCAGTTTATAGTGATGTCTAGCACTGGGGCATCATGCCGCAGACATGTAGCATGATGTCCCACCCAGTCACATTATCCTGACACCGGGCCGACCAGTCCTAACACTAACCTCCTAATGTTGAGCGCCAAGCGAGGCAGCTGTTAGTACCATTTTTGTAAGTCTTTGGTATGACTCGGCCGGGGATCGAACCCACCACCTCCCGCATCCGAGGCGGACGCTCTAACCACTAGGCCACCGGAGCGGTGCAGACAAGACGAAAATATGTCGTTGCTGAAATTTGACCTGAATCAAGTTTGCTGGGCCGGCTATTAAGCGGCTGCCCCATGCCGGCACCAAATGATGTCGGCGAATTCCAACTTTTCGATAAGGAATTGACTCTGACCCTACACCCCAACATAAAAATCCAAATATCAAAAATGGGATGGCAAGTGTCAGAGGAAACTCGGACTACCCCGTATAAAGTTGTAAGTTTGCTTCAACTATCATCAAGTTCACTTATGGAAGTCGAGCCATATTAAAAATAGTTTGAATGAGGTACACATGTATTAACTGACCTCATTTGCTTACACAACATGCACGTATAGGTCTCCAGGTATACCGACCATATGAGTGTGTTGCATATCGCTGCCACCTGATAAAGCTCGCTAGAACAGTGTCACCTACAGTTTTATTTTCAGTACGTTGCATCTGTGTGCCTTTGGAATATGCCCGTTTAAGAGACGTGAACATTAATAAAAGCCCTCGATCCCACAGTCATCTCAAACCTTGTGACAGCTGGGGCATTTTTTTAGCCACGAAACCTGTCAATGGTTAAAGGTACTCTATGAAATATGGAACTTTAATATATTTTAGTAGTCATTTTAATATAATAACAATCACTTTTATCCATTTTGCTTATTCACATTTCTGAGTGACACATTGTAATAGTCTAGTTTTACCGGTGCGCGAACGCTTAACTTTAAGTTCGGGTCACGCATATTTTCACATGATTTACATTCAGCGCATTGATCTTTCAGAATACAGAAACACATGTTATCTCCTTTCATATCTGATATGACAATGGGAAAGATGAGAAAGAGTTGAATTAGACTGGATGTTCTAGAGATTTGTTGAGGCTTTCCTAACCACTTGCCGTGTACCTGACTCAATACACATGCAATATAACACCCTTCTGTTTTCAGTGTGTACACCTATACACATTGGAACATGGATATTGTATTTCACTTAAATGATGCTGACATTTGTCAAATATAAGGCTATTTTTGAAATTCAAGAAGAATGAAATCTTTACTTTATTCCATTTACACATCGTCTTAGAAAAATTAACTTATATTTGAAAAAAAAAGATCGTAGAGGTTTTACAACTTCTTTTGATTAAAGAAGATATTGCAAATTTAGAATAAAGCAGCTGGTGAAATTATCGCACCTCAGTGTACACCAACAACAATTACTAACAGTTCTTATTCCTAGCTGGTCGT
The DNA here is from genome assembly GCA_028554795.2 of Sinohyriopsis cumingii. Lineage (NCBI taxonomy): Eukaryota > Metazoa > Mollusca > Bivalvia > Unionida > Unionidae > Sinohyriopsis > Sinohyriopsis cumingii. The sequence continues at coordinate 114,110,971 of CM068833.1, forward strand.
CAAAATTGAATCGTATCTGAGGCCAACCATATTCAGGGTAGACATTCAGGACATGTAGTAGAAAGTCTAAATTGTGTTTATACAGCTAACGGATATTTTAGATGCATCAGACTGTCCAGGTAATAGATGGGTAGACGTCAAACTTTACAAAATTGTACACATTGTTAAACTTGCAAATTTTGCGACCAGTACAAATAAAATGTAAAATGTCACATAATTTCTTGTTGGTCAGGTGCATCCCCAAAATCAGTTTACCGTAATAATACACAAAAGAGCAGTCAACCCCTTGCTGAAATTAAGTATTGGGGCGTGTTCATGTTTGTACACAGTTACATAGAACCATAATCTTTAATAATAATATACAAGAATGAATAAATATACGTAATATAAATGGAAAGTAATTGTATCCTGAGTAAAGTAAGCAATCGATTGTAGGACAGTATCTTTGTACGTCGGGTTCTCGTGTTGGATCACCCAGATCTTGCAGTGAGGAGTGGTGGTCTTTCTTAAGCGGCTTGATGCAATAGTATTGTTGACAGCCACAAATACAGGATCATTATTATTATTAGCAGAACTATCGTCATTAAATTTATCATAATACTTATCATGTTATCTTTCGCAAAGAACCTTCGTTGTCGTAACGGTCTAAGAGTAGTAAATGGGGATACCCTAGCCTCAATGGGAATTAGCATTACAGAGACCCCTGGGACACTCTAGCCTCAATGGAAATTTAACATGGAGAAAAATCGTGGGCCACTCTAGCCTCAAGGGGAATTTAACATGGGAAATAGTCTTGGGCTACTCTAGCCTCAAGGGGAATTGAACATGGAGAAAAAACCCTGGGCCACTCTAGCCTCAAGGGGAATTGAACATGGGATTTTTTTTTTGATTTTTTTAAAATTTAGATTTAAATTTAAATTTAAAAAAGGGGTAGGCAATTGAATAAAGTCATTCACTTTTCGAGAAATATGGCTGGCCCTGAAAAGGGCCTTTGGGTTTATGTTAATGTATCCATTAACATAAAGGGCACCGCATTGGTCTTCTTCTTGTCCTTAGGCTGCGTTTCACTGTAGGACCGTAAATCAGGACTCTTTTCAGGCATCCTTGTCTTTCTACGTAGATCCTACGTATCCACAGGCTGGTGTTTGTCCTGTGGACAACGGTCCACTTGGATCGGACATACATCGGTATGTCCGTCCGGAACATCATGGAAGACACAAGCGTAGAAGATTGCACATCGGTCCACATCTTGAAGCGACGAGAACAAGTGAATCAATGTACTGAACTGCGCTTATTTATAGGTAGAGGTAGGATTGAAACGGATTGAGTTCATTCACCAATCCAAACACGCGTTACAAAATTCAGTCAGCCCGCATCCAATCCGAAGAGATTAGTCTGTGACGTCAGTTGGTCTATATAGATTCGCTAGCGCTTGTGTGCAGTCAATCTATGCGACAGTGATTCAACATGACGGAAATTCAGAAAACGATCCATTGGGGTGCACCAGCAGGGGAGACCGCCCAAGGGAACCCGGACTTACTTTCAGAAGAGGTACATTGGGATTTTGTGGATTTTCTTACCTCGCAAGAATTTGTTCCGGAACCTTCGTTACCTTCTTCATTACCGCAAGTGGAGAATTTTAGACAGAGACAGAAAGAAGAATTGGAGAAATTTATGCAACGACAAAAGGAAGCGGAACAAGCTTTTCTCCTACAGCAACAGCAACAGCAACAAGAAGAGGTAAGAAAAAAACAACAGCAACAACAGCAAGAAGAAGTAGCAGCAAAGAAACAAGAGGGTGAAAATCAAACGGCTACGGTACTGTTGGACATTTTAGCGGAGTTAAGAAGTCTGAAACAAATGTATCAGACTTCTTTATCACGACCGAAGAGAATACGACCTTCCCGAGCTAAACACGCCAACCCTGTGACTAAGCCTATCGTACCACCCTTAGTGATTTCAACCCAATCATCAGAAGTAGGCCTTGGCCGTGGCAAAGGCTTAAGGCAGTTAAAGTTGATTGGTTAAACTCACTCCTACACCATAAAGAAAAAAGGCTCTTTTCAGGGCCACCCACATTTCTCGAAAAGAAATACAATTTCAATTTGCCAATGACTCAAAAATAAACCCCACCCATTTTACCCTTATAGTACGTGTCTGTGTATGAGTGCGTGAGTGTAGCTTCTTATTTTAAAATCAAAACTCAAAGACACTTACCTTATATCATTAATGTATTCTTTTCTCCATAGTTACAATCCAATTCACAATTCACAACAGAACACTTTAATTAAAAGTTCATTGACTTCTTCTTTCTCCTTGTTTAGTCTGTCTGTTTTTTGAATTTCTTCACCGTGTTTTCCTCATTTTCTTCCCTCCTTTTCTTCTCCTGTTTCTTTGCCTCTTTTAAATAGAATTGTCTTCTTTCTTCCTCTTCTTCCTCTGAAGAATCCCTCTCTTCTTTCGAAGAATCCCTCTCTTCTTCCGAAGAATCCCTCTCTTCTTCTGAAGAATCCTTCTTTTCTTCTGACTCCTCTTGTTTCTTTTTTGGGCAATCTGGAGACCAATGTCCTTTTTCTTTACAATAATAACAGGTATCTTGACTTTTGTCTTTTTTAGCCCCTGTTTTTTTTTTTTTTGACGGTCTGGACACTCTGAAGACCAATGCCCTTTCTTCTGACAGATATAGCAAGTATCCTGACTTTTATCTCGAAAGGAAGGAGAGTAGTCCGTAGGCTGGTCTGAAGAGAATTTTCTAATGACCCCTCGCAAAGCTCTGACGAAACGTTCCATCTGGGTAGTCTCTTCCATCGTTGTGCTCGGTTTGAGAGTGAAATGAATAGTGAAAGGACAAGACACACACCCTTTTATATACGCTGGTTTGTCATGACTATAAATTAGTCTATGGTGTTTAAATTTTAGTCATTTGACGTTTTGCACTCAAGATGAAACGATCCTATTCATTCGAGAAGAAAGAAGAAGAAGAAGAAAGTAAGAGGCAGAAACGTGATCTATCGCCTCGTACCAGGGCTGAAATCTTGGCACAAATTCATGCCAGTGATTTTGAAGAGGACATGAGTGAACCAGAATCAGAACCCTCTAAACCAAGTTCACCACCCTTAGTCAACCCTGAAAAGTACTATTCCATTCGAGACACGGAAAAGCGCTCCTCTAGAAAATTTAGAACCACGGCTTACACCTACACGGTGAAGTTTAAAGATTTCAAGTCCGACGTACCCTTAGAGAAAGCAGAAGGGTTTATCACCGAGATGTGGGATTCTTTGCTCACCGCACTCAAGCGACAATGTCAACCCAAAGAAGACGATCGCTTGACACTATCCATAGATCACGACGGTTTGAAATCCCCTGTTTGGATCGAGTTTAGCAGACCCGCAGAACTAACCCCTTCCAAAGTCATGGACAAGATTCAACACGTACAACAATCTAATGACCAGTTTGACATCACCGATGGTAAAGCCACACTGAAAATGGCCCACGTCTCTCCTCCTCAAGGGACTGGACGCAAAAAGATCTTCTTGGTGGACGACCTTCGCAACACCAAAACAAGTCTCGTCCGAATTAACAACCCTCAAGACCAGATGTGTTTAGCTCGAGCCATCGTGGTGGGACGAACCTATCCCAACAAGAACGACACGACAGAATGGAAAAGAGCCTGGAAAACTATTCGACAATCGGACCGAGCCAAACAACGAAACGAAGCAGAACTCCTGTTGCAACAAGCTGGCCTGTCCAAAGACACATCCTGTGGCATTCATGAGATGCAAAAATTGCAAGATGCCCTAGCTCCACGCTACACCTTGAAAGTGCACCCTCAAGAAATGCGTGGGTCTCTGTTGTTTCGAGGCCAAGATTTTAAGGACGGAAAATACATTCATGTCTATTATCACGATGAACATTTCGATACCATTACCAGTATCACTGGATTCCTGCTATACGGTTATTATTGTGAGAAATGTGATTATGGTTATAACAATCGAGAGCAACACAAGTCTTGTGGATGGAAATGCCCAGGATGTTTGGCCTCTCCACCCTGTCTGAGCGAAGAACCAGTGCCTTGTTCAACTTGTCTGCGCACGTTTGTCAGCCCTACCTGTTACCAGCAACATTTGAAAACACAAGGTTCACAGAAGAAATGTGCTTGTCAACTCCTGAGATTGTGCCCTACGTGTGGACAAGGCATACGTACCAATAGTACCAAGGCACACGTATGTCGAGGAAAGAAAAAATGTCACATTTGTCATCACATCGTGGACTTGGAACACGAATGTTACGTGCAAAAATACCAACCCCCACCAGAGGAAGAGGACGGTCACAAGAAGAAAGGCAATTTCATCTTTTTCGATTTCGAATGCATGCAAGAGACCGGCATTCACATTCCTAATTTCTGCGTGGCTCATCGAGCGTGCGAGAAGTGCATTCAAGAACCTATCTTCAGTCATTGCCCTCACTGCAGCAAGATTCCTGGAGGGCGTGAAAAAATCTTTCGGGGACCAAACACGTTAGCCGATTTTGCCCGATGGGTCTTAGACCCCATCGACAAGACGTGGAGCCAAGAGGACATCGAACGTTACGGAGATTGTCATCGTCATGCCACGGTGATGGCTCACAATTTCTCCGGATACGATGGACAGTTCCTTTTGAGATACTATACGGAACAAGGCACCGAGCGTCCTAAAGTCACTTTGAACGGAGCTAAAATCATTTTCATGCAAGTGGGACAAGTACAGTTTAAAGATTCGATGAGCTATTTGGCCATGCCTTTGAGTCGAATGCCTAAAAGGTTTGGAATGACAGAAATGGCTAAAGGGTACTTTCCACACTTTTTCAATACGGAAGCCAATCAACATGCCGTTCTACCCCATTTGCCTGAGGCTCACTATTACGACCCCGACAACATGCGTACCGAACAACGAGAAGCTTTCTACGCTTGGTACCAGGCTCACGCCTCGGACCCTTTCGACTTTCAGGAAGAAATGCTAAAGTATTGTCGTTCCGACGTGGACATTTTACGGCGTTGCTGTGGAAAATTTCGAGAACTGTTCATGGAACACGGAGGGGTCGATCCTTTGAAAGAAGCTTGCACCATTGCCAAAGCGTGTTCCTTAGTGTACCGACAACGATTCATGCCTGAAAATACCGTGGCTGTCATCAGCCCTCAAACGACCCACTATGTCAAGCGTCAATACTCGGTCAAAGCCCTACGCTGGTTACATTACTTGTGCGACAAGGAAGACAAATGGATTCAGCATGCCCGCAACGGAGGAGGCGAAAAGACCATCGGAACGTATTCGGTCGATGGCTGGGACTTAGAAAACCCCAAGATCGTGTACGAGTTTAACGGTTGCTTATTTCATGGATGTCCCGTCTGTTACCCTGACCGTGGCACTAAAAATCAGTTTTTGCAACGAACCATGGAAGACATGTACCAGGACACTTGTCAGCGACGCCTAAAGTTAGAACAGCAAGGATACCAAGTGGTAGAAATGTGGGAACACGAGTACGATCACCGTTTGAAAACCGATCCCGAGTTTAAACGCCTCGTGGAAAGTTACCAGTTCATGGACCCGTTGAACCCGAGGGATAGTTTGTACGGAGGAAGGACCAATGCCACCTGTTTGCTGTACCAAGCCGACGAAGAGAAAGGAGAAGAAATCAAATACTTGGACGTGTGTTCGCTGTATCCCTACGTGTGCAAATATTGTCGCTTTCCTGTAGGGCACACGCAATTGCTGACGGAACACATCGACCTGAAAAACATTCGACAATACGAAGGCTTGATCAAGTGTAAAGTTTTGCCTCCCACGAACCTATACCATCCCGTCTTACCTCACCATTGTCAAGGCAAATTGATGTTTCCCTTGTGCCGTACTTGTGCCGAAACGTGCAACCAGGACCAACCTTGCCATCACAGCCAGGAAGAACGTGCCTTGACGGGAACCTGGGTCAGCGTGGAATTGTTCAAAGCTCTGGACATGGGATACCAACTGTTAGAAGTGTACGAAATTTGCCACTTTCCCAAGACACAACAGTACCACAAGGGTGACCCTACTCAGAAAGGCATTTTCGCCGACTACGTGGATGCCTTTTTGAAACTGAAACAAGAAGTCAGCGGCTATCCTTCCTGGTGTCACACTCCCGAAGACCAAATACAATTCAAAGAGAAATACTACGAACAAGAAGGCATCTCTTTAGACCACATCGAATAAAACGAAGGCAGGCGATCGTTTGCCAAAGTGATGTTAAATTGCTTGTGGGGTAAAATGGCACAACGACCGTGTTTACCCAAGACGGAATATTTGACAGAACCTTCCCGCTACTTCCAGATGATTCACGACAAAACCAAATACATGAAACACGTGGACGTCGTTCGAGAGGATTTGATCTTGGTCAATTACGAAGAAGATCTGGACTTTGTACAAGACGACCCTTTTGGAAATGTCATCATTGCGGCTTACGTGACGGCTCATGCTCGCTTAAAATTGTACGAAGCTTTAGAACTGTTAGAAGAACGCGTCCTGTACTTTGACACGGACAGTTGCATTTACATCCATCACCCGATTCAACATCACCCTGACATCGAAGGAGACCGTTTAGGAGCCTGGACAGACGAGCATCCCGACGACAAGATTCTAAGTTTCGTCAGTGGCGGTCCCAAAAATTACGGCTACGAATACCGGGACGAACAAGGAGAAGTGCACACGACGTGCAAAGTGAAAGGACTGACTCTGAATCATCGTACCAGTCGAGTGGTCAACTTTGGGGTATTGAAAGAAGCCTTGCAATCGGGAGAGGATGGAAACTTTAAAGTGACCACCTATCAACCGAACAAGATTGTACGTTTACCCACTCACCACATCGTCAGTCGACCCTTGGAAAAAGTCTATCAAATTGTATACCAGAAGCGAGTGCGACTTCCCAATCACTTTACGTTGCCGTACGGTCACGTCGGTATTGGTCTGTATATAAAAAGGAACCGTAGGCAAGATCGATAGTTCATTGTTCATTGAAGTAACTTACCATGTCGTTGACGAAGAAGAAACCAGATTGGTTTGGCTTGGACCCAAGAGGTGGCCCAGTATGCACGAGAGTTATTCAAGGAAAAAAGTTACTTTTCAACCCGTGTTAGTGACGGTGCCAGAAGAACCCGTCACCCAGGACGGGACTGTCTTGGACAGGCCTGAAAGACCCTTTCGGGAGGACACTTGTGTGACCTTACCCCCTACTATAGAACTGGTTAGAACATTACCCAAAACATGTTGTACAGACACTTGTTTTTATTCCACGTTCATGGTTATCATGTGCCTTTTATCCTTGTACTTAAGCCTTTCGCTTTTATGTATTTTTGTCTTTCGTATTCATGTTTGAAAAAAAAACATTCAATAAACGTGTTCTGAAAAAGTATATAAACTCTTGTCTTGTTTGTTTTTCGTGTCACAAGTGACATTTCTCACACAATGGCTACCTCTGCTGTCTCTGCTCCCTCTTCCTCTACTGTCAAAGTCATCGACGAACACTTAGATCGTGCCAGTTGGGAGGCTTTGTATCTTCGCCATCCCTTTAACATGCTCATTGCTGGACATAGCGGTTCATGCAAAACCGAATTCGTCAAACGTTTGATCGAACATAAACATCATTTGATCGATCGGCCACCTCAACGGATCGTGTGGTGTTACAAAGAGTGGCAATCGGCGTACAACCTCTTGCGAGAAAGTCAAGGCGATTCCATCGTGTTTGTGGAAGGCATTCCTAAAGAAGACGACGGCATCGTCTCTGGCTCCCGTCAAACCCATTTGGTCATTTTCGACGACATGTTAGGAGAAGACGAAGAAGAAATTAAACTGTGGTTCACGCGCAAAGGGCATCACCGTAATGCCAGTGTCGTTTACATCACCCAAAATTTGTTTCAACAAAGTAAAGCCCATCGCACCATCAGTCTCAATGCGCATTACGTGGTCTTGTTTAAAAGCCCTCGAGATAAATCGCAAGTGCAAGTCTTAGCCAAACAGTTAGGAACGCCTTGGCTGACTCAGGCGTACGACGATGCCACTCAAACGCCACACGCCTATTTACTCGTCGATATGAAACCTACGACCCCCCAGGATTTGCGATTTCGTACCCACTTGTTTCACCACTGGTGCCAAGACGGAGGGCCTGTCCTGTACACGTCTCCGTCCTCGACTTCATTTCACTCCCCATCAGAAAATCTATAAAAACCTCAAACCCTTTTTCGTCTGTCTCACACAGTGTGAACATGACGTCCCTTCAGTCGCATCTTCTCGTCAAATTGATTCGTGCCTTGTATGGCATCAGTCGAGAAAAAATCCACAAACACGAGCTCGTGTCTTAGAAGCTAGTCTCAGAGAAGTCTTACGATGGTTCACGGTGACGGCACGTCAATTAGTCCAAGGAATCATTCAGATTCCTCATCAAACCAAACGCTTTTTCGACCGAAACAATGTCGCTTGGTCCAACTGGCCGATCCCCGCATCGACACTCAAACCAAAAAACAAATCATTTTGAAACCTGGAGGGAGCGGTACTCTAGGAGGGGTCATCATTCGCTCACTCTTAAGATGGGATCCTAATGCCCCCAAAGTTATACCCAAGACAAAAGTCCAACGAAGCCCCAAGAAGAAAAAGACCAGGTCCCCAAGGAGAACTTCTCCAGTGGCAGGACCCTCCTCTTACCAGACACCACCACCACCCCGGAAAAAGAAAAGAAGCCCCCAGAAAAAGAAACAGAAAAAAAGTCCCCAGAAAAAGAAAAGTCCACAGAAGAAAACTAGTCGCAAGAGAGGCACTTCGGCCAGGACGCAACCTTACACTCGCAAACCACGATCTGCCACGTCAGTGACTGCGTCTCCGGCATCCTCACGTTTGTCCACTTCTCCGTTAATGACACCAGGAACTGAAGAGTACTTGGAGACGTTGATCACACCAAGAACTTCTCCGTTGATGACCCCCAAAAGAACTTCCCCAGTGGCAGGACCCTCCAATTTAGTGGCAGTGGCTGCTGCTCACAAAGTACCTTCTCCCAAAATCAAAGTCCATGAAAGATCGGGCATGTTACAAAGTTTACTGGATTTGTCCAAGCAAGAACTGGCTCGATTTAGTCCGTTACGTACCCCTGCACGACGTGTCATGCCTGTCCTCAAACTGATACGACGTCAAGACAATCAGTGGCGACGCGTTCCAGTATAAAAAAGGCCTGTGACCGAGTAGGGTATCAGTGTTTTTTTGGTGCTCCTGAAGATTCAAAGATGTCACCCTCCAGAAAACCCCAAGGAAAGAAAAGGAAATGACTGCCACCACGTTTAGCCAAACATGGGGACATGTTATCTGTCCTGTCCAAAGCTTCTCCACCCCTACGAAAAAAACTCATTCAATCAGCCTCCAAAGAGGTCATCGATACCGTGTGTGAATGTTGTTTGAACGTTTTGAAAGGCACGATCCCTTTGTCCAAACACCAGAAACAATGCTTAGGCAAACATCGTCACGTTCTTCGCCAAATGGTTCAAAAGAAAATTCCCATTCGTCAAAAAAAGAAGATGTTGGTCCAACGTGGAGGCATCTTGCCTCTCTTGTTAGGCCCCATACTGAAAGGAGTCTTGGGAACCATGTTGGGAGGACTAGTGGGAGCAAGATAAAAAGGCCTTCGGAAGTCCCAAGATCTCAGAATCGACCCCTGACAACCCCATGGAAGGACGAAAACTAGCTTTAGTGCCTTACAAACGATGGATGGAATACCATCGGTGGCAAGAACAACGTACCCCGCATTTACCTCCCAATCCCAATTTGAGCGAAATGTCCCAGTTACAACACGAATTGCAGTCCTTGATGGACCGCCAAGATTTGTCCGAAACAGAAAAATCGCAAAAGTACGGTCAACTCTTGCAACGACTGCAACTCTTTCACCAGAAAGCTTTAGACGAAACAGCTCTACCCACTCTAAAAGATTTTAAGACCTTGATGAAAAGTCCAGCACCATCACCAGTACCAGTACCAGTACCAGTACCACCAGTACCAGTGACCAAGACAGAAAAAGGAGAAGAAGAAGAAGGGTTTCAAACTCCACCAGAAAAAAGTACGCAAGTTAACAACACCACCTACCTCCAGAATTGGATGGATTAAAAAGATGATGGCCACCCCTTCTTCCTCACAAGAGAAAAAGAAAGTGAAGACAGAAGTGAAGACAGAAGTGAAACAAGAACCGATATCCCCCGCTCAGACATCCTCCTCTTCAACACCTATTGCCGGCGGCACACGCAAAGCATTGCAATCCAAGAAAGTACCCCAAGAGAAAAAGAGTAGCATCCTCCAAGAGTGGGTGTCTTATTAACACACCAACCAACACAAAAAAAATGGAAAAAGTCTTCGCCAGCATTTACTACGATCCCTCCCATCCTGCAGGTTACGCAGGAGTTCAAAAATTGTATCGTGCTGCCAAAACTCGACTGAAAAGTCTCCGTTTACCTCAAGTGCAACGATGGTTACAAGAACAAGCTACCTACACTTTACACAAACCCATTCGACGCAAGCTTGCCAGAAGTCGCACCCGAGTGGAAGGCATCGATCATCAATGGCAAGCCGATTTAGCCGATGTCTCTCATTTGGCCAGCTACAATCGTGGCTACAAATATTTGTTTTGTGTCATCGACGTCTTTTCCAAATTTGCCTGGGTCGTACCCTTGACTTCCAAATCGAGCAGCGAGTTAGTGCGAGCCCTGCAACGGGTGTTGAAACAAAGCGGTCGTCACCCTCTTCGATGGCAAACGGACAAAGGCACCGAATTTCTGAACCAAGCTTACCAAAAAGAATTAAAGAAACGTGACATTCATTTTTTTACCACCGAGAATCCCGAAACCAAAGCCAGCATCGTGGAACGTTTTCAACGCACTTTGAAAGAACGCATGTGGAAATATTTTACGCATCACCACACTCTGAAGTACATCGACATCTTACCGCACCTGGTGCAAGCGTACAACCAATCTTACCATCGAAGCATCGGACGTGCCCCGCAAGACGTGACTCCCGACAACGAAGTGTTGGTGTTTGAGCGTCTGTTTGGTACGTCCCCGACGAGGGCTGTCCCCAAGAAAAGTGGAGTGTTGGCCGTAGGAGATTGGGTGCGCATTGGCAAAACCAAACGCACTTTCGACAAAGGTTACTTACCTAACTGGACGACCGAATTGTTTCGCGTCACTGGACGAGTGCATGGCCGTCATCCTGCCGTCTATAAATTGGAAGACATGAACGGAGAAGTGCTCAAAGGAACGTTTTATTTGCCCGAGTTACAACGTGTCACCAAAAAAGAAGACGACGTGTACGACATCGAAAGCATTCTCGAACGCAGAACCCGTAAAGTGGGCAAACGACGTGTCAAAGAAGTCAAAGTACGTTGGAAAGGATATCCACCCAGTTTTGATTCTTGGATCGACGCTTCGCAAGTCATCGACTATAAAAAGAAGTGACCATCATGCCCTTTCACACAGCAGACGCAGCTACGTCGACCACTCCTCCTTCACCTAGTTCTTCTGTGCAAGATTTACAAAAACAACCATTGTGGGTGTGGTGTGGAGAACGTGTGCCTAAAACGCAAATCGTCTTTTTCTGCCAAATCTTCGTGGTGTATTGTGTCATCGGGGCAGCCATCGCCAATTTGAGTTTGCAACAAGGAGACAAACAATTGTGGACAATTTTATTGAGCAGTTGCATCGGTTACCTGCTTCCTAATCCCTCCCTGAAATTCACCTCGAACGGGAACCCCGGGAACCTTGTGTCCAGTGCCAGTGCCAGTCACCACTTCAACCACAATCAGAACCCCATTTTAGACGGAGACACGCCTGTGACGTCCGGTAACCCCTCGGACAGCCACAGAACTCTGGAATTATGAGTCACCAAAACCAATTTTACTTAACTTTACCCAGTGACAGTTCCATGGAGGTGTTTCCCAAGAACACGTTGTGCTGTTACACGGCCAAATTACCTCAGGCCATCCAGTTAGATCACGAAGCCCATTGGGAAGTGGCTTTAGTAGAAATGATTCACCCGACAGAAGTCCTCAATGTCCTTCCCAATCAAAATATTTTTGATGTGGAAGTTCATGACGAGCAAATGCAACAGTGGATGGATAGCAATGTCAAATATGACAAGAAAACCCGTACACAAAATCAAAAGTACACCACCTATCACTTGTTTATTCCCCCAGGCTATTATTTTAGTGGTCAACATTTGGTCAGCACCATAGCCTCCAGGTTTAATGTCGTGTTTCTGAAAGCTTTGGAGCATGTCAACAAAAGTGTCACCATGGAGTACCACAAAGCAGCTCGTCGCTTCTTGATGAAATTTGAACGAAGTAAAATCGTGTCCATTTTATTTTGTCCTGAATTGTTTGACATGTTCGGCGGAGACATGGACATGAGAAAGGCCATGCTCAAGAAAAACGAATTACCCATCGTTTACGACAACGAGTCTTTTAGCAAGTTATTTCGTGCCCCGGTAGAACTGAACCAAGGACTGAATTTGATGTTCGTGTATTCCGATGTGGTGGAGTACAACGTGGTGGGACACACCTCCGTACCGTTACTGCGTGTCATTCCTTTCAAAGTAGATTCTGCCACGGGTGCTGACGAGGAAGGTGGAAACACTTACCACGTCCACCGCGAATTTGTCCATCCTCACTATTTGCCTGTCAGCAAGTCGTATTTGGACACGGTCAACATTGCCATAAAAGAAGATCTGGGACAAAATATTCCATTCACCAAAGGAAAAGTCACGGTGAAACTCCATTTTCGAAAACGGTTCTCTCACGACTCGTAAGTAAGTCATGTATCCAGTGTACCGAGGGGTTGCTCGACAGCGAGGACACGGCTTAGGAGACATGTTAAAATCGGCCTTTCGTTCGGTGGCCCCAGTGTTGAAACCGATGGTGACACGCGGATTGCACGCCTTGAAAGATGCGGCACTGACGCAAGGCAAAGAATTTCTCCAAAATGTCATCATCGACAAACAAAACCCTAAAGAAGCCTTCATGAGGGCAGGCAAAAATATCTTGCTGCAAACGGGCAAAGACATTTTAGGCCAACGAGAGACACCTATAAATGCTCTGCACGCTACCGAGTCAGGCATTCAGCAAGGACAAGGCAGAAAGAGACGACGAAGAAAACACCCTTTCACCAGACTTCAAGCGAGAAAGGCCAAGAAAAGAAGAACCGTTCGAGACTTAGACGTTTTCGATTATTGAGAAAAGAGACAAAAAAATGATGCACCGAGAATCTTGCGCTTGTTCCAAGACGGAACTGGACCTGTTTGCCATGCCCCCCACGATGATGACGATGCAAGAATCCCAATGGGTGAAATTTCACCCCGTCTCCTCACTGACCGATTCCGCTCCCATCGAGTTTGAAATCAAAGGACAGCCCGAAGATTACATCGATCTGAATAGCAGTTACTTGTACCTGAAAGTCAAAATTCTAGATAAGACTGGAGGTCCTATAGACGATGAAGCAGTAGCTCCCGTCAACAATTTCATGCATTCCTTGTTCAGTGGAGTGGACTTGTACTTGAATAACAAACTGGTCAGTAGCAGCATGGATACTTACCCTTATCGTGCCTACCTGGAAAATCTCTTGACTTACGGAATAGATGCCAAGAACACTCATCTCAATGCCTGTGTGGTATGGGAAGCTGACGAACCTACCAAGTTTGAAATATTGGAAACTGATGAAAAGAAAGACAACAATGATGGATTTCTAGAACGAAGAAAGAAAATCACGGGAGTCGACACAAGTTTAGAACTGATGGATCGTTTGCATTTGGACATGTGGTTGCAAGAAAAGTATTTGCTGAACGGGGTGGATGTCCGCCTGAGACTGAATCGTAGCAGTGCCGCTTTCCATTTGATGGCTGATAGTGACGGTTACAAAACCAAAATCCAAGAAGCCAGACTCTACGTACGCCGTGTGGAAGTGTTACCTAAAGTGGGAAACGACATCAGTCAGACGTTGAGCAGAACGACCGCCAAGTATCCCATACGACGCGTGGAAGTGAAAACCTTCACCATTCCCAAGGGACAGCGATCCATGATCGAAGATCATCTGTTCCAAGGACAGTTACCCAAACGTTTGATCGTTGGTATCGTCGAGAATACAGCCTTCAACGGAGCTGCCGAAAAAAATCCTTTCTACTTTCAACACTTTGGCGTGTCCAAAATCGAAGTCAGTCGCGATGGCAAAACCTTGTGTACCCGACCTTTCGAACCTGACTTTACCAAGAAGAATTACTTGAGATCGTACTTGTCCCTGTACGAAGCCACCGGCCAGTTAGGAACCAACACCAGTCACGGTATTACGTACGAAGATTATGCAGGAGGCTATGCTTTGTGGGCTTTCGATTTCACTCCAGACCAAGGCAGCGACGAGGGACATTTCCACCCTATAAAATCCGGCCAGATTCGTGTGGAAATTCAGTTTAAAGACCGAGACCCTGATGAAACGGTGAACGTCATCCTGTATGCAGAATTCGATAATACGATAGAAATCAACAGTTTGAGAGAAGTCATCCTAGATTACTAGAAACCATGGAAGACTGTTATCCCTCTTTACCTAGTGGAGAAACTTTGGACATGAAATGTGAGGAGACCGTGGAAAAAGAAGACGTGATCATGATGAAGTCAAGATGGCCAGAACAAGAAGCCCATTTAGTCTCCTGTTTTGCTAAACACTTGGTCGACAAAATGACGGAATTGATCAAGAAAAATTGTTATGGATGTCAAAACGATCATCCCAGTCAAATTCAACACGATAAATGCCTGATGTTGAGTCAAGAAGAAAAATTGGACGAGTATCTGGACGAAGCTTGGAGTCTCATCTCGAACAAAGACGTGTTGCATCAGTGGTATAAAGACTTGCGTAAACATTCTTGTCCACCATTAACCACTCAAGAGATCCATCGTATCGAAGGTCTCCTGAATCAGAGTGAGGAAACAGAACGAATAACCGTTTATTCGTCAGACATTTTCAAGCAAAAAGTCAGGATCGAATTGACGACTTATTATTACCTGTGAAGAAGAAGAAGAAAAAAAACACACACAAATCAATGGATACCTGGGAACTTTATTACCTTTTGAACCACAGTTCGTATACGGCTTCTTGGAATCCTGTCGTCTGTGCTAAAGATGAACTCCCTCATCGCAAACCTCAAGACCATCAAGCTTACGTGATCAACACGGACGACAGTCATCTCCCAGGAACCCACTGGGTAGCCGTTTACTTTCCTCAAGAAGGATGTGTGGAATATTTCGATTCGTACGGATTGCACCCTTTGGAAGACGATATCATCGACTTTATGAGAAGAAATGCTCAGACCACCCGATTCAATAATGTGAAATTACAAGGCACAGATTCCTTGGTGTGTGGACAATATTGCGTGCATTTTCTGCATCATCGAAGCCTGGGCTATTCCTTAGAACATTTAGTGACTCATTTTGATCTTCGTTCTTCTTCAAGAAATGATGTGAAAGTAGATCGATGGTTTTGTGACCATTATGCTTATCTTTTGTCTCAAGCTAGGAAACGTAGTGTCCATCAGTGGCCTAATGATTTCCAACAGTGGAAATCACAATTTCATTCACAACGTTGTCAGCCCTGTTTAAAGTAGATTGTGAATCGAGAAAAAAATGTTGGTGATTTGAAAAAATTGTTTGATGTTATGGTGTTGGATTATTGTTAAAAATGTTAGAGTTGTTGTTGGTTAGTGTTAAGTGATTTTTGAATAAAAATGTTGTGTTTTGAAAAAAATGCCTTTGTCTTTTGTTTAGCTATAAGAATGTTGGATTGATGCTCTTTGACTTCTTACTATCCCTCTCATGACACTCACTGTACATTGCGACTCGAAAACCGCGTGGGGGATGTTTTCCTTCACGTCCGCGCTTTAACTTTAAGAACCGGTTTGTTTCCAGTCTAACCATCCATTGTCGACTCATCCTCCTAAGAAGATGTGTTCCAAACTAGCTAAGCTCAACGAAGCCTACGTGAATTTGCATAGGGTCAGACACAGTCTGATACCGAAGCCAGAAGAAATAGAGAATGTGAGAATGTTAAAAATCACTGAAGACCTGATAGAAGAGCTTTTCAGAGAAGAAATGAACAGGGAAAAAGAAGAATGGACAGAGAAGTACAGACTTCAGAGACAGCAGCAACAGCAGCAACAACAACAACAGCAGCAACAAGAACCTGAAGCTGACAGAGGCTTTGTCGATTGTCGTATCGACACCAAAGAGTTCTTCTTCTCTTTCCGAAGAAGCAGACCCATAGCCAGAAAGTCTATCCTCAGAGGACATCGCATTCTTAGAAACTAAAAGATTGCCATAGCAAACAAAAAAAAACAGCCCTTTTCAGGGCTACCCAATACTCTAGAAAAGAAATAACTATCCATTTGCCAATGTGTGTAGGTAGAGTAGTGTGAAAATAAACACTAACTCTTTTTAAAAAATGTGAGGGTATGTGTTTGTGAGTTTGTGTGTTTGTAAGTGATCAAGTACGTTGGTGTGGATAGTAGATTAAAATGATGTCTTTATTTGGTGTTTGAGGTGTAGATTTCGAGGTTAGATTGGATTGCTTTGAGTATGTGGATAGTCAATTGAAGTGATTTATAAAAAATTTTAAAATAGTGATGGGTAGAATAAAAAAGTGAGTGAGTGTTTCTTGTAGGTCCGCGCGTTGTTGTTTTGTTTTTTTTTTTGGTCATGATCTAGGTAAGATCAATTTTATGTTTTTAGGGGGATGTTTTCCTTCACGTACGCGCTTTCACTATAAATTGAAACTCGTTCGGCAGTCTAGCTACCCTTGTTGATTGATCAACACAAGAATGAATAGTAGCAGAATAAGCAAACTTCTTGAACTCCAGATATATCTGGAATATGTCAGGCGCCTGGTAAATGAACTGGCTGCGGAGGCTATAATAGAAGAAGAAAGAATAAAGAAGGAAGAGGAGGAGAGAAGACAGAGGGAAGAGGAGGAAAAGAAAAGAGAAGAGAGGATGTCGTTCAATATTCCCGAGACAGAGGATTGGGGTGCTGAAGCGAATCATCCTCCCTCTTCGCTCCCCAGAAGAAAGGTGAAAGGAGACTGGGGAAGAAGATGCGTGTGTGCCGCCAGGCCAGGAAGGTGCAATCATTAGATAGTTGCATCTGGAGTTCAAAATAAATAGCCCTTTTCAGGGCTACCCAATACACTAGAAAAGAAATAACTATCGATTTGCCAATGTGTGTGTGTGTGTGTGTGTGTGTGTGTGTGTGTGTGTGTGTGTGTGTGTGTGTAGGTAGAGTAATGTGATTATATACACTAACTCTTTTTTCATAGTGCGAGGGTATGTGTTTGTGTTTGTAACTGCTCACGTAAGTTTGTGTGAATGGTAGATTATGGGTTTCTTTATTGTTTCTTAGCGTATGTGAAGAGTATAGTTTGGGTTTTGTAACCGCTCACGTACGATTGTGTGGATAGTAGATTATGGATTTTGTTTATTGTTTCTTAGCGTATGTGGAGAGTATAGTTTGGGTTTTGTAACCGCTCACGTACGATTGTGTGGATAGTAGATTATGGATTCTGTTTTAATGATTTTTGCTTGTGTAAATAGTAGATTTGGGGTTTGTTTATTGTTGCTTCACTTATGTGGATAGTATATTATATGAAATGAGAAAAGTAGGGGATGTTTTCTTTCACGTCCGCACGATGTTAGGTCATGATCTAGGTAATATCAATTTTATGTTTTAGGGGGATGTTTTCCATCACGTACGCGCTTTCACTATAAGAACCCACAGTATTCGTCGTTCAAACCATTCTACAAAGAAGATGGCTTCTAACCAAATTGACAAAATGCAAACATTGCAAGACGTTTTGGACAATTTAGGAATGATGGAGCAGATGTTAATAAGACTCGTTGAAGACCACTATTCCTATAGTCCCCATCGTGTAAAGATGGAAATTAATAACTTAAGAAAGGTAAAGGATAAGATAAGTGGTGTAATGAAAGAGATAAAGGAGGAGAAGGAGGATGAAGAGGAAAGGATAAGAATACGCAAATGGAACGAAAAAATTGAAAAAGAAGAAGAAAATGAGAAGAGGAAGAAAGAAGAGGAGGAAGAGAAGAAGAAAGAAAAGAAGAGAAAGAGTGTAGGAGAGAAAATAAGAAGTTGGTTGAGAAAAAGAAGAAATTAGAAGCAGAAGAAGAAGAAAAACCAAAGGCCCTTTTCAGGGCCAGCCATATTTCTCGAAAATAGAATGACTTTATTCAATTGCCTACCCCTTTTTTAAATTTAAATTTAAATTTAAATTAAAAAAAAATTTTTAAAAAAAAATCCCATGTTCAATTCCCCTTGAGGCTAGAGTGGCCCAGGGTTTTTTCTCCATGTTCAATTCCCCTTGAGGCTAGAGTAGCCCAAGACTATTTCCCATGTTAAATTCCCCTTGAGGCTAGAGTGGCCCACGATTTTTCTCCATGTTAAATTTCCATTGAGGCTAGAGTGTCCCAGGGGTCTCTAATGCTAATTCCCATTGAGGCTAGGGTATCCCCATTTACTACTTCTAAGTCATCGGTATACCATTAATCGTAATTTATTCATTGAATAAAAGATTGTCATTATCGTCCGACCACTATTTCCACGGATAAAGTGAAGAGGGCAATAAGTCTCCATTCCTCCTGTAAATACGGCCCATAATGACCGACATATATTTCCATCAGTCAGTGTTGTCCCGCTATACATTGAAATATTGCAGATGAGATAAATATGCCGAGGTGGAAATGGTTAGGCAAACTTGACTGAACTTTAGTTACGTAGATTTTGGCTTTTTGGAATGAAAATAGGGAAAATAATGTATATATGGTGTGTACAATATCAATAATACATTACGTTGCTAGATTGCTTTGCATTCCCTTTTAGAAGAAATTGGCAGAAGAAATATATACAACCCTTAGAATCCATGTGTGTATCTGACTTGGTAAAGTACTTGAACACATTTCTACGTTGGTATGAAGGTCTGCATCAGATGCAGAATGTTACTGTTAAATAACAGAGATTTCTCAGAAAATAGTCAACAGTTAGATAACAGAGATTTCTCAGAAAATAGTCAACAATTATATAACAGAGATTTCTCAGAAAATAGTAAAGAGTTAGATAAAAGAGATTTCTCAGAAAATAGTCAACAGATAATATTGATTTCTCAAAAATTAGTCAACAGTTATATAATAGAGATTTCTCAGAAAATAGTCAACAGTTAGATAAGAAATTTCTCAGAAAATAGTGAACAGTTAGATAATGGAGATTTCTCAGAAAATAGTCAACAGTTACATAATAGAGATTTCTCAAAAAATAGTCAACAGTTAGATAAAAGAGATTTCTCAGTAAATAACCAACTGTTAGATAATTGAGATTTCTCAGTACATAGCCAACTGTTAGATACTTGAGATTTCTCAGTTAATAGCCAACTGTTAGGTAATTGAGATTTCTCAGTACATAGCCAACTGTTAGATAACTGAGTACATAGCCCACTGTTAGATAACTGAGATTTCTCAGTTAATAGCCAATTTTCAAAACGTTGTGCTTACTCTCTCTCTCTCTCTCTCTCTCTCTCTCTCTCTCTCTCTCTCTCTCTCTCTCTCTCTCTCCAGCTAAATCTTATATTGTAAAGATACCATGCGGTGAGAATCGAGCAGCAACATCAACATTTTGAACACAAATACGACGCAGTAATGATACTATCTAATCACACCAACCACACCCACCTCTCTCTCTCTCTCTCTCTCTCTCTCTCTCTCTCTCTCTCTCTCTCTGGTTATTTTCTTGAACGTCTCCCACGGCTCGCTCAAATGATATTGTAAAAGTAATTCCTTTTTAATTGAATGGTACCAGGAGAAAACAGTTTCAAATGTATTTCGGAGAAACACCAAAAATGCTATGGTTCATCCAATAGAATGTAATTTAAAGAAATAAAGAAACTTCTCTGTCCGTGAAGGTATAGAGAGCATGTTGTTGCTTGAGTGATAGTGCACTGACATGTTTGTATAACGTGCATGTTGTAGCCTGAGTGACAGTACATTGCACTGTCTGCATAACGTGCATGTTGTAGTCTTAGTGACAGTGCATTGCACTGTCTGTATAACGTCCATGTTGTAGTCTGAGTGACAGTACATTGCACTGTTTGTATAACGTGCATGTTGTAGCCTGAGTCACACTACATTACACTATTTGTATAATGTGCATGTTGCAGCCTGAGTGACAGTACATTGCACTGTTTGTATAACGTGCATGTTGTAGTCTGAGTGATAGTGCACTGCCATGTTTGTATAACGTGCATGTTGTAGCCTGAGTGACAGTGCATTGCCATGTTTGTATAACGTGCATGTTGTAGCCTGAGTGACAGTACATTGCCCTGTTTGTATAACGTGCATGTTGTAGCCTGAGTGACAGTACATTGCCATGTTTGTATAACGTGCATGTTGTAGCCTGAGTGACAGTACATTGCCATGTTTGTATAACGTGCATGTTGTAGCCTGAGTGACAGTGCATTGCCATGTTTGTATAACGTGCATGTTGTAGCCTGAGTGACAGTACATTGCCATGTTTGTATAACGTGCATGTTGTAGCCTGAGTGACAGTGCATTGCCATGTTTGTATAACGTGCATGTTGTAGCCTGAGTGACAGTACATTGCCATGTTTGTATAACGTGCATGTTGTAGCCTGAGTGACAGTGCATTGCCATGTTTGTATAACGTGCATGTTGTAGCCTGAGTGACAGTACATTGCCATGTTTGTATAACGTGTATGTTGTAGCCTGAGTGACAGTGCATTGCCATGTTTGTATAACGTGAATGTTGTAGCCTGAGTGACAGTACATTGCACTGTTGTATAATGTGTATGTTGTAGTCTGAGTGATAGTGCACTGCCATGTTTGTATAACGTGCATGTTGTAGCCTGAGTGACAGTGCATTGCCATGTTTGTATAACGTGCATGTTGTAGCCTGAGTGACAGTACATTGCCATGTTTGTATAACGTGTATGTTGTAGCCTGAGTGACAGTGCATTGCCATGTTTGTATAACGTGAATGTTGTAGCCTGAGTGACAGTACATTGCACTGTTGTATAATGTGTATGTTGTAGTCTGAGTGATAGTGCACTGCCATGTTTGTATAACGTGCATGTTGTAGCCTGAGTGACAGTGCATTGCCATGTTTGTATAACGTGCATGTTGTAGCCTGAGTGACAGTACATTGCCCTGTTTGTATAACGTGCATGTTGTAGCCTGAGTGACAGTACATTGCCATGTTTGTATAACGTGTATGTTGTAGCCTGAGTGACAGTGCATTGCCATGTTTGTATAACGTGAATGTTGTAGCCTAAGTGACAGTACATTGCACTGTTGTATAATGTGTATGTTGTAGTCTGAGTGATAGTGCACTGCCATGTTTGTATAACGTGCATGTTGTAGCCTGAGTGACAGTGCATTGCCATGTTTGTATAACGTGCATGTTGTAGCCTGAGTGACAGTACATTGCCCTGTTTGTATAACGTGCATGTTGTAGCCTGAGTGACAGTACATTGCACTGTTGTATAATGTATATGTTGTAGTCTGAGTGACAGTACATTGTACTGTTTGTATAACGTGTATGTTGTAGTCTGAGTGATAGTGCACTGCCATGTTTCTATAACGTGAATGTTGGAGCCTGAGTGACAGCACATTGCACTGTTGGATAAAGTTCATGTTGTAGCCTGAGTGACAGCACATTGCACTGTTGTATAAAGTTCATGTTGTAGCCTGAGTGACAGTACATTGTACTGTTGTATAATGTTCATGTAGTAGCCTGAGTGACAGTACATTGTACTGTTTGTATAACGTGCATGTTGTAGTCTGAGTGACAGTGCATTCCCATGTTTGTATAACATGAATGTCGGAGCCTGAGTGAAAGTACATTGCACTGTTTGTATAACGTGTATGTTTTTGTCTGAGTGACAGGTCATTGCACTGTTGTATAACGTGCATGTTGTAGCCTGAGTGACAGTACCTTGCACTGTTGTATAACGTACATGTTGTAGTCTGAGTGACAGTGCATTGCCATGTCTATATAACGTGTATGTTGTAGCCTGAGTGACAGTGCATTGCCATGTTTGTATAACGTCCATGTTGTACACTGAGTGACAGTACATTGTACTGTTTGTATAACATACATGTTGTATACTGAGTGACAGTACATTGCACTGTTTGTATGACGTGAATGTTGGAGCCTGAGTCACACTACATTACACTATTTGTATAACGTGCATGTTGTAGCCTGAGTGACAGTACATTGTACTGTTGTATAACGTGCATGTTGTAGTCTGAGTGACAGTGCACTGCCATGTTTGTATAACGTGAATGTTGTAGCCTGAGTGACAGTACATTGTACTGTCTGTATAACATGCATGTTGTAGCCTGAGTGACAGTACATTGTACTGTTGTATAACGTGCATGTTGTAGCCTGAGTGACAGTACATTGTACTGTTTGTATACCGTGCATGTTGTAGCCTGAGTGATGGTGCACTGCCATGTTTGTATAACGTGAATGTTGCAGCCTGAGTGACAGTACATTGCACTGTCTGTATAACGTGCATGTCGTAGCCTGAGTGACAGCACATTGCACTGTTGTATAACGTGCATGTTGTAGCCTGAGTGACAGCACATTGCACTGTTGTACAACGTGCATGCTGTAGCCTGAGTGACAGTACATTGTACTGTTTGTATAACGTGCATGTTGTAGCCTGAGTGATAGTGCACTGCCATGTTTGTATAACGTGAATGATGCAGCCTGAGTGACAGTACATTGCACTGTCTGTATAACGTGCATGTTGTAGCCTGAGTGACAGTACATTGCACTGTCTGTATAACGTGCATGTTGTAGCCTGAGTGACAGTACATTGCACTGTTGTATAACGTGCATGTTGTAGCCTGAGTGACAGTACATTGCACTGTTGTATAACGTGCATGTTGTAGCCTGAGTGACAGTACATTGTACTGTCTGTATAACGTGCATGTTGTAGCCTGAGTGACAGTATATTGTACTGTTGTATAACGTGCATGTTGTAGCCTGAGTGACAGTACATTGTACTGTTTGTATAACGTGCATGTTGTAGTCTGAGTGATAGTGCACTGCCATGTTTGTATAACGTGAATGTTGTAGCCTGAGTGACAGCACATTGCACTGTTGTATAACGTTCATGTTGTTGCTTGAGTGACAGTACACTGCCATGTTTCCATGAAGTACATGTTGTAGTCTGAGTGACAGTGCATTGCCATGTCTATATAACGTGTATGTTGTAGCCTGAGTGACAGTGCATTGCCATGTTTGTATAACGTCCATGTTGTACACTGAGTGACAGTACATTGCACTGTTGTATAACGTGCATGTTGTAGCCTGACTGACAGTACATTGTACTGTTGTATAACGTGCATGTTGTAGTCTGAGTGACAGTGCACTGCCATGCTTGTATAACGTGAATGTTAGAGCCCGAGTGACAGTACATTGCCCTGTTTGTATAATGTGAATGTTGTAGCCTGAGTGACAATACATTGCACTGCTGTATAATGTGTATGTTGTAGTCTGTGTGACAGTGCATTGCCATGTTTGTATAACGTGAATGTTGCAGCCTTAGTGACAGTACATTGCACTGTTTGTATAATGTGTATCTTGTAGCCTGAGTTACAGTGCATTTTCATGTTTGTATAAGGTGCATGTTGTAGCCTGAGTGACAGTACATTGCACTGTTTGTATAATGTGCATGTTGTAGTCTGAGTGACAGTGCATTGCCCTGTTTGTATAACGTGCATGTTGTAGCCTTAGTGACAGTGCATTGCCATGTTTGTATAACGTGAATGTTGCAGCCTTAGTGACAGGACATTGCACTGTTTGTATAATGTGTATCTTGTAGCCTGAGTTACAGTGCATTTTCATGTTTGTATAAGGTGCATGTTGTAGCCTGAGTGACAGTACATTGACATATTTGTATAACGTGTATGTTGTAGCCTGAGCAGAATGCATTACTGACCATTGACTAAGTCTGTGTTAGAGGCACACCATATGCAGACAGATATCCGTATAGTGTTTAATGTGTATGTCATCAAGGCACAAACATCAAAACAATATTCAATTTTATTTTACTAAAACACTGATAATGACAAATCAACAGCACGTGCAATTGTAAAGAAATTCACAAAAACAGACACTAATTTTTTAATGGCAAGATGAAAATTATGCACGTGCTCTGCAGTGACTGAAACCGTAGAAATTAGTCTTCATCTTCGTGGTTTCCTTGACACCGTCAGTATTAAAAAAGAAATTTTATATATATTTAATATAAATTTCTTGGATTTATTTTAAAATTATATATCATGATCAGCTATTGCTTGTCCGTTCTTTTAAGAATTGGGTTGAAAATTAAGTCACATACCTTATTCTAAACCACATGTACAATAATGCCACCTGTACAATAATGCTACCTGTACAATAATGCCACCTGTACATGCCACCTGTACAATAATGCTACCGTCATCATATTTATCTAATAAATTAGTACATAAATTTATTTAGACACAACAACAAAAGATTGTAATGCCGTACAACAAAATTTCAAATTTCTTGCAATATAATGTCAAACGTATTACAACAAAATATCAAACGTATTACACACAAATATAACTGAATACTTTACAAAAGTCTCACTAAAAACCGAATAAAATACAAATAATGAAAGAGATTTCTCTATTACTGATTGAAGGTAAGAATCATGTTGTTTAGTGGTAAGCGTGCTAGACCCGCGTCCAAAATGGTACGGTTCGAATCCTGTTATCAGACATATCGAGGTGTGTTTTCAGTAAGATACTTTGCTCCACTTTACTCTGTAATAATAACAACTTTGTGTTGCTGCACTTCTAAAACAAACCGTCCTGATTTTTTTAAAATAGCACATTAATGAATTTGTGGAACTTTTCTTTCAAGATGAACATTTTAATCCACACATCAATGCAGTATCTCTCACCTTATGTTCACGTCATCGAATTATCAATCTCATTTGTATTCTTTGTAATACAGCTTGGTGGTCCGTGGAAGCAAATTCTTCTCATCATTTTGCTTATTTACTAATATCGTATGTTGATCCTAAAATGTTTGTTAGCTAAATATTAAAACTCATGTGCAAGGAGTCCATTAGAAGTAAGTCTCATCAATATTTTAATCCCAGGCTTAATCAGCATGTCTTGTTTCACTTGAGTAATATATATATATATATATATATATATATATATATATATATATATATATATATATATATATATATATATATATATATATATATATATATATATATTATTTGTACCATTTATACTGTATTTGTATTTGCTGTATCGCTGTAACCTTCATATGAACTAGTCTATTTAACAACATGTGATGTCTAGATGATTTGTCCATCGCTGTCTTTGATGAAATGATTTAGCATTGAAATAGTCAGGAAATGTAATTTTCCAGACTCTTATTTATAGTACATCGTGAAAACGTGACAAAACGGTAAATGTTAAGAAGGACACTGCCACAATCTAGATAAAAAATGACATATTATAAATGATAAATAAAGCATTACAATATATTCAAAGTGAAATTCTCATTATGGTCCATGTGTAATAAAATATCAGCAATTTGAAAATGAGCAATAAACATTACATAAAAGGAGCGGTGTGTATTTATGTTTCCAAAAAACAACAATATATTCAAATGTTATTAATGTCTCAAACAACCTATCTATAGATACAGCCGTATCGAATGCAGAAATCTAACAGTTTCATGCATTTACAACAACGTATTTATGCATTTACAACACCCTGGAAGACTGAACCAAGAAATTTCATAATCCGTTTTATCATCTGTGTTTACTACAGCAGTAGCGAAAGTAGTCTGTGTTTGGCATAGGCAAGTTTTACAACCATCCACTTGTCTGAAATGTAAAGAAGTTTAGTATAGATTATCAACTTTTATTTGCTATGCATTAAATCATGAATTAATATGCTCGTAATCCCAAATTATTGAACCTCTCATGCCGTACCATGTCGTACAACTCATAGAATAACAAAATTTTATGAAAGTTGGTTTTGTAACTCTGCCGTGTAGGCTGTACGTCTAACTAGTGTGAGATAAACTTGTTTTCACAGGTATGTCCAGTATTTATATAATAATTAAATTACTTAAAGTTACCTGTAAACCAAAACGTGAAATGATATGCATGTTTTCGAAGCTATGTTACCCTTGGATATGGAACCAAAATTTATCAGAAGAAACGTTATTTTCAGTGATGCTGTAAAGCAGGCTGTTGAATTAAGACATTAGAAGATATAATTATCATTGTCAAGAAATATATGAATTCAGCATGGAAACCTCAGAATCTGTAGAAGCATTCGTTTATTAAGTGTGGCTTTAGTACGCGAATTTCGGAATTCGCAAAATGATCAGTTTGTATATTATCGATAACTGGAAAGCTAGGAAACTATAGAAGAATATTATATTAGGTAAGGCTGTGTAGTACGTGAACCAAGAAGATGGATAACCATCAGTATATTAAGTTACTTTTCATAAGTATGCCATTTAAACCATGGCAAGAAAGCATTACAAAAAACAAAACAAAAAAAAAAAAAAAACAAGAAACCGTAAATGGGAGTAGAGACGGATTGCAAGCCAAGAAATGTAAATCACAGTGATCAACTTGTTTTGATGGTTGTAGACATCCTTAAACATTTACATACGAAGTGGCGTGCTTTTACAAGAAAGTCTAAGATAACACAACCCAACGCCTCCCCGAACCTTAGTGTTGACAAAAGATGGTCATGCAGGTAAAATGTGGACAGACATTATCAGTCCATACACCGAAAAATACTTATTTTTAGCTATGTCAGGTGTGCTGCACAATTAAAATTTTAAATCTGGTCGTTTTGTGGCTATGCTTGGGTTAGACTGTCAAACTTAAACATTTCCTGTGCAAATTGAGATATTGCAGTCAAAGGATTACAGAACTGAGATTATAAACGAAAAATAGGTCGTGGACACCATGACTGAAACAATCAGGCTCAAACAATCTGATTGAGATAAGAAAGGTACAGTTAGTTAATCAGTTAGATTTCTTTGTGGCATGGGTGAGTGAAAAGCCACTTTGGAGCTATTCAAGTTCGACAAAAGAATAAAACGGTAACTGTAGCCAGTTAAGTTTACGCTGTATATTCTTCATAAGAAAACTATACTTACATGCAATCTTCCTGAACAAAGAATTGCTTCTTGCCTCCAAATGTAGCCAGAGTTTTGTTTTTGCGAGTGTAAATATCAATCACCCAGGTGGGGGATACAAAGTAGCTCTTCCTTTAGGAAAATAAAGTTGAATTGAAAGAGTGAAAATAAATATTCCGGCTGCACACTTCTGTGAATCTTAAAACTAAATTAAAGAATGGACGAATCGGCATTGATAAGTTTAGTAGGTATAACTTATTACATCAACATAGCCTGTGTAAACTCACCGGGTTTTCTTTCTCGAATTAAATAAAAGGGTTCACTTTACAGCGATCATGTCACCTCAGTTAAATGAGACATGGATGAGATGTTTCACTCTTAAGACCGTATATGTTAAATAAAAGCTACCTAGGTGTCTAACCGTAACTGAGGAAATATTTTCTCTTAAATTATGTACAAATCGTTATAACCTTATGGCAACGGCTACTTGTCGTTTCTTATCAAAAGCAAATTATTGACAACGGGTATTAGATAATTCACGTTTTCATATCAGGATCGCCACAATTAAGGTTTAAGTTTTTCGAGCTTGGTATGGCACTAACTATTGACCCAATTTTCTGTGAATTTTGAACTTCTAGGGATATGAGCATAGTTTAAACTTCCGTTGTCATAAATAACATAGTACAAATTGGTTATATAAGAATACATGTGATGGCTAAAAATTAGATGGGTAAAATTTGTACAAACGATACCGTAATTATGGTTTTTGAACAGAGCGGGGTCTTTTTCTATTGCTAGTCTCTTCTCAAACCTTAACTAAGTCAAAGAATGATTAAAAATGGCGACTAATTAAAACGAAATGTCTACAGAGATTAAAGATGCCCCCATACGCCGACCGGTGCTCACACAGCAATAATATACAAACTATGATTCAATAAATAAATAATAAATATGAAACTTCATACATCCTGAATATGTACAATACAATGTTTAAATAAGACATGTTTTGTATTTAATTTTTCTGGAGACATACTTAAGGAAATTTAATCAAACAAGAAGTAAATCAGTTACAACTGCGGTCAACTATCATTTAATCTTATCTAGACTGTAACACCACAGATAAGTTTGTATTAAACACCTATGATATCATCTAGTTCCTAACAAAGTACCAAAATGTGTCAATAAATTATAAAGCATGTGGTCTTTTAAAAAGACAGTACGCTAATTGACAACTACATCGGATTATTCGGCTCCGCATGTGGCTTCGTTGTTTTGTGATGATTTTTTTTCCTTCTCAATGTAATGTTGCGCCTGAAAAACAAAGAATATGACTTACTAGAGTGAATAGGTTTTCTCTTCCATTTCAGTGATGGGGATGTATTTTAAGGTGGACTGCACCGTTTTACGTCCGAAAATGTTATGATCGCGCATTTTTGAACCAGATATGTTCTGGGCACCGAGGTTTCGTACCCTTTTCGATTATTGATTTCATGTTTACTGATAGTTTCAGTTATATGATCTCCGGTTGGTACAGTTCTTGTTGCTGTTTAGAAGGACACGTTTATTTTAGAAACCTTCCTGGCGTTTTCGTCGGTAGGGTTTGTAGACAGCGAAAGCATCTTGGTGACAACATGCAGTACAGATCAACGGTGTCGCCTCTCACATATGTATGTAAACTCCTGGCCGTATTAACACTTGGTTGGACTGATTTGTTGAGAATTCAGTCGGGCTGTGACAAGATAACCGGGTTGGATTTCAGATTTATAACAGAACACTTTTTATGGTGACACAAATTCATGTTTAATGATGAATGACTTGAATGAGAAAAGAATTATTAACACGTGCGTGTATAAGATCGAAATATTGGACAAATTAATATAATCCGCACGAACCTAATAATGCAACAAATGAAAATACAGATAAAGGACCTTACACAGTACAATGACAAAGGTGAATGGTTCAAAGTAATTTCACACGACGAAAAGAATGATGTATTTTACTCAGATTGTAAAAAATTTGGTACTTTATTCATATAGTAAAATGTATTCACTCAAATAGTGAAATACGAGGCATTTTACTCATAGAAAATGATGAAAACAAAGGGACAGATATACAAAATATCTTTAGAACCCCAAAGTTAGCCCACGGCTAAAAGATTATATGTATGGTGTTACACACTCCTTCACCAACACACTTGGCTACAAGTCACACTGGTCAATGAAACAGTCAGTGTTTAAGGTAGTCACCCACCACCATTCAATTCCTTGGTCAATCAAGCAATCAGCTCCCACCAATCGGTCAGCAACGCCCGATCACCTACTACTCGACCAACAACACTGTTCACTCAGCTCTACAGCTTCTATGGTTCAGCTCTACGGATGCTATGGTTCAGCTTTACAGCTACTCTGTTCAACTTCTATGGGTAGCTCTCCAGCTGGTACCCCGTTGACTCCGATTAGCAGAAAATACATCTCACACCGTGTACTATGCATGACACAGGCATATACGATTAAAAGTAATGACGCTATATACGGTAAGCTATACATATTACATTATCGGCCAAATAATTACAAAACAATACACAGGTTCAGAAGTGAACCCACCCGTGCCCAATAAGAATCCTAAGGTACTAAACGTTTCCTAAAAATGCGACTTTTTATATTGCTAATATAAATCTCTTTCTAATCATAAACAAGAATAGAAAATATTTGCAATATACTACGCAAGCCGAAACTGCAAAGAAAATATACAAAAATAAGCGTGGTAGTACAATAGTTATAACTTATACGCAAGAAATTAATAAATACCTCGCATACCTTTACAGCTGAAGATGTGCAAGTCCTTAAATTTATTGATGTAGTCCCCCTCAGATTTACATCATAGAAGAGACCCCCTAGTGTCTAAATTAAACGGTTTTATGTGTTTTTGTAGTTTTTCCCCATGTTTTTATTGTATATTTTTTTTGGTATAAATTTCGATTTTATTACATGTTGTTCTAGGGTTTATACACCTCCCTAACTAGTGTATAGTTATTCCTTGACCTTGGCTGGTCTTAAAGAGTTATTTACATAAGTAGTCCGTGCCAGGGATCAATAGTGTCCGGTAATTGCTATGTGATTTATGCTATATTCTTCTGTATCTTATCCCTTGTATTTCTGTTCGGACTGGCTTGTAAAGATCAATTTCTTTTGAGTTATTATTTATTTATCTTAAATTTAATTTTTGGAAGCAGTTTAGGAGTATTATGTATATGTATTTGTTTTGTACAGAGAGAAGTAAGAAAATTTGGTCACCTGGGATTGCATAGCGCACGCGTTCATCTTAGAGTTGATTAGTAAATGGTTAAATATTTTCAAGAAGTTCAAGTTATAACATTCCGCCATAGTGTGTTTCCTTTCTGAAAACGTTTCTTTAGCAAAAATAAGAAAATTAAGTAAATAATGTTTGTTATTTGTGGTTAGTATGACATTAGTGAAAATTCTGGCACACTGCCTCTTTGTGTAGTCCATTTGTTTAAACTCAAGTTGTAAGTTATAGCAATTTGGTAACAGATCTTAACATACGATATCTTGAAGTAGTTATTTTGAATGGTCTTTGCATGTTTGCTAATATATTTTTAGAGTTATAGTGAGTGGTTCAGTAATTAGTAAAGAAGTAGAAAAGCTTATAAGTCTGTCTGTTCGTCCATTAAGAATTTGTGCGTTCCATTATCTGAATATTACCATATACATATATATTGTTAATTGTGTTTTTGAGTTGTATCCTCAACTCGTATTCATTTTAAGTATAGCATACTTATTGTATGCATCATTTTATATTGTTTTGTTATCGAGTTGTATCCCTAGATTAGTTATTCAGTTCTACATCTTTTAATCCGTTATTGAATCATATCCCTGTACATTCAGAGTCATTTCCATAGTAGTATACCTTTACTTATATTACCTCAGAAATATGAAACGTCCTTTATCCTTTATCCTGAATTCTAGTCCATGTTCATTCAGACTCGTTTCCTGTTTCGATGATTATATCGAATTGTATTCATATATAAATTTTTGTTGTTGCTATTGTTGTTGTTGTAGGGTTTAACACCACTTTTTCAGCACACGATAGGTTATACATGGCGGCCAGTATTAATGGTAGAGGAAGAACCCGGGAAAACCCAGGAAAGAACCATCGACCCACGAGAAGCTACTGGCAAGCTTTCTCACATACCCACATTGGCTGAATCCGAGACTAGAACCCACGCAGACGGAGGTGAGATGGCAGTGATCCGTAACGGAAAGCGCTTTAGACCACTTGGCCACTCGGGACCCCCTATATACATTGTAATGTACTGTTTAAATTGTATGATTCGTTATACGTGCCGTTCAAGGTTAAGCAGCCTCTATCGCAAGAATAATCGCGAGACGTTAATCAATCGCGAAAATAGTCGAAAAGACTCCACCCCACAGAAAGAAATATTATCAGAATACTAATTCCTGTATCCGTGTTCATTCCAAGTCGTATTCATTTTAGTGTAGTGTTAATTATATTTTCATCGTCTTATATCCTAGTCCATGTTCGTTCATTGTCGTTTCCTTTATAAATATTTCCTGTATCCGTTGTATTGAATCCTAGTTCATGTCCGTTCAGAGTCGTTTCCTTTGTAATACACTGTTTCATATGCCCCCACTTGCTTGCTTATATATATCACCCTCGGGTATCGTTGTACACAAAAAACCAAAACACGTACATGTATTTAATAAATAAAATGATTTTAAAATTCCGTGACAAGGGCCATACAATACATGTGGATTTTGTATCTGCCCGTATTAGCACCTATAGTTGGATCGTTGGACCGATTTTACGATACAGCCATCATCTATAATTATTTCTTTCGTTTGATCCAGCTTTGATATGTACCAGTAATGCAAATGGAAAACGTTGATGCAATTCATACTACTAGTATGTCCTATCACCACATGAACGATATTAATACAGCACCGAACGAAAGTAACTGAGAAAATCGCCCGTCTCTAAGAGATGAAAAAGCATTGTGTACATCAATATAAGAATGAATCTCGGATTTGTTTTCTTCAAATTGATATAACGAAGACATGCAATGTGTTCAAAAGGCATACTCTAAAGGACTATGCTTAATGATTCTGACTTCAATGACAATGTGCAGATTGGAAATGAGGTATTACGACCAAATATTTCCCAATCTAGTAATGCAGGTAATAATTCCACATGAACCATGAATAAAACAATAGTTCCAAATGAAGAAATTGATCAAACATTTTTTTAAAATCACTTAAATGTGACAAAATGCTCGAATCGTTCAATATAAGATTGCTTGATAATTTGATTGACAGGAATGCAATGACTCAAGAGAACCTGAGATCAAAACATTACTTTATAAACAAGTACAATCCCCATAATACTCACGATACGCAGCAAGCGTGATGGATCGCGCTGGGATAGAGCGGCCTCCAGTCTTCGGATCTAAAACAAACACCAGTGCACGTGTTCACCAACCCGTCTACTGTCCCATTAGGAGCCGGGACAAAAGTACTTGAGAGCAACCTTTCTTCTGCCAGCTTTTGCTCCTCGGGGCTACGGAAATATCCTGGAAAGCGCACTGGAAGGGGAAGGCTTCTGAGGAATTGCTCTGAGGTCATGGTATTGTCAGGCGGAGAGGTTGAAGAATCTCTTGCATTATTCCTTAAGAAACATTGATACTGACTTACTGGCTGGCGTCCTTACAAGCTCACACACACACACACACACACACACACACACACACACACACACTCAATGGATAGCACTAAAAATATTTATGAAATAACCTACTCTCATAAGATGTACTATTTCTGTTTCCACAAATCTTTAATAGTTTACAAAAAGTATATACATCCCTCAAAATCTTTTTTATTCTGTCCAACACGAACAACTTTTGCTCAAGGCTAATGACTATCTTTAACTTCCACTTGTCAGAGAGAGAGAGAGAGAGAGAAAGATGAGAGTGAGATGTGCGTGTGTGTGCTCATTTATTTGTGTTAACAAGGTCACGCGAATGAAATGGTTTTTGTTTGATTATGACTAATACAGATGCATTTTCCAAAACTTAACTTTATGAAGTGAGATTTGGAGAGGGATCAATTTAAAAAATCACGCTTGCCATTTATGTCGAGGGCGAAATATATGTTAATGTATTTCTCAGTATAGTCAAGTTGAAGTCTAGTCGCGTTCAGAAAGAATATCGTGTTACTCTGCGAGATCTTCGCCAAATGGTGGAGATATCACACAAGAATTTGGTTTAACATTGGAAAATTGAAACGTTAATAATAATTTGGAATTTCATATTTAGAGATTGCACATGTGACATGATAATCAAAATATTTAAATCACAATTTACCAAATTCGTATTACGTAATGAAGTGTGGCTGAAACCAGTCCCAGAGTAAGTATGGCAAAAAGGCAGCCAATCAGTATCTGCAAATGAAGGAGATAAATTTGAAAAATACATATATCTAACTAAATGTATACCAGTATAATTCACAATCACTTTTTAATCATTGTTAGCAACAGTGTTATAAAATTATGCTTAAAATGCCCTGAACAAAGTGTGTGTGTGTGTGTGTGTGTGTGTGTGTGTGTACATCTACACGGCGACGCTGACGATACTGACACGCAATGAATATTTGGAAAAGATCATCAAACAGATAAATGCATACATCTATTAACATAAATTCTAGTATAATTTATGATCCAGGTTATTGTTGATAATATTATAACTAAATTATGTGAACAATGAATCATAAACATTTTATCCAGTCCCGCAAACTGCCTGTAACGATATTTGAACTGCCTGTAACGATATTTGAGATAGATAGATAGATGGATGGACGGACGGACGGACGGACAGAGAGAGAGAGAGAGAGAGATAGGGAAAGCATACTTACACATATTATGTTCATGTTGATTCTTCTTAGTCTTCTTCCACTTTCTTCTGTCTCCATTTGTATACGGACGAAAATACGTAGATCTTTAAGTGCAGAGAGTTCAACACCAAAATTGGATGTCTGTTCCAAACAATTCACTGATTTTAGAAACTGGCAACAAAAACAAAATTATCTGCCAGTGAGAAAACCGAGTTAAAACTTCTGTTATCTTCTGAAGCAACGTAAAATACATTGCTACTTGATACAGTCATGGGATCGGATTTTTGAGAAAACTCAGGAATGTAATCAAAATAACCAACCATACGTGGCTTTTCATGCAACCATAGCAATGGGCTCTGTGAGAAAACTCAGGGCTGTAATCAAAATGACCAACAACACGTGGCTTGTTCATTCAACCATTGCATCGGATTTCGTGCGAAAACTTAGTTCTAACACAATCTCTGATACATAGCTGGTTAAGAAAGACACATAACAGGTGTTCGAACAGAAATACAAATCGAGATATTTTTCTACTCAGTATAGAGGCGTGGAAGTATATGACTGTGCAAATCATCGTGTCCTTTCGTTACACAATCTTGACAACGTCAGTAGCACAACATCTGAAGATACACATCCGTTTGCTTGCACCTGTCTACAAATCACTTTACTCCTGCAGCAGCAGAGGGGCTGTACAGACCGAAACTTTTTGCACAATAAACCCCTCCAGGAAACTATTCCTCGATAGAGGGCTTATTTCGACGAAATAAACCCTTCTATTCAGAATACAGGACAAAAAAAAATGTCCCCCGAAAACTCGAAGAGTTTCCAGGGACAAACTCGTTGAGTTTGCACTGACAACTTGGGTTACTTCAATAAATCTGAAACAGTTTCCGTGGCGGGGTCGTTATTGAAAAATCCATGGGTCGGGTCCATCCCCTCTGCTGCTCTGGGAAATGAGTTTCCAAGGAAAAACATTTTTATGTTAGCGGAATTAAATCATTGACAAATAAATAATGGCAAATATTGGAGAAGCACATACGACTAGATTAGCTCGAGAACGTCTCGAAGCAATTCAGAAATTTCTTCCTGTCCGTGATAGTGTCAGACAAAAATTACAACTAAGACAGCAAGCACGGGAAGGCTTTGCAGAGACTACGGAGGAATTATTTAAACCCGTGACCAAAGCTACTGAAAAATCCGCAGCTGTTACCAAAGAGGCTTTAATAGAGCAAAGGAAAATTTTACAGGATATTTCAGCTGGACTTAAACCCCCGCCTCCACCCGATGAAGTTGTTGTGTCAGTACCTGCTGGTAAGCGAGTAACAGGGAGAATTACTGACCCCGCCAAAAGATTTACGCCGGATTATATTGAACTTCTTAAAAATGTACCAGAAGAGAAATTACCTGAGACAATACTGTTAGGATTGATTAGAAGAGATGTGTCTTTAAACCCAGAACACGGTTCTATGACAGATGATAATTTTATCAAATATTCGTATCGTATACGTGAAAATAAAAAACAAATCAGCAGGGACGATACAAAATACGATAGACTTGTAGATGCTATACGTAAACTTGAAATTCCACCATCGCAACCTCAAGAAGAAAAATCACCGTTGCAACACACAGAACGACAACAATATCCTTCACGGCGAAGAGCAATAGATCCTGACCTAACTCCGTTAAGTGAATACGAGGCTGCATCTGAAGGAAGTCCGCGGGGCCAAAAATTCAAACAAACTAGGTCGCCGATAATTAGCTTAACAACATCTTCTGAAAGTTTGCCTCAAGACATTTTATCCCCAAGAATTGTACCATCAACAGGGGAGGGTTTAGGATCCGGTTTTATTGCCTGCCCTAATAATATCATCGATGATGTATCACGGTTGGAAGTTCTCATCGGAGGAAGACGTGCCGGAAACAATTCTCCGGAAATTATAAATGAAGCCGCAGATATCTGTCAGAGACTATTTCAGCGTGGCATCATGGATATCAGCATCTACCGGGGGCTCATTGATGAACTCGCAGACGGTTACCACAGCGACTAATAATTAAATTTGCTAGCAAATTCAGTTAGATAAACAATAATTAAATAAAATGATACTACACGATTCTTTTCGCAGACCAAGAAGTGTCAGAGTAGTAAACTCACGATTACCAGTATACGAGGTTGTTTACGGAGATGGAGTCGGTGATGTTGTTAGGGATTTAGTCACAAGAATCGCTCCGAAAGCTGGACCGTTAGCAAAACAATTCGCGATGAAAGCCGCTGATGTTGTCAAGGATAAAGCCATTGGCACTGTTGGTAGTCTTGCCGGGAAAGCATTTCAATCAATCAAGGATCGACTAGCACAGCTGATACGAAAAAAAAACCCAGTCGAGAGGTTGGTGCCAGTAAAACTACCATCCACTGAAGCTATGCCGGCAAATGTTAGTAGCGTAGTAAATAAGGCCGTAAATCAGAAATTAGCTGAGATCGCAACAGCAGGAATTACCTCCAAAGCGTTGCAAGATAGTGTAACTGCTAATTTGATAGCTGGTAGTGGTTTCCGGTGACGATAACATTTTAATTAGATCATCACAAATAATAATAATGTTTGCACGAAAATCCAATGACGCGTTTGATATGTCCAAACCAGTACTTAAAGATGATTCTGTACGTGATTTTCAATATTATTCTTATGAAGCACGTGATCCTAACCAACGCGGAAGAATTGAACTACAGGTCCAGGATACAAGTAGATACTTCTTGCCCGCTGAGGCCTTCATCGAAGTTGAAGGTAGGCTTTTAAAGAATGATAACACTAACTACGGAATCGGCGACCGAGTTGGATTTGTTAACAACGGCATCATGGCGTTATTTAAATCCGCTATTTACATGATAGATGGAAAAGAAATTGAAACAATTCATGATAACGTCGACGTTGCCACAACAATTCTCGGGTTGGCGAGATACTCGGATGATTACACCAGATCAGCCGGACCATCAATGATGTTTGCAAAGGATATAACCGACAGCCCCGAGAACAGGAATGTAACAATGAATAATGCCGGTGACGCAGTTGCATCGATGAACGAAAATTTTAATTTGGGTTTTGCAACACGTAGATCGATGTTAAGTGGAGATGAAGAGTTCTCAGGTGTGATTCCATTGTCTCACATCTTTGGATTCTGCAGAGATGTCCACAAGGTCATATTCGGTGCCAAACACACAGTTGTACTTGTGCGAAAACCTGATGATAATGACGCTATCTGGCGAGATGCTGCTGTTGCCCCTGGTCAGGTAATACTAACTAAACTGTGGTTGTGGATGCCAGTGTTGTCTCCGTCAATCACCGAAGAACAACGACTGTTGTCTTTCATGGACACGGGCGGTAAATCACTGCTATCCTGGAAAACAACAACCACAGACGTTATTCAGGGTGATAATGGTGGGTTGTTTACATGGCATATATCATCGCAACAAGGAGTATCAGCACCACGACATATTTTCATTGCATTTCAATACCGTGCTAGAACAGATAGCCAGGAAAGAAATCCAATGGTATTTGATACACTTGGAGTTTCTGAAGTTTCGTTGAGAATAAATGGGCATCAGGAGCCATCTGAGGATATATTAATAGATTTCGAACATCATCGTGTCGCACGCGCGTATCATCGTCTGATGTCATTTATGGGGCGCGACCTTAATGTAGACACTGGCCTGCAAATATCACAGCGAGACTTTATGAGTTTATATCCGATTTATTACTTTTCGCTGGAACATCTTGATCTGGTTAAACAATCTGTTGTCGACCTACATTTCCGAGCTCGTGTAGGTGTTCCTGCTGGTGGTTACAGAGCGATTGCTGTCATACTCTCCGATAAAGCAATGCTGCTTGAAGGTGTTGGCGGACGAATGAGGGTCATCGACGCTCCAATCGAGAATATGTAACGCAATTAAAATCAAACTTAGGATATAATGTCATACAGTCATGTTAATGTCACCTTGACTTCCGGTCAAACGAAGAAATTGCAATCAAAGAACGCAAGCACGTGCGGGACATCAATAACACTAAAACGAGATCAGATTACTGGTGGTCCAAACAAATTGTCGTTGACTAATACTCAGCTTAAACATTTTAATAAGGCACTAACAGCAAAAACCGGTGTCCGACTTGATTTCTCTGCTGCAGCTATCAAGGACATGACTAAAACCGGTGGAATATTTCCTCTTCTCGCAGCAATACCGGCGTTGATTGCCGCGGCAGCACCAGCCGTAGCAAAAGCCGCAGCACTCGGTGCAGTTGGAACTGCAGCTGGAATGGCACTAAAAAAGGCAACGGGAAAAGGATACAAGAAAAAAAAGGGACGCGGTCTAAGACTACCAGGAACTCCACCATCATGGTATCCAAAAAAATTTTAACGCCGTTGAGCAATTTTGATTTACTCGATGCTGTTAAAAAATTGCGTGTAAAACATTTCAGAGGCGTATTTATGCGAGATCAATTACCGCAACGACCGAATAATCCAGAAACTGGCATTATCAATCTCGACAACAAAGATGGTCCGGGAACTCACTGGGTTGCTTACGCGATCGATCCACGTGGAATTATCTATTTTGATTCGTACGGTTTAGCACCGCCAGTTGAGTTTCTCAAGTATGTCAGCAGATTTTCTAATGTTCCAGTGTGGCAGTCGACGTTACCAACACAACATTAATTGATCCGCCCATTTGTGGGAGGGAGGTTTTAAATGTTCTTGATGCAATCTCAAGAAATCCAGCAACTCCTCCTCATAAAGTAGTGTATGAATATACCGCATCGAGAAATGCTAGCATTTGAAAAACAGCAATAAGAATAATGGTGGATATTTACGGAAGACCTTTCACACGAGGAGGTAAACCAAGCACAGATGCTGATCTCTCAAAATATGCGACCAAAGATGAAGTCGATAATCTTTTGAATATAGCTGGAGTTGACCCAGATGAAGTTGCTATTTTCCAAGACAGGCAAGGAAAACTAAGAACGAGCAACATTAAGTGGAATGATATAATTCGCAGAGTTCTTGGAGCTACCAAGGATAACTTCGTTGCATTTAGTGATGGCGGCCGGATCAAGGACTCGAATATATCAATCGCAAGCATCAAAGACAGTATTGATAAAGGTGTTGATAAATGTGTGAAAAAAGCCGGTGACACGATGACAGGCGAACTCAGCATGAGCGGCAACAAAATAACCGCGTTAGCGAATCCCGAATCCGACCAGGATGCGTCAAACAAACAATACGTGGACATCGTCAACGGTAAACTAAATACGCTGCGTGCAGAGCATGATGTTCACGTGGGCGCGTTTACAAGATTTCGAAGAAACTTCGTAAAAACTGATGAGGTTGTGGATAAGTTCTTTGGGACTCCTCCAGTCGTCGATGTAAAACTCGCTGATGTAAAGACCGACATTAACACGATCAAACAAACACAGCAGGATATCGTATCGGGTATTCCTGATATCGTTAACAAAACCAGTTTGATTAAAGTTCCCACTGGAGTTACTCCGGGGCATATCACCAACATCGTATTCACGGTATCATCGGGATTCGCAACATGGTCACGACAAAATAACACTATCAAATATACAGCAACAGCCACCGGTGTTTACAGGTTGTCTGTGTTTTCAGCCGCTAAATTTGAAATCTTCACAACATATCCTTGGAGACATTCCACCGATAAGTATTCCGGGGTTTGCACTGTAATACTAAACAGCGGAACCGAGGAAACATTTATGCTTGAAGCCGAGGACGATAGTTTAACAGCAACATCTTACTGGTTTTGTTTGGAATTCGTCGCTGCAACGCCTCAATTGGTTACCGCGTAATTGAATAATGTCAACGACGCCAGATGCTCAACAATATCGATACAATCAAGTCCGTGAGTGGCAATCTGAGTTAAAAACTGTCATCGAAGTAACTAGTCAAAAAGTAAAAAAATACAAGCGCCGCATAACAGTGCTGGATATTATGGTTTATTCAGTATCTGCCGTTGTTGCATCTGCCGGAGCAATACTATCAGCGGTCACTCCGGTAACTGCAGCAGTCGCCGCCACGATCTGTGTTTCCGCGGCCACAACAACAGCTGGAGTTTTCGGCATCATAGCAAAAAAAATATCATCATGTGCTAACACAAAATTACACGATTACACGACAAAATTAAATACAGCCACGACCGCATATCAGAAATTATCATCGCTGATATCATCATCGTTAGACGTGCAAAGTAGCGACGCTACGATATCAGATTCTGAATTCAAACTAATGTCAGATGCGTACAATGACTATTTGAAAACTAAACAAATAAATAATGTCAATAGAACTGCTTCAACAAATAGTCACAAACACAACACCGGTAAGGACCACAATGATCTCAGTGTCCTCGACGACACCAGAATTCGGTATTAATTTTCGAACTCCAATTCCAGTGAGTGAAATCGCGTTAGCAAAGCTCAGTGTGTATCACAGCTGGCCCAATGTTAGGTCGGCATCATTTGGTGGTCTGCAGCCAAATAATTCATTCGTGTTCGGGAAAAGCAAAGCCGACTCCGGCGAACAGGGTGAACTTGACTGGAATACAATTACACTTCCCACTGGGAGTTATCAGATCGAAGAAATCAATAATGAGATACAACGCCAAATAAAACGAATCACCGGCAAGGAAGCCAAAATATCTATAACAGCTCATGAACCAACGCTGTCTGCGGTCATTGAAATCTCAACGCCAGGATACGCCGTGGATATTTATAACAGCTCAATCCGAACATTATTAGGATGGCCAAAGGCCCCCGAGGTTAAACCTCGTCCACCAAAACCTGAAAAATCGGATTTTATGACCTATAAAGAAGCACTACACGACCTCGAGTACAATTATTATTTACTCCTTGCAGATCAATTACTAGCAAGAAAAAGTACTTTAATGCCCGATACTTGGAGTATAGAAGCTCCACGTGTTAAGGGGGGGCAGGAGCTCCGTGTTTACCGTCTAGATGATATAGAATCTGAATTATTTATTCCGATCAATCTAGTACATAAACAACAGCTACAACTCCTGCGAGTATATTTCCAAGATTATATTTCTGATTTAACAAGTCCGCGTGATAATATTATCATAACCATAGAAAAACTAAACAAACTCGCATCGGCCATGGAAACTATAAATCTAAGAATAATTCAGGCTTTACTGGATCTTAAAGACTATATCGATGATAATTATAGACAGATAGCCAGAGCAGATTTTGCAATTAAATATGGTATTCAAGTGAATGATATTTCAGATTTTAAATTTCCTGGATATAACGTGCCCGAGCTGAGAAAATCAGTCTCTGATCTCATCGATCAATCTTTCGAAGATATTCTTGCCGCGTACGAACGAATAAAACCACAACCTGTTATTCTCAAGCACGACAACAGTACAGCATCCGATGGCAGACACATCTCACCCGGGATCGTAAATATCACAGATGTTATTGCGGTCAATCTTGTATGTGACGTCATCGATGGCAGTTACAGCGCATCAGATACTACGACGGCACAACAGGGGTTTATCCTGTATACGTTCACACCAAGAGACCCCCCTGGTTTTCTGATTGTGCAAGAACCAATCAATCCGGTCTATCTACGGTGTCATAACCCGTGGTTGTCAACGATAAATTTCAAACTCACCGACCAGAGGGGGAATTTGTTGGACCTGCGTGACGAGACTGTTAGTATAAACTTACTGGTGAAGTCCTAAGTCAAGGGATCCATAATATTTATAATAGTTTTTTTTTTCTGCACTGATCCATTTTCGTCATTTTATCGTGCAAATACCCTATCAAAACCAGCATAAGTTATCGTTGAAAGTGCTAGCACGCATTTAAAAAAAAACGGTTGTGTATAATGTATCAACCCGAGTACATTCATGCACGAGTTCATATTCATGATAAGCAAATTCTTTACGAGGCAATAAAAACCGCATTTCAAATACAGACATTCCCAGAACAGTATTTCCCCGTTAAAATAGTTATTGACGTGTATGGTGACGAAGACTTCTTGTTAACTCCGTCACAATTAACAGAGCTACAGCAAAATCATATGATCATAGTTTGGTGTCAACGAGAACAGATTATGAACTATTCTCATTCCTGTATTGATGTTGAAACGCTTAAGCAAATCCTGAAAATCTGAAAGCGCCCTTCACTTGAGAAACTCTTTGAGTTTCCAAGGGCAAAAAAAATAATACACTTTTTTTTTTACCCGTGGAAATGTGCTTTACACTCCAAGCGGGGGGGGGGGGCGCTAGCGTTCTCAGGTTCTACTTTCACTTTGTGCTGTGAGTCACACGCTATGCGGTTTATACTTCCTTGTCGGCCTCGTAGTCAGAAACACTAGTATTTTTGTCAGAAATGCAAGGCATTTCCGTGTCTAGATTCTTTATATAACCTTTTAACCGTCTCACCCTGGTGCTAATTAATTTTCGAGTCTCATACTCTTGTGACAATCCAAGACGAATCTTCTCAACTGCACGGCACAGTGGAATAAATTCAGATACCTGATTTTCAGTTATCCCGGCAAGTGATCTGTAAACACGATCTTGCAAACCCTTAATGAACCTATAACGAGCAGGGAGATTGTTCTTCCCCAAGCGTGATAGCTCATTCAAGGATTCAAAATCTGACATAATTGTTTCAGTGTCTAGTAAAATATTAAAACCTCGCTGTTGTAATTCTTTAATTTCAACAAGTATGGTATTTATATTTTCGTGATTCATATTATTATATATTTTTATATTTTTAATAGAAACACTTTGCATGAGAAACGCTAGCTTTCCAAAACAAAACGAGACAGTCGGAAACATTTATCCCCTGCAAGGGCCTAGATCGTCAAATAACGTTCTAGAACCCCACGAGGACTGCTTCCGACATGACAATACAACATGTAACACGAAACACTTTATCCCCTGCAAGAGCCTCTAGATCGTCAAATAACGTTCTATAGGCTCAAGAAGACGTGTTTAGTGAATTGACAAGGACAAACATATAACACGTAACTTATCCTAAGGACGGACCCCTCTGACTGCCAAGTGACTCAGAGGCACATTTATTTACAAGACGAGACAGCCCTGGCTTCTAGGATCGAGTTCTCTAGCAGGCCCGGCAAACATTTATTTGACAACACAAACAACCTTTACCTCTGATTCGAGTATCACAGCAAGCAAAGGTACAATGAACATGTAATCTTATCCTAAGAGACGGTACAGAACAGACAACCTTTACCTCTGATTCGAGTATCACAGCAAGCAAAGGTACAATGAACATGTAATCTTATCCTAAGAGACGGTACAGAACAGACAACCTTTAACCTCTGATTCGAGTATGACAGCAAGTAAAGGCACAATGAACATGTAATCTTATCCTAACTTATCCTAAGACCTTATCCTATGACGACACAAACATACACAGGTGGGTCATTTTCTACGGTCAGCAGCAGAGCAAAACCATCCATTGAATCGACCATTGGATGGTGCACAAAAGACACCCGCCATTGGCGGATTAAATTTATGGTTTTGCTTGCGCGTGCTGACTTTCGATCGACCCAAAGGTCTTAGGGAGCGATTTCGTATATAACCCAACTGTTACTTGCGAGTTGGAAATTCGCTCTAGCAGTGGGCGGGACTTGTTTAAAATATTTTAATTGTATGTTTTCTTAAGCGCGGTCATATAACAAGCACAGAAGAGCAAAACAGTCGGATATATTCAGTAAAACGAGGATATTGTTTGTAAAAAAATATATATTCTACGGTAAATAAATGATTACATGTTATGAACTCGATAAAATATTTTATCAAGGTGGCTTTCTTAGGGGGAGCAAATCCTCTGACCAGCAACGACAACTCTGCAAAGCGTTACACACTCTCGGAGGAGTTATCGTCGTTTGTGTCAACGATAAGAGTTATATAACAGAATGAAATCTTCTGTTTGAGCTTCTTTGAAAATGCTGTTTTGTAGATCCCATCTGCGACATGCTGTACAGAAGGTGGACAAATACCGAAATACCTACCGGCTGCGCTCATTGATTGAAATATTATTTCTTCACGAGTCTCAACATTCACAGATTTCACTGCTCTTCTTATAGCTGTTTTACATTTAACTCTTCCTCGTATGGTATTCTTGCTCTGAGTGATCGCTTGAAGGTTTTCAATACTGTTATC
This sequence comes from Sinohyriopsis cumingii, assembly GCA_028554795.2. NCBI lineage: Eukaryota > Metazoa > Mollusca > Bivalvia > Unionida > Unionidae > Sinohyriopsis > Sinohyriopsis cumingii. Next base: position 114,155,416 of record CM068833.1, read on the forward strand.
AAGTCTGTTCCCGTTAATATGATCAATGACAAGGCCTTTAGGGATCTCTCCGTTAAAAACCTCATAGACGAAACGATGACATAAATACCTCCCTTTCCTAACAGTAAATCTTAAATAACCAGCATTATCAACTGTACCAACTTGTTTCCTCAGCCTGTAGTTTCTCACTATGCCATCTCGGTTTGCCTCATAATTTGGAATAGTTGGATGTCGGACGAATTCTTGATTCATTATACTATAAGCAAATCATTGTCTAATTCATAATTTGTCTGAAAACTTATTTATGTAATCACGCTCGCATTTGAGAGCGTTATCACAGTCTGGATTTTTTTTATCATAATACCGTTTTAGTTCTCGATAGCGTTTTCCACCACACGCTGAACATAATTGCGTTTTTCCTCGTACTCCAATGCCGCATCTGATACACGGTATCGGTCCTAGACTCCCACCGCGGACCTGTTGAGCATGTTGTCCACAGTATTCGCCTCTGCAGGGTTTGCTACACGGCGCTGATGAATTTAGTTTGATCCACTTGCATTGGTTCATCATATAATATATTTGTCTATTTAAATATTTGTCTTAATTATAATAATGGGTTTTGAAAGACTATCCAGAATAAAACCCATATCAGGTTCTAGATTCGATCTTGACCGGTTAACCGCTGATCCACGACGAAGAGAGTTAGCAGAGGTAATTGGTGTTATCAAGAATGCCAAAGAAGAGTTTCGTCGTGATGGTGCCGCACACACGTGGTCTTCGTATAAAATTATCCTCGGAAACGCGAGCGTTTCTCGGGAAATGCAAAGCATTTCTCGTGACCGTATCATTGATGCTACCATGAACGATACAATCGCGCGTAACATAATTGGGTATCTCGACGATAGAAGATATTTCGTACAGATAAAATTTATTGTTGGAGTCGGCGAGGGAACGTGGATTATCAGAGACAAACTAGACCCTGTTCTTGATGCCAGAGGCGTTCGTGGAAAAACCGTTCTGTTAAGTAAAGACTCAAAACCGGGAGTACTTGTTGGGATTGATATACCATATTATGCCAGAGCGTATCCTGTGACCACAGTTGTTTATGGAATTTATCCGATGAAGAAACCACGCGTTGATAAACTCAAACCGATGAAAGTGTCGGTGTTGAATTGTGTAGCTGAGCGAGTAATGGAACATTTTAAAAATGCAATGCGAGGAAACGGCCTAACACCGCTAAGACAAACTAAAATAACAGCGTGGGCGACACGAGTAGCGGATAAAGGAGCGTCAATAAATGATGTTGCTGAGCTAGAGCGATTACTAAAATTTCCTATAACGGTTTCATCGTTAACCGGTGAGGTATTGTATGAGTGTAAATACAATTCCCGTGGAACACCAATAACTATTATCGATCATAACAGTCACGCCTGGACTGACTCGGTTAGGATATTTCCGCAAGACCGTGTTGTGAAGTATTATCCGGAATTGCAAAGCAATTCTGGGAGCATGTTTGATTTTATTTATCAGATAAGTAAAACCGATCCAGTGTCTGTGTGGTTATTCAGAAGTAGCGAAGATGGAGAATATGATCAGTTTGTGAGACCCAACGGGGAAATATACAGAACAATGGCGTTACAGCAGGAAATGAAAAAACTCGCAGAAAAATATCATGCTGGCAACACTGATACGTTACTGACACACTGTTTTACTGTCCCGGGTGTTGTCGCGCATGTAGCCCGGGAACGAAATTCATGGAGACCAACTCCGAAAAGTTTTCTTGCTGATATCCAGCAGAGCTGTGTCGAATACGGACACGGCGGTTTGTGGAATACTCAGTATGATCACCGCGGTATGATATCCGTGGACATGACGGCGTGTTATCCAGGAAGTTTCCTTGGGCGTGGAGAATGCAGCGAATATTTTAAACGGTTTGGCCACGCTGGCAATACCATGACAAGAGTAGCTGTCAACGGTGTTTTACCCGATTTTGACTTGACCGGATTTGCTTGTGTGTCGTCGTTTAAATTCGCTAAGGATTTACATCCTGTGTGTTATGTTTGGTTTGGCAGACATTTCGTTGAGAAGCGATGGGCACCGATAGTGTTATTGCGATACATGCTTGACAGTCGAATACTGTTGTCGCTGACGGTCAGCGAAGCGATTATATGTTATTGTCGTCAAACCGAAGTTTGGTTGCCAACTCCAACGCCGGTTACGTTAGAAGAAGTCATCGAAGATTGGTCACGAGAATATCCAGAAACTTCTATCGACGCTATCATCAAGAAAGCTCCTGAAGTACTTAAAAGCAAACTCAGAAATGATGAAAGCACAGCAAAAGATCTAGGACGAAGAATAATAGGAAAATTCACTCAAGGTGGAGCGTATGATCATAAACAACATCACAGTCGATTAATCATGGACAAGACTGAATTGGATCTTATTGTCGCTGATGCAGCCACGAACAACATGTTCTGTAACCGCAAAGATGTGTTTCTGTCAAACGGGGAAAAACTAGGGACTGTTTTTAGTTATATTGACGGAGAATCATCTCAGTACATACATTTGAGATCTTCGATGCTGGCTTATGTATCCATAAATTTGTTGTCGATGATCAATAGATTCCCTGTTGCCGCAGTGAGAGTTGCAACGGATTCATTTTATATTGATAAAAAACACTCAGCGCTGTTGGATAATGTTATATCGGATGATCCATCGTGGGGCTCGTGGAGAATAAAGAATGAAATGTTACACGGATATTGTAAATCGGCTGATGTTGAAATCGAGGATGAGTATCGCAGCGCAGAAATATCTTCGATGGTTTCGTCGGGGGCAACTTCGTTGTTGCCGCCGGTGCACGATCCTGTTACAAGACACAAAACAGTTTATCTGAACGGTCCTGGTGGTTCTGGTAAAACAACTCGAGCGATTGAATTATTTAGAAACTCTGACATGATTGTGCTAACACCCACACACAGACTTGCCAGGGAGATGAGACAACGGGATGTTAACGCGTGCACGTATCACAGTTTTTTCAAATACAGCGGCGGCACGTGGACACCTGAACGAATGGGAACGAAATATATTCCCGAGAAAATCATCTGGGATGAGATAGACACTGTGCCGTTGGATACATTAAAACAGTTTCTGGATTGGCTGCTAAAGAAAAATACCGCAGTGGTGATGTGCGGCGATCATGGTCAACCACCCCCATTTACAGGTGAATCTCCACACGAGTGGCTGAAAACTTTTGTAGATTATTATGAGGAAATAACTAACGATGTTAGAGCACTCGATGAAACGCTGAAAGAGTTTAAGGCACTGATCAGGCTACAAACCAATAAAGTCCAGTGTGAGATAATGCGTGAAATAATTCCAGAGACTTCGCTGAGCGACTTTTGGGAAACGTGGAAACCAGGTGATTTAATTGTGGCAAGTAGAAAGATAGTCAGGGACACACTTCAGCAGCGGTTATTTCAGTTACATCAGAAGAAATTTCCCATGTTGCCAGTGCCGTTGTGTTATAGACCAGCTGATACGCGATTGCAGAATATTGATGTTGATATTCCAGTGCGCCTGACTGCGTCGGGTCCGGAGAAACAGAATTTAGTATTAAATGATATTGTCACAGTTGATGTTGATGCTGTTGAACAGGCACTGAAAATGAGCAAATCCCCGTGGACGCTAGGATACGCTATGACCATCCACAGTTCGCAGGGACTAACTATTTCAGATACAACAGTTTGGATTGTTGATGATCGCATCGAGTGGTCAAATTTAGTTTATTTAGCCGTGTCAAGAGTAAGAAGGATAGGTCAGTTACGAAGAATTGTATTAGATGATGTTGTCAACGACAGCTCAATCGCTGATGACACAATAAGAAAGAAATTAGCCGGTTACAAACAGAGCGACAAAAAAAATGGTAGAGAGTTTGATCCCAAACAAAGTTTGGATGTTGAATTTGTAATACAATTACAACAACAGCAGAATAATCACTGTGCGAGTTGTAATTGTTTATTGCTGTGGCAGTATTCGAAAAACGACCCAAGGCAATTCACCGTAGATAGAATAGATAGCAGTCGCGGTCATACACGTGAAAATGTGATGTTGACCTGTCTTGAGTGTAACCGACGCAGAGGTGTTGCTGCAGTTATTTAAATGATTGAATCACTTCAGTGCGGATCACTTTAGTGATCGGGGTGGTAATTGTGTATCCTCGGGAATCACCTGAAGTTGCTCGCGTTTAAATCCGCGTTGAGGAGCAGTCGAATCTAATCTGTAGATTGCGTTTCTCCCAGTTGATCTGGTTATGCTGGATATCTTATGTGTAGTAACACTCCATGTGGGATCGGTTGCTCTTTTTTTTCCTCCTTCTAGTTCGCCTGGTTCGTATAAATACCTAACGGTGACATTACCCAGCAGTGGGGACGCTAGCGTCCCTGGCTGCGTTGAAACATTTTGTTGCTGTTGTCCGCGTTCACTGACGCGGGGTATATATTTTTTTGTGATTGCATTTACAGGTCTCATGTTTGTTGTTCTGGTAATTTCATTATTCAGTGCGGCTATCACGTTTGGCAGTCTTGCAACCCATTCACGAGATCTCGTATCGTAAATGAATTCCCTCGCGTACTGGTATCCGAATAATCTCTCAGCGAGTGTTCTATTAAATCGCTCAACAATTGCCTGATCCCGATGAATTTCAGTATGTCCTCGTCGTATGGTAACGTTATGCTGCTTTGTCAGTGATGACACCGCGCCCTGAAATTCCTTGCCAGGATCAACTTGTAATAATCGTGGCCAGTTTAGAGGTCCTCGTTGATAAATTCGTTTAAACGCAGAGGCGACTTCGGACGCTGTTTTAGTCGCTAACGGTTCTGCTTCTTTGTATCTACTGGCAACATCAACTACTGTTAGCGCGTATTTGTATATTTTTCTACGGACAGTATCATGAGGCAGGAATAGTATGTCAGCCTGATGAACTTCATTGGGCACACTAACATCAAAATGTGCAAAGTTGATTTGTCGAGGTGGTGGTAAGTAGATTTGCCATATTGCTTGTTTTGATAGCCAATTTTTGGCAACCTCGCGTGTTACTGATGCCGCGTTGGCGAGTTTATTAATTGCTGAGTTACCTCTCCAGTATCCGATTGGGGAATAATAAATCGCTTGCATTTTTATTTAATTATCCAGCGCCTAATACTAATTTAGATTTCATCGCTGATCTTACTAACCAATTAGCGAGTGACTCCTTAAATGATTTATTTTTTATGGCGCTTAGTGCATGAATTAATTTCACATCCGCGATATGCCTGTCTTGTAGATCTTTACTTCGATAAGCAACATCATGTATGTGACACGCTGCGTCGATAGCGTTTATCGGATACTCTCCCGGTTTTGGTTTAGATTGTTCATCAAGTCTGATATCTAGTCGGGTCCCTGGACCGCAGTAATTGTATCCTGGGAGATGTTTTTCTCCGGGATACTTTGCCCAGGGAGTTCCGGGGAGCTTTCCAAGTTTGGCTGCAATGTCACCTCCGCTAAATTCTCGCTTTTTTTTTGAAATCTAAATTTTTTTGTGCCACATCGCGTACACTTACCAGAAAGTGCTTGTCTGTTATTTTTTGTTGTAATGGTTGTTAGATCATTCGTAGGGGTTCGTGCCTTACACTTCACACAATATAGATCCATAATTATTATTCTTTATATACAAATGGAAATTACAGATTTTTCTGCGACAAAAAAGAAAGAGCCAGTTAAGCATAATTCAGTGCTACCAAACTCTATCCGCGCGATTATAATTGGGCCATCCGGTTCAGGTAAAACACAGCTGTTGCTGAACTTGATAATGAAGTGGATGAAATGGGATAAACTGTATTTGATAGCTCCATCTGTAGATGATCAACGATGCTATAACGTTATAAAAGATTTTAATGAGAGTGCAAGCGCGCTGAGTAAAGACGGTGAGGATGTTGTTGAATTTATCACTGATATCGAAGAAGCCCCCAGCGTCGAGGATCTTGATGAATCAATTAACAACCTAGTAGTGTATGATGATGTTATGTTGGACAAGCAAAAAAATCCCGCAAGAATATTTTCCCGGGGACGTCACAAAAACACTGATGTGATTTATGTTACTCAGCGTTATACACAAATTCCTAAAGTAATCAGGGATAATTGTAATCTTCTTGCGATATTCAATGGAGTTGATACACATACACTGAGAAATATTCATCAAACCTGGTGTGGTGGCGATATGGATTTAAATAAATTTAAAAATTTCTTCAGTCATGCTCAAAGAAAACCTCACGGATTTGTGACAATAAATTTACACGATCCCAGAACAAGATACCGTATTGGACTTGATACACTATTTGCAACATAAAAATGTTTTTCCTTGGAAACTCATTTCCCAGAGCAGCAGAGGGGATGGACCCGACCCATGGATTTTTCAATAACGACCCCGCCACGGAAACTGTTTCAGATTTATTGAAGTAACCCAAGTTGTCAGTGCAAACTCAACGAGTTTGTCCCTGGAAACTCTTCGAGTTTTCGGGGGACATTTTTTTTTGTCCTGTATTCTGAATAGAAGGGTTTATTTCGTCGAAATAAGCCCTCTATCGAGGAATAGTTTCCTGGAGGGGTTTATTGTGCAAAAAGTTTCGGTCTGTACAGCCCCTCTGCTGCTCCTGCAATGTTAGAGTTATTGGCCTTTTCGTTGTGAAGCTGAATACTGTGTACGACAAAATCGTGCTAACGTAACTAGTCTCGGTGTATTTGTTGGATGGCTAAGAACCTTCATACATGACCATGATCTGAAGACGTGAAACTATTGTTCTCATATGTGATTCACATATTACCTAAAGAAAAATATATACACACAGTATAAAATATAGAAGGTAAACTCATACCATGACCTTTGACTTCGTATGGTAGCACTGATCGACAACGATAATATGACCCATCTTTATAAACACAACAATAATAGGAGACATGGATGGGTTCAGGTGAATATCTAATGGTTCATTGAGTTAAGCAAGTTAACACGAAAATACACAAGTTATTTTAGATGACATGGAATCATTAGGAATATAATTTTATTAACCTCATATTGAACTACACAGGTAGTAGTTACTGATATGTAGCATAACGTTTGTAAACCACTAATTTCATGTAAACTTAAATCAAGCGGAAATACAATTAAACGCTTCATTTGCTAAACGTAATTCACTAATATGTGCTCGGTTATAATTTTGATTGAAATATACAGTCCTATACTCATAATTGACAATTTCAGAATCGGTAAGACATGTTTCTTAACTTACCTTATTGTGTGGTTACTATCTGATTCTTTAAATCGCAAAAACTTCACACGGTACACGGGACTTGCTTGAATGTTTACTTATATAGACAGCTTATGAAAGCTATATACCACACCTCACCTCATGCAAGCTTGATGTGACTTGATATTATTTACTGAACCTGTACATCCTTGAAAAGAATACGAACGGGCGTTGCTTTGGACAATGGTGTGCATCAAGGAAATGAAGAATGTCATTTCACATCCGTGAAGAAGCCGCCACTCCTGGCTGAAGGACGTGGCACATATTAGCATTGTGTGGGAGGTGAAGTCTCCTTATTCCATAAGTAACGAGTATAATTCTAAGCACGCATGCGTTACCCGAAAGATCTCGTTTATTGACAAGTATGTGCTATTTTATGGGGATATGTACTGCACTGCAGTAGTAGGCATTAAACGCCTTTGGGAGCGATACATTATGCAAAAGATCCATATCACACCGTTGATACTCCATAGTTTATTTAATATCCTTTAAACATTTTTATTGAATATCCCCTAAAGGAACAAGTAACAATACCACTGAAACTTGGCTTTCAATCCCATCCCTAATACTAATAAATTGTTATTGCATTTATAAAAAGGACAAATAAACCCTGTTTCCTAAAACTCTAACAAGCCTAATAAGAAAATCTGGCTAACTTCACGTTCATAAACTACGATTGTATTTTCAATGACTTGTTAAACTGCTCTTGATCAAGTGTATGTATGTATGTATGTATGTATGTATGTATGTATGTATAGAATTTCAACTAAAACTGGTCATAACAAAACACCTTTAAATTGAGGTGTTTGCATAAAACAGTCAGGTCAAGCAAATTTCTGGAAAATATAGAATTCCAGTAAACGAAATTAAATTACTATAACATGTAATGGAATAAAAAATTAAAACTAAGAAAGAAACAATTAAATTAAATCAAATATAAATTGAATTAAATATACATAACACTTTCCCCATAAAGAAAACGAAAGATTTATATGATAACGCTTTCTTTTTACCATAAATTAATTATACATGAGGTTTAAAAAAAACGTAAGAAGAACTCTTGCGAAATATACACAGTGTACATGAAATAATACATTTCTATACACGGGAAAGTGCATCTGCTATTAAGTTATCCTTTCCCTTGATGCGCCTGATTTCAATATGATATACCTGTAACAACAAACTCCACTTTAGTAGTCTTGATTTTTATTTTTCATCTTGCCGATGAAAGTAAGGTGGTTGTGGTCACTAAACACAATAATCGAAGAAGGAGCTGAACTTAGATAAATTTCAAAATGTTGTAATGCATCAAAGCCAAACATTCCATCTCGATTGTTGAGTAATTTCTTTGGTGCTTATTTAATTTCTTTGAAAAATAGTACACTGGATGATCAACACCATTTTCTTCTTCTTAAATCAAAACTGTTCCCACCCCAACATCACTAGCATCAACAGACAGTAAAATGATTGGCTGAAATTTGGAGCTGTAAGAACCGGCGCGCTTTTTAGTATGGCTTTGAACTTGTCAAAAGCCTCCTGACATGTTTCAGTCCAAAGGAACTTGTTTTTCGTACTCAATAAATTTGTCAGGGGTTCAGGAATTATATAAAAATTGGAACAAAATTTTCGATAGTATCTGGCCCTACCTAAGGGCTCATTCTGTACGGGTGTTGTTTCACAGATTTGGAATTTACAATTTCAACGTCATGGAAAATTTTATTGGTTCTTGCATGAACATCTGGAAATAAGTGGTCATATTCACATAATAACTGTTAAAGTTCATTTCTTTCTTGCTCTTGCAATTGTGAAGTTTCTGGCCCCGATCATTCATGATTTCTGAATTTTGAAGATTTGTCACTCCAACATCAGTAGAATCCGACGATATTCTTTCACTTAAATCTTCACTGAGTGTAACTGGTACAACTAAATTAATTGCATGTTTAACCTGGCTATCTCTTTCCATATACTCCTTTTACATGCTTATTTGGCACATTTGTTTTTGTTTTCGCCTCCCATGAGTATTTATGAAGTAATTTAAATCATTTACTTTCCTGTCAACCGTGTAGGGACCATAATACTTTCCCTGAAGCGGATTTTGTGGTATGGGCAAGAGAGCCAGAACCCTATCACCAGGCTGAAAACTCCTTTCCTTTGAGTTTTTATCGTATCTTAATTTTATTTTATATTGAGTAGATTGCAGATTTGCTCTTGCAACCTCACAAGCTTTTGACAAATTGCACTTAAAATTGGAAACATAATCGAGAAGATTGATTTCAGTATCTTCATTAGAAAGAAGTTACTTTCTCAAACACCATCAATGGTCCACGCACAGTGTGTCCAAAAACCAGCTCAAAGGGACTGAAGCCTAAACAGTAATGATCTGATTCCTTAACAGTAAACAACAGTAAACGAATGTCTTCATCCCAATCTTTACCCGTATCAAAACAATATGATCGAATCATATTTTGTGAAGTCTGATGAAATCTTTCTAATGCCTCTTTGCTCTCAGGTGATAGGCAACATATTTTAATTGTTGCATTTCTAATTTGTACATCACTTGCTGGAAAATTCCAGACATGAAATTTGAACATATTTGGGAAGGCTAAACTGAGTTTTAAGATAAAGCTTTATTAAAGTTTTCGCTATTGTTTTTGATTGCTTATTCCTCAAAGGAATTGCCTCTGGAAACCTTGTTGACGCACACATTGTGGTCAACAAGCGTTGGTTACCTGCCTTGGTCTTAGGGATGGGACCAACACATTCTTATGAGAAAATGGAGACCTCCCGATTTACCTGCTGAATAGGTTGATGAGCCTTAGGTATCTTTTGAGTCGGTTTTACTATCATTTGACAGGTATGACAAGATCTACGGTATTTACCAATATCTCTTTTGATTTTTTGGCCAACAGAAGTGAGTCAAGATATTGTGATAAGTCTTTTTAATCCCTAAATGACCAACCAAAGGAGTTTCATGGGCCAGACTAAGTATTTCCTGCCTGTAAGATTTTGGGACTACAATTTGGTAGTTCATTGACCACTCGTCATCAGCAGGTAAATCGGGAGGTCTCCATTTTCTCATAAGAATTTCATTTTTTATGAAATAACAGACAGGAACGTCAGTGGCTTCAGTCTCGCTAATGGCCCTTTGAAACAAACAGTAGATCTCATGATATTTTTCATGTTCGGCGACAAGTGATTGTCGTTTATCACCCTAATTAGAATAAAGAGAATGATTCGTTAAGAGGATCACTGTGATCAGTATGGATACAATTCTAAAAATCTTAAAGTTATACAAGTTTTTTGAGACTTTCATAATCTTGTTCAACTTTCTTGGCTAAGCACCATCCATCAAATAACTGCTCTTTTTCTCTTGTAAATTGGACACGAATTTGTCCAGCTACTTTTTTATAGTTTGAAATTTGGCCGATAAGCTTCAGGGACAAACTCATAACACATTTAGATGCATTCCTTCACCAAATCATATAGCACTCTGATGTACTGACATGGATGCATATATATATAATTTTTAGCAACTTTTTCAAAATAAGGAAAATATTTGTCTACATCTTTTTCTCTAAAAGGGGGCACTAACCCAATATGCTTTGTAACATCTAAACTTGAATTTGTGTCTACAGTAGGAATGTGTTTTTCACTTGCCAGCTCCATTTCTTTTATTCTATATTGATATTTCCTCTCTTCCTTCTCTCTCTTCATCTGTCTATCTTTCTCTCTGTATTCCTTATCTACTTGCATTTGTTCTTTATGTAACTATTTTTGTTCTTTTTGTAAATTCATTTGGCTTTCGCTGTCTCTTTCTTCCTTATCTAACTGCATTTGCATTGTTTTTCTTTCTCTCCTTCATGTCTCTCTTTATCTATTCTTTCTCTAATTGCAACTGCATTTGTTTTTCCTCTTTCTGAAGTTCAATCTTCCTTAACTCCAATTCCATCTTGTATTTTAATTTTAATTTCTTTACTTTTATGTCAGAGTCTGATAGAGATTTACTGGTCGAAACCAAAGCACTTTTATCCAAAACATTCTTTTCTACTAAATACTGGACCAAAATAATTTTCTATTTCTTGCTTCGTTAAGGACGCTTTGGCCTCAGAAAGATCATATTTTCTGGCAGGTTGAATTAATTCATCTTTTTTCATCTTTTTTCAAAAGGTCTAATTTTTCCTGGATAGAACTTGAAAGACATTTGATGACATTGTAGACAAAGCTTGCTGATTCCACTAAAGATTTCAACATTGTACAATAATACTTAGGATTAATTTTTTAAACAAAACATTGGGAATTTAAATTTTAAAAAAACAGAACGTTTTCTGAAATATTTTAGCCAGACTTCATATATCCAAGGACGAGCACCCCACTTTCTTTGTTACGTGTTTAAGCTCTCATAAACAGTAACAAAGAAAAAGCGGAGAGAACAAGCTTTGTAAAATTTAACAAATTATTTATTTCCTTAGAAAAACAAGGTAAAAATGAAGAAAAGAACTGTGAGAATCAAATCCAAAAATAATCCATGAATAACCAAAGATTAAAAATTAGAAGTCCAAGTAGTAAAATGTTCTAATTAATTTGTGTTCCAGTCCTGACGAAAAAAAAAACATAAGCCGATAACGTATACTATAGCCAGTATGGCATTGACTGGTCAACAGTTTTTTTCTAAACCACAGAAAATAATATTCCGGTGTTTGAATTCCGAATAAAATTTCAATAAATGTCTTTGTCCAAGAATTCAGTATGAGCACATAATATTCACAGGAAAAAGGATTAATAATTCCATAAAATAGAATTTCAACTAAAACTGGTCACAACAAAATACCTTTCAGTGTCAAAGGCAAAAAACCCCACTGGCTGGTTCATTTCAAGACAACAATTATATAGTCTAAGTAAGACGCAAAATAGATAGCCGTATGAGAGTCAAGTGATCACTTTCTAGGAGAAGATCAAAGTTTGAAATGCTTAACATCACGTACTCCCAGTCAGCCTCGAGTTCACTCTTATCAATCCCACACTGAGAATTAAAAAAAGAAGTTGTTTACTGATTTTGAGTCAAGGCCAGGTATTAGGTCAGCATTGAGATACAAAGTTCTAAATTTAGGTGTTTACAAAAAAACAGTCAGGTCAAGCTAATTTATGGAAAGTGTCAAATTCCAGTAAACAAAATTACATTACTATTACATGCATTGGAATAAAAAAAATTAAAATTAACAATTAATAAAATCAAATATGCCTAACTATATAATTATAAATATACACTAGACAGAACGGAAAGTGCTATCCCTGGATCCCTATAGAATAATGCTTGATAATAGTAGGCAGAATTAATATTTTAATACAGGTTAGAGAATCTTTAGTTCGTACTTTACGGAGATTCGAACCCAGGTCCGCGGGTAAACGGCACCCATCGCCTTGCCTGCACACACAAACCCATATTCCGTAACGACTAAGCAAACATCACCAAAAAATGATGTTACTCAATAGGTGTTTTATGCACTCGTGTGTAGCAGACACACTCGCATGACGACCCAATAATTAATTTTCATAATTCTAGACAGTCATTCCTGATTCCTATGAAAGAAATCAAGGTATATATAATTAATTATAGAGCATTATAAATATACACCAGACAGAACGAAAAATGCTATCCCTGGATTCCTATAGAAGAATGCTTGATAATAGTAGGCAGAATTAATAATTTAATACAAATAATAATTTCAAACAGGTTAGATAATTTTTAATTCTTACTCTGCGGAGAATAATTAATTGGGTGGTCATGCGAGTGTGTCTGCTACACACGAGTGCATATAACACGGATTAAGTAGCATCACTTTTTGGTGATGTGTGCTTAGTCGTAAGGGAATATGGGATCGTATGTGCCGTTTACCCTCGGACCTGGGTTCAAATCTGCGTAGAGTACGAATTAAAAATTCTCTAACCTCTATGATATTATTATTTGTATTAATTTATTAATTCTGCCTACTAATCAGTTCAAGACAATTGGTATATCAGACAATTCAAGACTATTTGAATTTATTCACTACATTCTATAATTTTCGACTTGTGATATGACATTTACGATTATTTAGAATTTAATTCATAGTAACTTGTTTCTGAAATTTTCACTCTGTGACTTAGAGACATGGTTTCGTTATTTTTTCTTTTTTCTTTCCTTCTTTCTGTTACATAATTTAAGGCGTATAGTCGTAACAAAATAATGATAACTGTGGCAACGGGTAACCTTATTGTATTAAATTGATTAACACGTCATAAAAAAGATGACCACCCCCGAGATTACGATCTTGGTCATCCGACATTAGCTACCAAGTACAGCGACATCACTCTATACCTTATTGTTTACTGGCCTCCGTCTTCCATTCTTTTCACTTTATATTACGTCATTCATTACTGTACAGTGTGTTACTATAACTGATAGATCTATGTAATATTCTGCACACATTAGACAGACTTCATGCACTAAATCATCAGGAGCTGACGGCCTATTTTAGAGCATTACTACGGCAAAATGACTGATTCAGGATATACGCCTGACTGACATGGATTCAGGACATAGGCCTGATTGACATGGAATTAGGTGACACTTCATGACTGCAATTGTAACAATCTACACAAGTGTGTAAAGTTTGACGTCTACCCTTCTATTCTCTGGATCATTTAGCCGTAACATGCCATTCAGAGCTTGTACTCAGAACGTACTCCTCACATATGATTACATCTTGGCAATGACAACCTACTTATTACGCTCGGATTACAATACGCAACAAAAGAGGTAAAATAGTATATCACTTTGCATGCGGGTACATCAGCCGTGGATGATATATTTTTTCACAGCAATTGCAATTTAACAGCATTATTTATTACATTCGTTACTTCGATGGAATAAAATGATGTTGAAACTTGATTACTTAGATCTCGATATATTTGGAAAGACAGGTTATAATTACTATATATGGAACACAAATTAAATTGTTTAAAGCTCATTACGATACAATGGTGAACCGTTGGTTGTTGTTGTTGAGTTTAATTATAGTGGCTTGCGCACAATTGTGCATGTGCCACTTTTTTCTGACTGCACAGCAGCCTGCTAGTTGTTCCTGGGGAAGGGAATGGTGCCACCTCCTAGTTTGGCCTCAATCTGTGGGTCCATAAAGGTCCCTTACAGTTGAATGGTTGGTTGTCATTAGTGGGACGGAGAGCTCGGGTATGTGTGTGGTGATGGAATCTCTTTTTGGTTTTTGATAAATATTTTCCTAGCGGGTTGATATGTTGGGCATATATTGAATACGTGGTGTAGATCTTCGGTGGTGTGGCAGTTAAAGTAGTTAATGGTTGCTGGTATGGGTCCCATGAACCTTCCAAAACTGCTTCCAAGTTTAGTTTATCCAGTTATTATCCTGTTTATGGTTTTCTGTTCTAAATAAGTACCCTTAGGTAGCTGTATGTTCCTATCTACGATTCTTTGGGTTTCATGGTGCTTTTCACCTTTTGTGGAGGAGTTCCAAAAATCTTGCCATTTTTGGTCTATATATGTTTGTGCAAAGCTTAGTGCTTCTGTAGAGCTATAGTTAAGCTTGATAGAGTTTTGATCTCCTAGTTTGGTTTGTGCAACTTTGTCTGCTGTTTCGTTACCAGAGATTCCAATGTGCGACGGTATCCACATGAGCTGGACTATTTGATGTGCTGGAACCGTTGGTACTTCACTTTTCCTAAAAGAAAAGGAAAGAACAATAAACACATCGAGTAAAGATAACATGAAATTAAGGAAATTTTAAAAAAAATAATATCATTTTTGCCAGATTTCTTTAAACACCAAGTTTTTCAGAACACACTAATTCTTTAAACTTTGGTACATTTGGTCTCGTATGGGAGTATTTGGTCTCGTATGGGAGTATTTGGTCTCGTATGGGAGTGTTTTGGTGGCAGTTGCTTTCTTTATTCTCTGAAATTGCTTACAAGCAAGGATATAATTACACTCATCACCCAAACGGTTTTACTTGCAAAGCGTACACAATCATTCATCTCTAGGTACATTTTCCCATCTTCCTTTCTCCATAGCTAAACAGTGATTACACGTTCGAAATTTTATTATATTTGTCTCATATTTTTAATAGGTCTTTCAACAAATAACTTTCTAATTTTAATTCCATTTTAAAAATTCTATATGTATCAGCTTTTGTCGAGGTATTAATGGATATATAAACTGATAAAGAAGTCTTTCCTTAAATATGGCATCTAGCCAGCATTTGTTTGGAATGTTTTCATTAACCCAAATAAATTGAAATCCAGTTTCTGATAGCTTGTTTTGAATGCTCTCACGCCATTTGTTTCTGCCTAGACCATTGTTTTAATCTTGCAATAGCCTCACAAACATAACTGAAGATAGTTTCGTTTTCTACCATTAATGCGATTTACCCAATAGCCAGCCATTCTCCTTTTATTTGCAAATGCAACTGGGTTCAAGCAAGCTCACCATAAGACTTTAGGGGGTTTTGTTTAAAAACTTTAAGCACATATTTAAGAACTATTAAATGAACCCGTTCAATCATGTCTGATCCTTCAAAACCTCAGATCGCAGCCACATATGTGAGAAATGGAACTATTATGACATCAAAACTTTTATGCTGACAGTCAACAGACAATTTCAAATTCAATATTCTTTCTTCAAGAAGGTACATATTATTCATGGCTCGACTAATTAGGGTCTTAATTCCCAACAAATATCGTACCATTCTCCGTTAGGGTCAATCCTAAATATTTATAATTTTAGACGGCCAACTAGGAACCCAATAGCTGTTTACAATTGTTGTTGGTGTCCACCAAGATGCACTATTTTTGCCAACTCCTTTCGATTAATTTGCCATCTCCTCTTTAATCAAGAGAACTGGTAAAAGTAGTACGGTATTATTTCTGACATATGTTAATATACATCATACAATGTTCAAATGGAAAAGACAATTCATAAATTTCATTTTTATAAAATTTGATAAATAAGATTATATTAGAAAATGCAAACATAAAGTAAGTGATCATTGATCAGACAAAATTTCACCATAAGACTGCAAAATGTTAAATAGTCAAATTGACGAATGGATGATTTTAAGATAAGTGGCAGCCTGAGCCGTTGCAGCTTCTAGTAGTATATCCAAAAGTAGTGTACGACAGTAGCTCTTACTGGTTTTCGAGGCACGATGCAATATACCTGTTCAAATTTTTACAGACCTACATACTGAAGAAAGACAAGTGTTATGTTCTAAGTTTATTATGCAAGTTACTTTACTAGTGGTTAGGAAAGATAACAGCACTCTCCAATTACACTCAATTATAGGACCAGAACAATGATTTGTAGCAAAGAACAGGGAAATAAATAACATGTGCTATCTAGTTACTTGCAAAACTGCGATATTTTTACTGTGATGACAACTATAACTGGTGAGCAGGCAGTAGAAAATACGCTTCTGTACATCCTTGAATGGTAACAGTCTGATGAAGAGTTGATCTTGATGTCTTTAATTTACTATATCCCATAATGGTGGTCTCAGCAGAATCGGTGACTATGAATAGATTCTGATTAGGCCTTTGCATCACTACCTGACTGCTGAGAAATGTCTAATCGAAATGTTCCTCCCATTATGATGTCAGACATGAAGAGAGAATACCTGTGCGTCTTTAATCTATAGATCAATAAGCTGACTGTAAGTCAGGTTCAAGTCAGGTGAAATATGCCAGATATGGAGATTATAAATTAAAAGTAGGTTTTCACGCAAAGGTAAAAAAATCTAACGCCAGAAAGTGTCACTCAGAAATGTGAATTAGCAAGCATTTATCAAAGCGATTATTTTAGTATTAACATGACTATTAAAACGTATCAAGTCTTCGTATTTGATAGTGTACTTTGAATGACTCATGGTACTAACGATAAGGATAAACAGGAACCAGTCTAGAAATGGAGTATATATGGTCTGACTGACCAGGATTTGTTGACAAAGTAAACTTTTAGTGAAAATAATCTTTTGAGAATTTATCCTAACTGTAACTGAAAAAAGAAAAATAGAAACAATGTTTTATTGATTTTATATATATATATATATATATATATATATATATATATATATATATATATATATATATATATATATATATATATACACCTACCTGCTGTATTTACCTGGCAGGCAAAGGTCATTTTTACGCGTTTACCTTTTGTATTGCATTGTTCATATAGACTTTCCTCATTCATTAGCTCACACGTGAGGCATTTTTAATTCTTGTATTAAAATAAATCTGGTGCGATTAGCCCAGTGGCCGTCAAGTTAATATCACTCTGTTTTGAAAATCAGTAAAGGCATACAAATCTAAACAATTAAACAAATTAAATCTGCATGTATCTTAAAAGGCTGTAATGCATTCATTTTTAAAAAAATAAATAACTTTGCTTTCATTGTCACTGCTTGATTCGAAATGTCGAGAAAGTTCGAAATTAAGTTCAATCTAATCGGGCTGAAAATCGCCGAAATTCAACGTACGTATGGGATTTCCTCATCTACAAATAGATATTGGCAACTAATATGATCACGTGACAAATTAAAATAGTAACCTATTGCGTAAACAAGCGTGAAAGCGGATGTTTATTCTTTTACATTAATGGGTGTGATAATAAAAGACGCGCACATCTCCGATGTGATGAACAGTTTCAATACACAGTAATTTGCTTTCTTTTAAGAATAGCAGTTATAATATAACAGTGGATAAAGCAAGTAATTTTGTTGTGTAATGGGATGATGGGAGTGGGGGTCAAAGTGTTACCGAATGAAAGTTGAAGAAACACCTCTCTCTCTCTCTCTCTCTCTCTACAGTAATAATAGTATCAGCCTCTACATGTTTATTGATATAGTACACACACATACCCAACCGCTCCGGTGGTCTAGTGGTTATAGCGTCCGCCTCGGATGCGGGAGGTCGTGGGTTCGATCCCCGACCAAGTCATACCAAAGACTTACAAAAATGTACTTACAGCTGACTCGCTTGAAGCTCAGCATCAAGAGGTTAGTGTTAGGACTGGTCGGCCTGGTGTCAAAATAATGTGACTGTGTGGGACATGATGTTACATTTCTGCGGCATGATGCCCCAGTGCTAGACTTCACTATAAACTGTCACTCTGCAGACATCGTAGCGATATGACTAAAACAGCGGCGTCGCTAGGGTTGGTGTCACCCAGTGCGGTAAACTCATGGTGTCACCCCTCCAGACTTCCACCATGGATTTCTTCTTCTTAAAATAAGTCCGCAGTATAAAAATGACAAAAATAAGCACCAGACGCTCTGTAGACTGCATGGTGGCACCCTGTGCCTGCTAGTCATGTATTTAACTATGATCGGTTATCCGCTTATGAAATCCGACTAGACCGAGCAGTGTGTGCTCTGTAAAATTTGCAGTTTTTCATTTTGGTGTCACCCCTCTGAGATGGTGTCACCCGGTGCGGTCCGCCACTGGACTAAAAAATTGTTAAAGATACGTTAAAAATCCAAATCACACACACAAGCATACCCATGCCAAATTCACACACAATGGAAGTTCCAGCACACACATACTTTTTGAAACATCTCGCTCTAATTTGTGGAAAAATAACATTATATCCTGTTTTTTAAGTTGAAAACAATTATGCGAGGGCAGAAGTGGTCTATGCAGTTTGCAGTTGGACTCGTCTTATAAGCGAGTACGACGGCAATGCTCAGGGAATATAATTTAAATCACTGATTCGTTTTGACACCGAAATTATTAGACTTATGTAGCTATTAACTCAGCAATGTAAAAAGTGGGGACGGGCGGGATGTACTCTGTTGTAAGGTAGATGACAGGCTTACCTGGTCGCTGTTAAATACTGGCGATATTAAGAGATTTTCACATAATGCATATTCAAATATAATATTTTCCTTTTTAATTTAGTCTGGTATTGATGATATTTTTTACTTCAGAATATAAATTATTTGACGTAATGCAATCTTAAAAAAAAGTTAACCTTCCGTTTACTTAACACTTGAAGTGTATTGCTGGTCAAAAATTATGGAATCTGACGGTAGTACATAGTATATATGAGCTATTAATACTGCTGCTTACAGTGTGACAATACCATAGTATAATACATTGTTACTCATGCGGATTTCAAACAGTTGCAAATAGTGTTTAATCTTTAGTTCACTGGCTTGACTATTACTAATTAAAAACGTAGCTTATCCTTTTGGAAATACTGCAAAATATATATACAAAATAAGCTGATGTCAATCAATGCATTTTATCATCGTAGTGCGATTGCATTTTCCAGTTCAAGGTTATTAAAATCAAATTCGATTAATCCATTGCACAATTTTGCAGGGCCCTGGGTGGCCGAGTGGTCGCTTTCTCCGATCATCTCACCTCTGTCGGCGTGGGTTCTAATCTCGGGCTTGGCCCACCAGCGTGGTGGGTATGTGATTAGAAGCCATTAGCTTCTAGGCTCGCTGGTTCTTACTCCATCAGAAATAAAGGCCGCCATGTATAGTCAGTGTATCGCGTGATGAGAAATATCGTTAAGCCTTCGGTTCAGCGTATCCAAATAATATTACCAGATCTGCTTTCTCTCAGAAAAAAACCCCCAAAAGATAATGTTTCATTGTTGTTAAAGGGAGTTAACTTTGTCAAGCTAAAACTCTCTCCGACAGAGTGGTTCAGTAATTACCTCGCTTGTAACTGCAAATAACCTAAAAATAGAGATAACTCTGTAGCATATCTTTCTCTGGTAGAGCTTTTTTTTGTCGTACCAATTATTAACTATCTGTGTGATATTAATTATCAGTCGAGTAATATAATTTTATAACAGTTTAAATTAGTAGAAGGATATATATACTTTCTATCGACAAAATCAAGGCAGAAAACAGTTCTGGAAAATGAAACATAAATCTACGCTGTGGTTATTTTTAGGAAATCCAGCATAGGTAACTTCATCATAATTTCTGAAACGTAAAGCTATACGATGTGAACAGTGGTACACTGCTAGCACGTTGAATTCACCAAATAATACTCGAGGGTTGACGTTCAAATCCTGTGACTGACATAATGTGGACGGTGACGATATTTCACATTTCTTCATTAACAAAGTGGGGGTCCAACCCAATCAAACTTTAAGAGAAAATTATGCACCCTTCAGACTATGTCACCAGGTGTTGGGTTCTCTTTTGCAGAAATATATTAAACGTAGATTAGGCCCCGTATATGATATGTATTAAGTTAATGTTGTTCCTTCCTTAGAACTAAGATTGTACACAGTCCTGTAAATAGCATAACTTCAGTGATGTAAATATGCTACTATATGTATTGCGTCGTTCGTAGAATTAAGATTGTATATAGCTTAATACAATACTGTAAAGATGCTAATATATACATTGTAAATATTTTTTATTTTAAATATGTATTTATTATTACTATATAATGAACTAGGAAAATAGTATTGTTATTATTTCTGCAATTCAAAAATCAAAATATGACGGTATAAAAATGTAACTTGATAATAAAAAAATTGTTTTTGTGATTTTGGAAACTCGAACGTTTGAATCTAGTTAAATACTAGCAGCAGAGTATAGATTTATAAAGCTCATCCAACAGTCTATGTTCCAATGTTTGGCTTGGTTGAAGATACAGAAGTTAAAAAAAATTGTATCTCACGCGCGATTCAAAAAAGTGTAAAAAGTGGTGCATACAGAGATTTAGATGTAATTTGGTCCTTTAAGGAGCAACTTTCTGTGGAGGGACGGGACAGTCCGAAGACGGAAGTCCAAAGAAAAGAAGTGACGAATTCAAAATAAAGGACTAGGAATTCCAGAAATGGGTGAAGCTTAGAGAAAAGGAAGGATCGAAGAAACAGGAATACGTTTATACACGGTCACAGGAGGAATGTAATGCAAATCAGTCGTGGACATCGAGCCGTTCTCGCCGCTCGTTATTATGTTGAAATAAGTTCAAATTAGACAATGCTATTAAATTATGTCGACATGATTTAGATTGAATTAGAATTGCCGCTATTAATTTGTTTCGATTAAATTTGTTATTTTTCTTGTCTAAGGAGACTCGTATTGCATTATTTCTTCCCAATATTCTTGCTCAATTCTCTGATAATATTATATCGTCCACTCCCGCCGGGCTATACTATCGATGGAGGTCATCGTCTAGATTACACCAGCCAAATCCAATTAACCACCCTCTTACTAAGAGGGCGACGTTACACAAATCCTAGAATGATTTCATAATAATCCAGTAAGGTATTGTCTGTTAAAGAATAAATGATACATCTCTGCAGTTTCAACGAACAATAAAATATATAAATTATTTATCACCTCTTACTGTCACAAGACTGATATAAAACTATAGAATAAGATAGTGGTGTTTTTTAACTCCTTTATATAGTCACCTAATGCGCAGCAAATAAACAAATCTAAATTACCAGAAAAGATTCTCAAACATTTAAAATATTTTATATTTATATTGATAGATAGTATCTTATATTAGATATACTTTTGAACAGTTTTTAAAAGCACCAACGCTAAACAATCTCTACCGGTTATCGGATTCAGGGTAGACCATAAAAACGTAATATCTGCTGTTAATCAAAATCAGGAAGAAATTCAGAAAACATAGTACCAAGTCTGATTTATGTGTTTATAGCCAAATGATTTTAAAAATGCGTCAAACTATCTAGAGAATAGAATGATAGACGTCAAATTTACAAAACTGAAAAGATTGGTTTGCTTTGCAATCAACACAAATTATATGTAAAATGTCACCTAAATCCAGTCATTCACGCGCATCCATGAATCAGCCAGTTTACAGTAACATTACACTCTCATGAGTAGACAACTCCTGTTGACACTTAGGGTTTAATGCATTGACTGGAGTTTATACGTGCCGAATATAACGCTGATCTATATGTTACAGTGTAATAAATCATCAGTAGCAAACAAATAAACAAAAATTAATTAGAGGGGCATAGATTGACGTTTGTGCACAAAATTACCGAACATGCTACTGTTATTTTTTATTTTATTTCGTGCTTTTGTCTGTAGATACATCAGTGCCGAATGCAGTATTTCTTACTCAATATTCTTGCATTTAAAACAGCATATTAAAGCATTTACAACAACCTATTACTGCATTTACAACAACCTATTACTTCATTTACAACAACCTATTACTTCATTTACAACAACATATTACTTCATTTACAACAACCTATTAAAGCATTTACAACAACCGTGAAAACTGAACCATGAAATTTCATAATCCGTTTTATCATCATCTGTATATACTACAGCAGTCTCGTAAGAAGACGTTGTTTGGCATTGGCAAGTTGTACAACCATTCACTTGTCTGAAAGGGAAAAAAATATTAAAGTTTTTAAGTACTATTTGCATTGCATTAACTGAAGAATGAATATATTCTTCTCGCAAATATTGAAAGTCTCTTGCAGAACCAAGCTGAGTAAATACCATAAAATGAAGCATTTAACCTAAATCATTTCTTTATGTGAATGTTATTTAACATGAACATCAAAATGTAGGAGATCAACACGTATTTTCACTGTGTAAAGTATCCTGTGAACAAAAACGAGAAAAGAAATGTATGTTCTCGAAGCGACGCTACATTTGTTTACAGAATCAAAATATCAGAAGTTATTTTCAATGATGTTTTACAAGCGGCTGTTGAACTAAGACATTATAAAATAGAACTAGCGTTGCTACTAATACACGAACGCAGTACGAAAGCCTCGGAAGCTTTAGAACAGTACAGATATCATGTAAGACTGTAGTACACAAATTTCATGTTCCGCAGACAGAATGATAAGTATGTATGTGAAGGATAAATGTATACAGAAACCTAGAAAGCTGTAGAAGCGTCATGATCACAAGTAAGGCCGCTTAACACAAAGCCTTTAGAAGCATCATTATATATGTAATACGTTACTTGTCATAAGCATCCACATTGTAGTGTTTCAACAAAGAATTACAAAGCAAGAAAACCGTCAAAAGGGGTATAGACGAATTGCTAACCACGAAATATAAATCACAGTGACCAACTTGCAGTGATGGTTGCAAAAATTCTCAAATATTTGCATAAGAAGTCACGTGTTTCTACAACAAAGTATACCAAAACAAAAACAACCTGAATGCCTCTACGAATCTTAGTGATGACGCCAGACGGTCATGCTAACATACGAAGGGACAGACATTGTCAATCCATACACCGAAATTACTTATTTTGAAGCTGTGCAAAGTAGGCTACACAAATCAAATTATAGATATGGCTGTTTTATTGTTATGCTCGGAAAGACTGTAAAACTGAAACATTAGGAGACAAATCAGTTTTCCTGTGCACATGGAGATTTTGAAACGAAAGGATCACAAAACTGAGCTATTATCTTATCGAGAGAAATAGGTAATAGATACACTAAAAAAACAGCGCATGGACACTATGATTCAGACAACCTGGCTGAGACAATCTGATCGAGATAAGAAAAGTACGCTTCTTTCTTTGTCATATGGGTGATGAAAACGCCATTTTCGCAGCTATTCAAAGTCCGAAAGAAATAAAACTGATTTTATAGCCGGATAAAGGTAAGCTGTAAACATTTTCAACGACAAAATTATACTTACATGCAATCTTCCTTGACAAAGTATTGCTTCTTGTCCTTAAATGTAGCCAGAGTTTTGTTTTTGCCATTAATATCTATCACCCATGTAGGGGAGGTGTAGAAGCTGTTCCTTTAGGAAAATAAAGATGAATCAAAAGTATTTTTACAAAATAGTATTCCGGCTAACCACATCTGCGGATTGTAAAAGCAACCTAAAAAATAGAAAAATCAGCATAGCTGAGTGTACACGTTATTAGAACAAATTAGTCTTGTTATGTATGTTTAATTTAATTGTTTGTCTATTAGCGTTTTTTTTAATAAATTATATTTCATTACATGCTATTGCAATGAAACATTGTTTACTGGACTTGACCTTGTCCGAAATTGAGTTCATTTCTGTTTGACCTGAGTGACTTTTTTATTTTATTTATTTATTTATGTAAACAACTAATAATAGCTTCATTAGTCTCTATGTGTATGAGTTTATTATCAGATTTTGATTCAGGTAAACAAGAAGAGGTAAATATGTTGATCGTGGTCAGGGTTTTCGGAAATTCCCATCTAAATTTAGTAGGATATTGTGTTGAAATTAACAAGGCTCATTAGATCATTCAAGAAGGTTATTTTCCATTAAGTAATGATTGTTTTTAGAAACTGCTGATGTGACCTTAGGTCAAGCAGGGAACAATATTATATTGTGACTGTGAGGATTTTTCCAGTTGTGCTTTAACATCTGGCAATTTAAGCTGTATTATGTTATGACCAGTTTGGGCTGTATTTTATTTTTATCAAATTATTCAATTCAATTGATTATTTTCTCTGGAAATAAAACATTGCTCTGACAAAATTCTTGGATAAAGACATTCACTGTACTTTATCTCTAGCTGAAAGTACCATTTTAAAATGTCTTTGGTATGACTTGGATGGGTTACGAACCCGCGACCTCCCGCATCTAAGGTGGACGCTCTAACCCCTTAGGCGACCGTAGAGGTGACTTGAAGATAACAAATGTATCTGAAGCCCGCTAATACCACGGCCCATTTTCCTCTAATTAATCTCACGACCACATTTTCATGAGGCTAATTTCATGCTTGTAAATGGTGTTTCTTGCTACAGTTTCGTATAATGAATCATTATGCGATACTAAGGCATACGTAGATATTTCAGCAACGCACATGATCAAGCACCTAATGCAAAAATATTCCTATCTCAAATTATCAGACTTTTGCACGTAGGAATATATAGAGAATTAAATATGTACGTCTTGCGCACCAGCGTAACTGGTTAATTACTCGTTCAGAGGAATATCTTCCCAATCCAGATTCCACAAAGTCAAACAAATTATCACAATCAAGGACATAAATAAACATAGCACGCACTCTAGGCTTGTTTCATTACCCACGAATCCTAAAATCACTCGTCCCTGAGGGATTACAAACATCATATGTGTAACCATAAATCATAACTGATTAATCCCTTGAAATCAATCGTCAAAGTGGTTCGTGATTCCAGAACATAAGAAGACACTAGAATAGAAAATTGACTCTAAGAATTAAGAAGTTAAAAGAGTGCCAATCACTCCCAATAAACTAAAGAAAAGTCACAATCAAGTCCACTTATACTTACGCCACTTGCTTTAAACAATGTTTGCATGGTTTAATAAATTGAATTTGATAATTATGTATGTTGTGTAATTTATACGGCTCATCATCATCATCATCATCATCATCATCATCATTCCTCTTTGTTCACACTGGAAAATGTCATTTTGCACGTTCTTGGCTATTTGTTTTGCAACCATCCAGGGCATGCGGATGATCTTGAGTTAGGTGTCCAAGCTTCATCGCCAAGTCATGACTGGTCAATCTCATCTGTGTTTGCCTTGAGGGTCCCAATCCAGACACGGCAAGCGATGATGGGCTGGTGTCTCCTCAGTTTATGTGCAATCCAATCCGCTTGCGTTACTTTAATTAAGGGGCCCCTGGCGGTTTAGTTATCTAAAGCGATCGCCTTTACCGTTGACTGCCATCTCACCTTGTCTGCTTGGGTACGAGTCTCGAACTCGGCCAATATGGATATGTGAGAAAGCTGCCAGTCGCGTCCATTGGGTAGATGGTTCTTTATCCGGATTTTCCCGGGTTCTTCCGCAACCAGGTATACTGGCCGCCATATATAGCCTATCTCGCGCTAAGAAATAGCTTTAATTCACACCACCCGAAATTCCTCAGTGGTGTCGGATATGGGTTTCTGTTGTGTCCTCAGCCATGTCCTCTGATAGGCAGTTTGGTCTGGCCATGTGGTATTTTGGACCTGCCCGTATTAAGACCGATT
Organism: Sinohyriopsis cumingii; assembly: GCA_028554795.2. NCBI lineage: Eukaryota > Metazoa > Mollusca > Bivalvia > Unionida > Unionidae > Sinohyriopsis > Sinohyriopsis cumingii. The sequence goes on from CM068833.1 coordinate 114,181,747, forward strand.
TCGCCAAACATCCATCATTTAATAATGATTTCCTTCCACTTTGCTATGTACCGGTAACGCAAATGCAAACATTTGATCCAAGCACGCATTTCATCATTATGTCCCAAAACACTTCAATAGTATTACTACAAAAACTCATATTTTCTAAGTGAAGGATCCGTTTCGTGTAAATATATATGAGAATTTCTCTCGGATTTTATTTCTTCAAAATTTGTATAACGTACACACGCAAATATTTGTCGTTTGTTCCAAAGACACGATTTACGTGTACCGTATTGGTTGCATTGAAAGGACAATATGAAGTTGTACGGTTCGGACAAAAGGTATTGGAACCTAATATTTGTCAATCTCGTATGCAGAAAATAACTTCATATGAATAATGAATAAGTCGATAAATAAACAACGAAGGAAATGATGCAAAGAAAAACTAAAACATATAAAAGACGAAAACCTGCTCTAATATATCAGAGTAAGATTCCTAGTTTATCTGATTGGTTAGAAAGCAATGACTCGAAAGATCATGAGATCGGTAGAAGATTATATAAACAACACACGTTGTTCCCTTAATACTCACGATATACAGCAAGCGTGGTAGATCGTTCTGACACTGACCGGCTTCCAGTCAGTGGGTCTGTGACAAACGCCACTGCACGTGTTCACCAATCCATCCACTGTCCCATTAGGAGCCGGCACGAAAGTTCTTGACAGCAGCCTTTCTTCTGCCAGCTTTTGCTCATCGGGGCTACGGAAATATCCCGGAAAGCGCACCGGAAGGGGGAGGCTTCTGAGGAATTCCTCCGAGGTCTTGGTATTGTCGGGCTGGGAGGGTGAAGAATCTCTTGCATCATTCCTAAAGATATATATATATATATATATATATATATATATATATATATATATATATATATATATATATATATATATATATATATATATATATATATATATATACTGACTGACTAATTGGCGCCCTTACATACTTTTATGCATACATACATGCACCCATCCATCCAAACATACATGCATGCATACATACATACATACATACATACATACATAAGCGCCTTAAATGGATAGTATTAAAACATATTTTTAACATAACATACACGCATAATATATACTATCTCTGTTTCCACCCATTATTTTTGTTTACTGAGAGTATTTACAGAACTAAGATTGTCTTTTGCCACTGTCCAGCAGGAATACAAATTTGACTCAAGCGTAGGAGATAGAGAGAGAAGGTTCTTGTAATATTTAGTAATTTCATCAAATCCTTAGCAATCCTAAGACAGTTCATAAATGTGCACGATTCTTTCTTTGGTAACATGCCAATAGAATGTTTGATTGGATGATGAGCGGATGTTCGAGTGGGTTCGGGCGCTGATGCGCGAGAGCTAGGCGATGGATGCATTAACTCTCAGATCGAATCCTAAGAACAAATTATAACCCTCCTTATAATAATTGGATTTTATTAGTCTCATTATATATATATATATATATATATATATATATATATATATATATATATATATATATATATATATATATATATATATATATATATATATATATATATATATATATATAGAGAGAGAGAGAGAGAGAGAGAGAGAGAGTTTTAAAAAATTGCTATATTAACGTAATTTTCAAGAGAGTCAAATTGAAGTGTAGTCTCGTCAACGAGACGACCGCTATCCTCTGTGAGATCTTCGCCATGTCGTGGAGATATCACATAGCCATGAGAGAGTTTGGGTTAAGAAGATTAAGTTGAAGTGCTAATAATAATTTTGTATATTTATTTTTAGAGATTGCACATGTAACCTATGATAATAGTCAATTAATGAACAAGTTTCCTTTACATTACTTTTCATACACGTCCTTCTCATAAAAAACAACATACATTATATTTAGACCTGGAGATGGTTACATATTATTTACATCACAACTTACCTAAGTTGTATTACGTAATGAAGTGTGGCAGAAACCAGTCCCAGAATAAGTATGGCAAAAAGGCAGCCAGTCAGGATCTGCAAATGAAGGTCGTGTATTAGAAAATATACGTGTATATCTAGTTACAAGTACACCATTATGTTCATAATCACTAATTTATCGTTGTTTGCAATAGTGTTATGCTTGAAATTCATTGAACAAAGCCTCTCTCTCTCTCTCTCTCTCTCTGTCTCTGTCTCTGTGTGTGTGAAGAGCGACACGTGATATTGACGTCTACACAGCTACATGCGATACTGACACAACGTCAACTGCAGCAAATTTGCATCTATTCTACTATTCTAGTATAATTAACTAGTAACGTTGATAGACAGAGTGCGTAAATGCAATAGCTGGTATGATAGCAAAACTTACCGCAAGGATTCTCAATAGTAAAATCCATGAATACTTACAGAAAGTCTTTTGATGTTACTTCCTGTTGTTCTTCTACTTCCTTCTCTCTCCATTTGTATACTGACGAAAATACTTAGATCTGTAAATGCAAAAAGTTCAGCACAAAATTGGAAGTCTATTTTACAGAGCAATTATAAACCAAATCATTTGTCACAGAGATAAATGAGTTCAATGCTTTCTAAGGCGAATGCAAACATACATTGCTGCTTGATATAGCCATATCATCGGGTTTCGTGAGAAAACAAAATTTAAAAGGCAGTAACCTATAAAAAACGACCAAGGATACGTGGCTGCCTCATGCAACCATTGTATCGGATTTCGTGAGAACATTTAGCTCCAACGGCTATTACCTTCAAAAATGAGATATGATACAGAGCTGGGGGATACATCAATGCGATAGCATTTCGCTTAGACATACAATGAAGATAACTGTGTAACGAACTGAAATTATGTTTTAATACCACGTATAGAGCCAGTGAAATATATAAATATGAAAATTATCGTGTCCTTGCATCACGATATCTTAAGAATGTAAGTAACCCTACAGTTAGACATGGAGTACCATGAATCTTAAAAAGTATCATGACCATCACTTGAAGATGAGCACACCAGTTTTCTCGCACTTATTAGACAATTCACTTTGCTCCTGCAATTTTCGTTAGAGTTATTAGCATTTACATCTCGAAGCTGAACGCAGTGTGTGACAGACAGAATCGTGTGAACTTAACTAGTCTAGGAGTATATGATCGATCGCTGTGAAAAGGGTATAAGACAGAATCGTGTGAACTTAACTAATCTAAGAGTATCTGATCGACAGCTGTGAACACTGTGTAAGACAGAATCGTGTGAACGTAACTAGTCTAGGAGTATAGGATCGATCGCTGTGAACACGGTGTAAGACAGAATCGTGTGAACTTAACTAGCCTAAGAGTATCTGATCAATAGCTGTGAACACAGTGTAAGACAGAATCGTGTGAACTTAACTAGTCTAGGAGTAGGCCTATTTGATCGATCGCTGTGAACACGGGGTAAGACAGAATCGTGTGAACTTAACTAGTCTAGTAGTATAGGATCGATCGCTGTGAAAACGGTGTAAGACAGAATCGTGTGAACTTAACTAGTCTAGGAGTATAGAATCGATCGCTGTGAACACGGTGTAAGACAGAATCACGTGAATTTTTTTTTTGTTTGTTTTAATTTTTTTTTTATTAACCCCGTAATAGGATGACCAATGGGTCGGGGAACCATCCCAGGGTCACCTTACAATCAAACATTTCTGGTTATCAGATAATCTAGGGATAATAAATATAATCTACAGAGAAAGTAAAAAAGAAAACACACACACGCACACGCATATACACATGCATATGGCACACAATCTAGGTGACATGGCCTTTGTGATATTACAGTATTTTGTTCCTGTTTACCATGAATCGCGTGAACTTAACTAGTCTAGTAGTATAGGATCGATCGCTGTGAACACGGTGTAAGACAGAATCGTGTGAACTTAACTAGTCTAAGAGTATCTGATCGATAGCTGTGAACACAGTGTAAGACAGAATTGTGTAAACTTAACTAGTCTAGGGGTATAGGATCGTTCGCTGTAAATCGTAATGCACTGGACAAAATCTGAAGACTCTCATATGGTGAACTTAACTAGTTTAGGAGTAGGCCTATAGGATCGATTGCTGTGAACACGGTGTAAGTCAGAATCGTGTCAACTTAACTAGTCTAGGAGTATAGGATCGATAGCTGTGAACACGGTGCAAGACAGAATCGTATGAACTTAACTAGTCTAAGAGTATAGGATCGATCGCTGTGAGCACGTTGTAAGTCAGAATCGTGTCAACTTAACTAGTCTAGGAGTATAGGATCGATAGTTGTGAACACGGTGCAAGACAGAATCGTATGAACTTAACTAGTCTAAGAGTATAGGATCGATCGCTGTGAACACGTTGTAAGACAGAATCGTGTAAACTTAACTAGTCTAAGAGTATCTGATCGATAGCTGTGAACACGTTGTAAGACAGAATCGTGTAAACTTAACTAGTCTAGGAGTATAGGATCGTTCGCTGTAAATCGTGATGCACTGGACAAAATCTGAAGACTCTCACATGGTAACATTGCTGCCAGCCAGTTAGTTTTGTAAGAGTTATGTCCCTTTTTTACTTGCAGGTGGGTGTAGTGTGTTACATAAGGTTGTGAGTGCAACAAGTCTCGAAGATTTTAATGGATAACCATGCAATTGAGAAAGCGTAATGGAAATTATTTGAGGATGATTCTTTAGCCTTACATATTTAAGTGGATTTCCATGAATCTTTGTAAATGTTATGGTCATCATTTGAAGAGACGCAGATTGAATAATTAAATTCATCTTGCAGCTTCTCTTACTATTGCCATTTTCGTCTTGCAGATGAATCCTTTGTTGACAGAACATTACGATCGCAGCTATGTCTGTCTGCAGTTTCTGACGGATCGCTGAGAATCCTGGTTCATTTCAAGGTCATTATCTATAGATGCCCACGCCGATTAATAACTGTGTTCCTACTGTACTTATTTTCCATAAGTGTTGCCCCGTTCTCGCTTGGAGCTGGATATAGTGTATGACTGGCTATTGTTAAGGCAACTCTTCTCACGGTTTTCAGTGGATATAGTGTATGACAGGCTATTGTCAGGGCAACTAGTCTCACGGTCTTCAATAGATATAGTATATGACAGGGTCTTGTTAAGGCAAATAGGTTCACGGTTTTCAATGGATATAGAGTATAACAGGCTACTGTTCCAGTCTTACACTTTTCGAAGGATATAGTGTATGACAGGCTATTGTTCTAGTCTTACACTTTTCGAAGGATATAGTGTATGACAGGCTATTATTAAGGCAACTAGTCTCACGGTTTTTGGAGATGTCCGCTTGGACAGTTTCAGTGTAGTTGAATTGTAAATTGTATTTGTATGAATTATAGTTTTATGATTGGTTTAGTCTGGTGTGGTACCGCACAGCAAAACATGAGGGTTGTGTAGTGCTGAAAGAATTGGATCAACGTGCTTGGCTCAAAGACATATGATTTTGGATTATGTTTAAAACGCACAGATACACGAGAAACTTTGTTAGCACCAAGACAACAACAGTAAGCTGCTTTGCCCAGGAACACAACAGTAAAAGACCCTAGCTTATCCTCTTGTAAGATTCCAACCGCGACCTTCTGGTCACGTGTCCGACAAGCTAACTAGGCCCTTGTTTTATGAAGTTATAGCAACTCCTTAATATACGGAGCTTTGCTTGGTTGAGTCAGTTTAACGCCATTTTTTAGTACAAGATAGACTGTATATGGCGGCCAGTATATTCGGAGAAGAACTACCAATCAAAGGGAAGCTACTGGCAAGCGTTCTTACATACCAGAGTGGTCGGGGCGAGGCCCTAACTCGCGCGGACGAATGTGAGATGCATGATTGATATGTGAAGTCTGGTGCAATAAGCAGACCTTGCCTTGCCGTTGCAGAAAGTTATTTGAGCCTGAGATAAGAAATTATCCTCGACCTGCCATGGTTTGTGCCCTTAACGTGAAATGTAACGCTTATATATTAATAGTTCGTGAAACTATTAAATCCGCCATCGAAGATGTTCAACTGTATTTGCTTAATTATTCATTGTTGAACTTTTCTATAGACTCTCCAAATTCTTTGTCAGCAACCATTTTTACGAACTCTGCCATGGCCGGTCCCAAGCCCGGGTGTAAAAAGAGGATGGTTGGGCATGGGGCTAGCAACCCGACCCTGTAAAACCCCAACTTGCTACAAAAACGCCGACAGAAGAAAAACCAGAAACTGAAAGCCTGAGTGAGGAAGGGTCTTCTTCTGGAAGATTTATGATGCTATGTGGTGAAAGCCGCCAGCCCGCGGATGCCATAAAGCAGACCACCCTTCTATCAAACAGGGAATTAACATCGCAACATGGAATGTGAGGACAATGTATGAGGCAGGAAAAAAAGCACAGGTAGCAGCAGAGATGAGGAACCACAACCTATCTCTACTGGGCATTAGTGAGACAAGATGGACTCAATCCGGGCAAAGAAGACTGATGACAGGAGAGATGCTACTGTATTCAGGACATGAGGAAGATAATGCACCTCATACACAGGGGGTGGGGATCTTGCTGTCAAAGCAAGCATATAATACACTGATAGGAAAAAAGATAAGGACCAGTTTTACAACTGACAACAGAATATAGTAGAGAACTTCCCAGACAAAGACATCAACATCCTCATGGGTGACTTCAATGCCAAAGTTGGGTCTGACAACACAAGGTATGAACAAACCATGTGGATCCACGGCCTGGGCGAGATGAACGAAAATGGAGAGAGATTTGCAAACCTTTGTGCACTGAACAAGCTAGTCATTGGGGGTACCATCTTTCCCCACAAGAGCACATGGATATCATCAGACCATGTGACAGAAAATCAGACTGACCACATCTGCATAGCCAAGACGTCCAGAAGATCCCTGCAAGATGTGAGGGTGAAGAGGAGAGCAGATGTGGCATCTGACCACCACGTAGTTGTCGCAAGGCTGAAACTTAAGCTGAAGAAGAACTGGATGAGCACCAAAGAGAAGAAAACAAAGTATAACACCAGCCTGTTGAAAGATGCCAAAACTAAAGAAGAATACAGACTGACGCTCTACAACAAGTACCAAGTGCTACAAGAGCTTCTTGAAGATGAGGAAGACAATGCAAACAACAGATGGCAGAAAGTTAAAGAGGCAATAAAATCAACATGCCAAGAAGTACTAGGCCCCATGAAGCACCAACAGAAAGAATGGATTTCAGCTGAAACATTGCGCAAAGTCCAGATGCGTAAGCAGAAAAAGGCAGCAGTAAATAGCAGTAGGACAAGAACTACAAAAGTAAAGGTACAAAAAGAGTGCACTGACGCCCACAGAGAAGTGAAAAGAAGCATCAAGATAGACAAGAGAAACTGTGTTGAAGGAATGTCAGCAGAGGCAGAAGAAGCGACAAGAAGTGGAAACATGAAGAAGCTGTATGACATCACCAAAAAGCTGTATGGCAAGTACAGCAAAACAGAGAGACCCGTAAAGGACAAGCAGAGAAAGACCAGAGCAAGTACAGAACACCAAATTAAGAGATGGGCAGAACATTTTGAAGAACTGTTGAACAGGTCAGCCCCACTAAATCCCCCAGAAATCCACCCAGCCAATGCAGATCTCCCCATAAGCTGTGACGATCCCACCAGAGACGAGATCAGGAAAGCCATCACCCAGCTGAAGAACGGCAAGGCAGCTGGACCTGATGGTATCCCAGCAGAAAACCTCAGAGCAGACTTAGATGCTTCAGTGGAAATGCGATATCACCTCTTTGAGAAGATCTGGGAGGAAGAAGAAAAACCGACTGACTGGAAGGAGGGACACTCATCAAGATCCCAAAGAAAGGCGACCTCAGCAACTGCTCCAACTACAGAGGAATCACACTCTTATCAGAACCAGGGAAAGTCTTCAACCGGGTCCTCTTGGAGAGGATGAAGGAGGCTTTTGATGCACAATTACGAGATGAGCAAGCGGGCTTCCGGCAGAACAGATCGTGTACAGACCAAATAGTTACTCTTCGCATCATAGTCAAGCAATCGTTGGAGTGGAATTCTTCACTCTACATCAATTTTGTCGATTATGAAAAGGCATTCGACAGCGTGTACTGCAAGACACTCTGGAAACTTCTTCGCCACTATGGCATCGCAACAACAGCGGATGCTGAATAAACGATTACGTCGACGATAACTAGTCGTCGTCGATATTTCTTTACATTTACCGTGTATTGTTCGAATCGATCTTTTAAGTTCGTTTGCCATTCACGCGCTTGATTATACCTGTATTGAGATGCGTCGTCGATTGAGGTACTCATTATATTTTATGCAGTAAATAATTGAGGTGTTTCAGCCTCAAATTCCAAACACCACCAGAAGGATGTTGCGGTTAATTTCTTATCAGCTGCTTCCAGAATAAATATTTCTTCGTTTCCGCTATTTAATATAACAGATACAAACCCGGAAAACTTTTCAGTTGAATGACGCCATGGATACGTTGTAAATATTTCAAATTTTGCAGCACTGAACACAGACAGCCTGTACACGCCAGTGACTGTTGCGGTATATTTGATAGTTTAATTTTGCTGCGACCAGGTTGCGAATCCAGATGACACCGTGTATACGATGTTTATAATATGCCCTGGAATTATTCCCGCTGAATTTTAATCAAACTGGTTTTATTAACGATCTCAGGAATCTCCGCTACGATGTCTTGCTGTGTTTTTTTGATCGTGTCGATGTTCGTCTTGATATCAACGAGTTTTACGTCAACGACCAATGGATTACCAAACAATTCCTCTGCGGTTTCATTAGTTTTTTGAAGGTTTCTACGATGTCTTGCAAACGCGTTTACGTGAACGTCATATTCGGCCCGCAGCGTGGATAATTTACCATCTACGGTATTGCAGTTGACGTCGACGTATTGTTTTGTTGCGGCATCTTCGTCGGATGTTGGATCTCTTAAAACTACTATCTTATTCCCGTTCATGCTGAGTTCGCCCGAAATTGTGTCACCGGTATTTTTCACGCGATTAGCAACACTTGCTGTGATTTGATTTCTGATGGTTGTAAACCAGATACTTGAATACCTGATTCTGCCGCTGTCAGTAAACACGGGGATATTATCCGTGACTGCACCGAATACTCGTCGAATTATATCATTCCATTTAATATTGCTGGTTTTTAGTTTACCATATCGATCCTGAAAAATAATAACCTCATCTGGGTAAACTCCAGGAAGATTCATGATATCAGCGAGTTCATCTTTAGTCGCGTAATTTGACAGATCAATGTCGCCGTTTTTTTTTTCTTAACGCGTGAAGAAGATCTTCTTCCGTAAATATCAACCATTATATTTTAAGATCTGTTTCAAACGAATCGGTTGCTTGTATAATCATGCACAACTTTATGTGGCGGTTTGGATGAGTTTGATATAGCGTTAAGTACATTAATTGCCTCACGACCAGATATTGGCGGATCTGTCATTGTTTGTGTGGGTAGCGTTGAAAACCAAACTTGCGCGTGAAGTGGTGCAACATACTTGATAAACTCACGCGGTGGAGCTAACCCGTATGAATCAAAATAAACGATTCCACGTGGATCAACCGCGTATGATACCCAGTGAGTACCGGGTCCTGAATTCGAGTCGAGATTAATAATGCCTGTTTCGAATTCATTCGGTTGTTTCGGTAATTGATCTCGCATAAAAACACCTCTGAAGTTTTTTATTTTTAATCGTTTAGCAGCATCAAGTAAATCAAAATTTGATGCTGGAGCATCTAACGAAGTGATCCTGGAAGCCTCAGATCTCTTCCCCAACGAGATCCCGGTAATCTTAGGCCGCGTCCCTTTTTTGTATCCTCGCCCTGTTGCTTTCTTTAGAGCCAGCGTTTGCTACGGCTGGAGCGGCAGCGGCTATTAACGCTGAAGTGGAAAAATACCACCGGTTTTAATTGAGTCCTTAATCGCACCCGCAGAGAGATTAAGTTTGACGCCTGTTTTTGATCGTCTAGCGTCGTTGAAATGTTTCAGTTGACGATCTGATAATGATAGTTTAGACTGACACTAACGTGATGATATGGCATTTTATGATAAATACTTGCCACGCTCCAAATAATGATTAAAGATTTTCCACTGGTGCATCAACGACTCTCATTCGACCACTACCACCTTCAAGTAACATGGCTTTATCGCTGAGTATAACCACGATTGCTCTGTAGACGGCACCACCAGGCAGGTCAGTAACACGAGCTCGAAAAAGAATATCAACGACAGATTGTCTAGATAAATCAAGATGTTCCAACGAAAAATAATAAATTGGATATAATGTTGTAAAATCTAACTGTGATATTTGCACCCCAGTATCCACGTTTTGATCACGTCCCATGAATGACATCAAACGATGATATACAAGCGCTACGTGATTTTGACCAAAATTTAACAATATATCTTCAGCTGGTTCTTGATGTCTATTTATCCGCAAGGAAACTTCATCAACTCCAAGTTTGTCAAATATCATATGAGTACGTTCTTGATTACCAAAACGATTAGTGGTCTGAAGCGCAATAAAAATATGCCGCGGTGCAGAAACACCTTGTTGTGATGCTATATGCCATGTAAACTGACCGTTAGCGTTATTTTGAGCAGCATCTGTGGTTACTGTTAACCTTGATAGCAATAATTTACCGCCTTTATCCGTTAAAGAGGGTAATTTTTGTTCTTCACCAATAGATGGAATCATTACTGGCATCCACAATGAAAGTTTCGTTATATTTACTTTACTATCAGCAACACAAGCACCTCGCCAGATTGCATCATTATCATCACCTTTTCTTACGAGCTCAACTGTGTGCTTAGCTCCAAAGATGACCTTTCTAACATTTCTGCAAAATCCAAAGATGTGAGACAATGGAATTGCACATGAAAAATTTATATTATTTCCTGACAACGCTGCTCGGCGTGTTGCAAATCCTAAGTTGTAAGTTGCATTAACACTTCCTATAATATCAAAAACATCAGCTGGTCTAGCTGCATATTCATGACCATCAGCAACTGGTTGTGGATCAGATGCAGTATTTTGTGGTGTCCGTATTTTAGTATACTGAACATGATCAGCGTTGTCGGTAATATCCTTAGCAAACATCATTGTTGGACCGGCTGATCTTGTGTAATCATCAGAAATATCTCGCTAGACCAATTATTGTTGTAGCAACATCAACATCCTTCTGAATTGATTCAATATTTTTTTTCATCAATCATGTATGTGGCGCTATCAAACAGCGCCATAATCCCGTTGTTGACAAAGCCAACTCGCAAATTGGCATCATATGGCGTATTAGCCGCAACATTCGTTACAATTTCACCTTCTACTTCAATAAACGCCTCAGCGGGCAAGAAATATCTACTTGTATCCTGAACCTGTAATTCGATTCTCCCCCGCTGATTTGGTTGTCTTGCGTCATAGGAATAAAACTGATAATCATGTACTGATTCATCTTTGAGGACCGGTGCATCCATGTCAAATGCTGGGTCGGATATCCGCTTGAACATTTTATTATAATTACCATTTTTCCAAATGGTAATCTAAATTATCATCGTCGACGAAGACCGCTTCCTGCTATTAAATTTGCTGTTATATTTCTTTCTGCCAGATAATTCCGCTAGTTTTTGATTTGCAACCTGATTTATTATTTTACTGACATTTGCTGGCATAACTTCAGTGCTGGCCAATTTCATTGGTTGCTGATGTTTTCTTCGTACTAATCGAGCTAGTCTGTCCTTGACAGTCGAGAACGCTTCACTGGCAAGATTACCAATAGTGCCAGGAATTTTATCACGAACAGCCTCAATAGCCTTCATCCCTAATTGTTTTGCAGTCGGTATTGCTTTTGGAGCCATCCTTCTAAATAGACCCTGAACAACATCACCAAGTCCATCTCCGTAAATTGCTTTGTAATTTGGCAGTCGTGAGTTTACTACCCTGACCATGATCGGTCTACGTTGAGCAGTGTGTATAACCATTTTTATATACTGATTAATTAATTGTTTAGTCGCTGTGATAATCATCAGCAATTTCATCAATAAGGGAACGATAAATGCTGCGATCCATAATACCACCTTGAAATAATCGCCGACAAATATCAGCTGCTTCACTGGTTATTTCTGGTGAGTTATTTCCGGCACGTTTTCCCCCTATGAGAACTTCTAACCGTGACACGTCATTGAGAATATTGTCAGGACATAAACTAGAACCATTTTTTAGGTTCATCTTGAGGTGTTTTAAATACTGGTGGTTGCATTATCGGATAAAATGATTCAGTGGTGACCCGGTGTGTGCCAGGTGAATCACTTCGAAATCCAGGTGGTGAATCTGTCGGTGTAAATGTCATTACCGGCGCAGAAATTTTTTTACGTTGTAAACGTGGAGGAAGCTGATATGAGGGTTCTTGCTGCGGTGGAGGAAGTTGATATGAAGGTTTCTGCTGGGAGAGTTGTTCTTGTTCTAGTTGTTTTATTTTCTCTCTATAAAGTCTTTTTACTTCTTTATCAAGATTTTTGTATTCTGGACCTGTAGCTTGTTTTTTGTTTCTATATACGCGATATATCAATTTAATAAGATTATTATCACTTACTTTTTCATGACGGGGTTTTAAAATATCAGATTTATTAAATATACAAAATAATATCGTTTCGGGTAATTTTTCTCCTTTAGTATTTCTAATATCTTCGACAAACCCTTTCTTAAATCTTGCAATCAATTCTACGTTTTCTCCTACTGGTTCGGGTTCAGGTGCAAGTTCTTTTTTTACGTCGGCGACTTCAGTACGAAGTTTTCAAATATCTTCACCAACGGGTGGAGACTGAGCCGCAGCTATCTCAGTTGGAAGATCTCGTAAAATCTTTTTGTTTGTTTGGTTCTTCTTGCTATTTTTTCAGTCTGCACTGCAGTTTGTTCTAATACTGGAAAAATACCCTTTTTCCAATTCTCATCATCCTCAATATCTCCCCATATAGTTTTTTCAACAGCCTCGGCAGCTTTCTTAGTAACTGCAGTGACGGGTTTAAATAGTTTTTTAGTGTCTTCTTCGTACTCAACTTGTGATTGTTGCTGCGCTCGTAAGTTTTCTCTAAATGAGTCTCTGACAGGAAGAAAGGTTTTGATTGCTTCTAATCGTTCTCGAGCTATCCTTGCTGTATGAGATTCCGGATGTACCATTATTTTAATATAACATAATGATTTAATTATAGCAGCAGAGAGGGTGGGACCTCGCGAAGACGTAATTGCGTAAAACGCGTGCATAATAAAATAGAAAAAATCACCAACGACAATGGAGTAATATTAATTAGACAAATTCCGGAGAGATTTTCTCAGTAAAGTGTCGAAGCTTTTTTAAATCTGTCGACGCTTTTTTGATTTCTCGATCATTTGTAGGAAGGCTTATTTTCGACATTTGGACGTTTTTCGACCATTGGTCTGTTCACCCTCTCTGCTGCTCCAGATATAATCAGAATAAACTGATTTAGGAAATCACACGTGCCAGCAGTACCTACTATACTAAGTGCCAACGGAATCGCTGTCAACATACATAGCAGGGGCTTGTAATAACGGTAAGATTTCTTGAAGTAGTAAACTCATTTATGAAAACATCTCTAATATGCAGCAAATTCTTCACGTTGTTCTTTTTCACAATGGCTACTGATACATTTGAAGTCTATAATATCTTAAGATTGTACGAATAAAAAATTGGGTTTTTTTACATACCAAGGCTCTTGCGCGGCAAGCCCGAACTTAATAAGTTTGACAACGACTTAATAAGTTTGACCACGACTTAATAAGTTTAACCTTGACTTAATAAGTTTGACCAATGCTGCGTTTGTACATAATGCTTTTCTGATGAAGCTGCTGTGAAATTATCTTTCCTCTATCTTTCATTGAATATCAACGTCAATTCGTGAAGAAAATATTTTGCGGTAGCTCAGTAAAGTCTAGGTCTTTGTCATTTACTTCTGCATATTTAATAGCTGCAAAAAGTGACATTATGAAAAGAACTGACAACTTTTCTTTTAGAATACCATCACGAAAACACTTGGCAATGTGTGTGTTTTTTTATTTGTTTATTCTTCTTGGCTATATTTGGGAGCCACTGGATCATCAGCAAAGATTCCTCGTGGTATTTGTATTGTTACTGATGCTTACATAATTATCCAATTATCTGCTGAATAAGCAATTCGATTCGTGAGCTGCATGAATCTCAATGGCATCACAGTGGAATTTGATGTAGTACTTAATAATAATAGTATTTTTGAAAAATAGATTGCTGCTCAGCATTTAACTCTTCATTGATAAACTTCAAAAAAAAGAATGTTCTGTTTTGGCATTTTGTTAATGATAGTCCGTATATTGTTTCATGTCAAATGTGTATCGGTTAGGTATATATTTTACGTTGTCATCCAACACTGTAAGCGCTAATATGTCTTTTGGAGTTAATTGTCCAACTTGTTCAAAAGCCTAGATCTTGTAGTTGTCACAGTCTTTGTACACCATCGTTTATGACTTTTCCAATGATGAGCGTGCATTAAAACAAACATCTCCCTTACACACAAGGCATGTCTGCTCTCTGCAAACAATAATATACGCAATCTATGCACAGACTATCTGCATTCTGAAGGGAAATTATATTTACTTTTCATCTGAGAAATATTCTAACACTTTTTGCTCGCTACAGGCTTATACACGGCGGCCTTGTCTGGCACACCCAGCAGAAAAAATATTGTTTGGAGGACGTAATCGAAGTTGATAAATTTCTGATGCTGTATTGTCTGGTATATCTCTGCGGCCTGGTATTATAACATAAACAGCGTTCTCTAAGTAGCATATTCGTCGTAGTCACAAACAGTCGCCCCATCGTGCTAGATTTCTATCAAACGAAGTCTTAAATTTCTGTCAAAGATGTCAGATACATTGCTTACATTCTCTCTGGAGAAGTTACAGATATTGTTCTAAGCTATCGTAAACTTCTACAATCCTTGTATGACATTTCATATGGATCTTGATACGGTGACACGTACAGGAAATCATGAAATACAGATGTTGCAAAACCAGTGATTGAAAAACCTAAGTTTGTAAAGAATGTTTGCATACAGAAAATACGCGTTATGAGCTGCGTTCACGCAGACAAGATTGCATCTGCTATGACAACGTGCTGAAGATGCGCCACAGCCTGGCTTGTATCAAGAAAAATATTTTGCTCGCGAGGCTATGAATATTCAATTAGAGAAACAATCTGCCTATTAAATAAAATAAACACAAACATGAGCTTTGTTCTGGGGGCCTTCACTTGCTCTCACATTACTTTCGTTATGCGACAATGCAAGATGTTGTCATCTGAAATTTCGATCAAAACCATAGCACCTAATGTAAGATTTTGTCAGATGAGTTCAGTCTGCATTGTGGTATAACGTTTTCTCTTGGCATCAGCGTGCTGTTTACAACTACAGATGATACTGAAACCGAAGCACATTTTATTTCGAAGCCAGTGCGAGCACTGGGCTAAGATATACAAGACAACAAAATGATCTTACCTCGCTCAGAAACAAGAAGGATACATTCTAGCGCAATAATCTGCTTGGGTTCTAGTTAGCGTAGTAATGTGCGTAGTAAGTAGGTCAAAACACAAACCACAGCTTGGTCGATAATATTTAGAGCATCCTGCAAAATGTAATGCTATTCAAAGCTTCGTGAACGTAAAAGCAATGACACGAACTGCTTCACGGGGGCTGTTTATTTTCACTTTATTTCGTGGCCCAAAAGGTCACAATTAGGATGGACGTATGGGCTAGGCTTTCAATAAATCGGTATATTCGTTGGTTAACCACTCTTGTTTGGGGGCATACTAGAATTGTAACCAGAGTCCCTTTGGATTACGGTCAGACAGCTAGACGAAGCCAATGTTAACTTAACACAAGGTCAAGCAGCGGAAAATGACAAAGTTGAGACAAGCCAGCAACAATATTGGGCCATTTGAAATAGTTGTCACAAAATTAAAATTCCCCAGGATTAGTTTTTATCAAAGGCAGACCAACGAGATTTATTCCCATTGTAATGTTAAAATTTTGTCGGCTATAGAAGTTACTCCAGATTGCCTAAACTAAACGAGGGGTGTGTTTCCCAGAAGAAATTCAATGTTTTATGTAATTTCTCTTGCGAAATTCGGCAGTCCAAGTTTTTGGCCGAAAGGGAATTCTGGGGGAGTCTAAGGAAATTAACAAGCATTTTTCTCGTTAAATAAATATTCAAAGGGACGGGGGTCTGGAAGAATGTAAGAGACCCGGAACCAGAGAGAGGCTTGGCTCTAAACTAAGAGCGAATATCAGAAAGGAACAAAGATATTGCCCCAATCGCATGCAACATGTTCATTGATGTAAGTATGTTGCATTTATTCGTTTTTTATTCATACTTCAATTTTTCTTTAGTTCAGAAGTTAATCCTGCATTCACTGTCTTGAATAGTATAACTCCTGCACTGTAAGAATGCCATACAATATTTCATTGATATGAATATGTTCGGATTTAGTGGCTTGTATGTACTAAAAGTCGTGTATTATAGGAATTTCGTGCATTACTCTGACACTAAATGTGAGGATTAATTTACCTGTCTTAGATGATATGGACCCTGCATGCTAAGAATTAATTTTAGTATGTATATGTCAATTGATTTTACTATATATATATATATATATATATATATATATATATATATATATATATATATATATATATATATATATATATATATATATATATATATATATATATACACACATACATACATACATACATATATATATATATATATATATATATATATATATATATATATATATATATATATATATATATATATATATATATATATATATATATATATATATATATATATATATATATCAGTAAATTTCTAATCATCAAGTCATAACGTGAAATCCATTAATTCATTGATGTGATAGTGTGTCAAAGAGGTCTAGTAATGTCATGGTTCCAGTTAGGAATCCTGAGTCGCAGCTATAAAAGACATTACTTTTATGGTAATTGGATTGCGCGTATCGCTGTCAACTGCGAACTGACCATATTATAATGCCTTAACCTGCTGAGTTATGATAGACGATATCGGACGTAAAAATAGTGGGAATATTGTTCAATCCCAAAAGGAAAAAATCTGACAAATATTTAGTATGTGTACTATATTTACTTGAATGGGAAAATAGCTCCATACCTGTGCTGCACAGTGGAAAAAAGAAATAATATTGTGGTCGATCATCTAGATAACGATAACCAAACCACCATAACAAGGGAGGGATCACCAAATTATTTTCCTGACAAACTATGTTACCTATCGATGAAAGTAAGGTTTTGGTCTGTGATTGCTTTTCCAATTCAAGTAAATGACGTATAGATATTTGAACGAATAACAAGTATCTTGGTAAATATATTTCGTGTTAGTAACAGCGCATGTATCTATTCCCTATAAGGCCTACATATTCCTTCAATGGTATCGGAGCGCGACATTGACATGTTCTTCGTGCACGACAGCACCGTGAATTACAAATTTCTCCGGTTTAATGAATGGCCCAAAAAATATATACAAGTTGAAGTAATATTGCCGAAATCGTCTCCAAGGCTTTTCTGATGAAGAGCTCCATAGTGATCATGGCAGATACTGTGCCAACGTCGTGGAAGCTATCATGAATAATAATAATAATAATAATAATAATAATTAATAATGTGTCGAAATATGAAACCGTCACTTGTATGATACGTGAGCCATTCATAATTTATGTTGATTTTGAGTCACTGCTTGTTTCCATATCCAGTGTTGATAGGAATTCAGAGAAATGCTCGATAAGAAAATGTCAAGGTCATGTCCCATGTGGATACCCGTACGTAGTCGTCCGCGTTAACAATAAGCTAAGTGAGCAAAAACATATAATGCGGTACAAAACTGCAAAATATCCCATACAGTCCTTAACATGAGAAATCAGCTACGTGACATGCATTACACCTACCAAAACTACAAAAACTAATTTCTGATGCAGAAGACAGAAATTTTTTATTGGCTACGTTATGTTGGCTTTCTTAGCAGCCACAAGGTGAATACAAAGTAAGATATCAATGTTAAATTTACTGGACGATATCTCGGAGCTGGTTCATAATAAATGCAATCTGATATTGAGGACGCCAGAATTTATGCTAATGATATTTCATAATCTCAAAGGCTACGACTCACATGTGACAGTGAAACATTTCGGAAAATTTGAGAAGAAGACAACGCGCATGCCAGATAGCCTAGAGGTATAGTTAGCATGCCAAATAGCCTAGAGGAATAGTTAGCGTGCCAAATAGCCTAGAGGAATAGTTAGCGTGCCAAATAGCCTAGAGGAATAGTTAGTGTGCCAATTAGCCTAGAGGAATAGTTAGCGTGCCAAATAGCCTAGAAGAATCGTTAGCATGCCAAATAGCCTAGAGGAATAGTTAGCATGCCAAGTAGCCTAGAGGAATAGTTGGCATGCCAAATAGCCTAGAGGAATAGATAGCATGCCAAATAGCCTAGAGGAATATTTAGCATGCCAAATAGCCTAGAGGAATAGTTAGCATTCTCTCTATGCAAGCTGTATTTTATATAGAGCCTACAGCTCATAAATGTTTCGCTTGAAAAGCTGCTTACGGATACACAGTCGTTCATATATACTGCAGAAGAACTTTGTGGCGACAAGCTCAGTCTGCTAGATCGCAAAGAAATCTATCGGCATGATTTCATGACGTCGTGGGGAAAAACAATTGACAAGACCGCTCTGCGAGCATGAAAATAATTATGCATCAAGTTTGACGCCACATATATTTCTGATGAAGACTACGCTTACGTTAACATCAGCTGGACGGCGTTCGGTATCACAAATTTAAGAGAGTATCATAAACTTTATTTAAATCAGATATGCTCATGCTTGCCGACATTTTTTAAATATTTCGTGATCTCCGTATGTCATACTGTACGCCAGATTCAGCTTGGTTTTATTCGTCGTGGGATGCAGCGCTGATGCTAACGAAATTCAGGCTGGAGTAGCACATTGATACTGATGAGAACACTTTCATCTAAAATGGAAGAATTTCTTTCATTACCAAGGGACACAGGGCCCCAAGTGTCCGAGTGGTCTAAAACGCTCACTGTTACGAATCATTGTCATCTCACCTCTGTCTGCGTGGGTTCGAGTCTCATGTTCGGCCAATGTGGGTATGCGAGAAAGCTTGCCAGTAGCTTCTCGTGGGTCGGTGGTTCTTTCCGTGGTTTTCCCAGGTTCATCCTCCGCCATTTAAACTGGCCGCCATTTATAGCCTATCTTATGCTGAAAAAATGGCGTTTAACCCTACAACAACAACGACAACAACAACCAAGCGACATGCGGTATCCACCAATAATAACGTGCCTGACAATAACGAAGTACAGGTCACATAATTTAATGCATACCATGATTCTAATACCTTCTATGGCTGGTCTCTATTGCAGTAGCTTCCTGCGGACGAATTCGTATGGTTACAGATAATTCTAAAGAGCAATATTACGTAGTGATGACCACAAAGGCTATATTCTCGTGAGGAATAAAAATAGTCCGGCTGAGCTACATTACGCGCACAATGGCTATCCCATTTCACAAGAAAGTATGACGGTAGAAGATGTATTGCTAGGTCAGTTTTCTGTAGCACTGAAGAAATAAAGAACGAGGAGTCATAAATTTTTGAGAACCTAAACTGAGTCTAATTTACTTGATAAAATGCTCTAATTTATCCACTACAAAAGCCAGAGACAATGCCTAGACATTGATTGTGGCTAGTCGGTCTTCACCGTGTTGTGAAATTCAGACAAAAAGCGTGGCTAAAATGTTACCTAGATTTCAACGCAACCAATCGAGCGGCTGAAAGAAACGATTTTGAATTAGTTTTTTTCAAGCTAATGAATACATTGATATTTGGAGAAAAGCTATTGTCATACGTATCTATTTGTTTAATTTTTTTCCATAAATGTAGATTGTAAGGGTCAGTTCTTTAAAGATCCTATTATATAACTGACTTTTGTCCATGATTGTGGGTTGGCACTTAAGATAATGCCTTTTTTGTAAACATGTTTAGATGGCCTTTTGACATCAGAAGCTTCCAGAAGTGATTTTGTTTCCGTAGTTGATGAGTAACTTACCCTTATCTTGGATCCTCTTATTGTTCCTTTTGTTTTTTTATATAAAGATTGGGATCAACTGAATTAATTATTCTTACTTTAATATCTAACTAGTTAACTCAGTCTTTTAGTTTCTTTCAGTTATAATTTGTTTATTTAAATTATGCATTGGAGTTACAAAGTCATCATTGACTCTAGGACTAAGTAACAACTTTGAAATTATTGTGAATTCATTCAAGGACATTTTGGATCATACCATTCCGAGACTTCAAGACTGTTGGCAAATTAGAACTTTTAAGGCTATTTGCGCATCAACAGATTTATTCGGAACGCCACTGGAATTCATTAGGAATTCTTACTAATTTTAAACTTGTGATAAACTTTTAGGCTATATGGGACTTAATTCTCAATAATGCAGGTTCTTTTTTAAATTTTCGCTTAGTATTCCAGAGAAATGAATTATTTATTGAATTTTACAAATATATTATGTTTTCGCTTTGTTATTTTACTTAGTTTATGATCTTAGAGTTGCAGTACAATGGAAAAGATCAGGAAGCGTGTTAATGCCGAACTTATCAGCGATATGGCGCGACGTAATCAATTAATGGTCGACCCATGCTCCGTCTATATGAATTTTTTTTATAAGAACTTGGTCGCGACCCACAGAAAAAAAATATATAAAATTAAATAAGCCAGTAAGCACTGTGTTCGCCATGCTTTCGTTGTCAACGTTTCTTATCCGTGAATTTCATTAAAATAAGATGAAAGCGAAATATGGCGACCAAGCCCAAATGCTGCTCTCTGTGTTAAGAAATTAGGACTGATAATGTTTATGATGATATGCGAAACAAATATGATTTATCTGGTTCTAGTAGATAAAATGATAACCCGCTCAGGTGGTACTATGATGCCAGCAACAACAAAAAAAGACAATAACAAAAACAAAAACATGTGGGTAGATTTAAAGAAAAGCACATGGCAGAGATCGTTGCATTGCGAAGTAAAATGAACTTGCTAAAGTTGCATGACTGCCGGTATTAAAGTAACTGTTGTAAAACACGTTATTCATTATAAAGACTGCCTGGCAGTGCTTGCTGGCGAGGAGCTATATGTCAAAGTGAATACATTTCGATCAGACCAGCCCGTGCTATGTATGATCGCACTAAATAAAATCGGTCTCTCTGGCTACGACGATAAAAGATTTTTTGGACGATGATGGGAACACATTTGCTCACAGTGATTATAGATCAAAATCATAAGACACCAGATTTTTTCTGAGTTAAGTCTGATCTAATCACAATAAGATTATGCTAAATATTATGGACATGATTGTATTATAAAAAATATATGACACCTCATGCGCAATTAAAGGTAATAAGCGCGCGTTGTTTGCTGTCGAGTGAGATGTTTTGATGCTACCGGTGCAGCAATATTAGATAAAACATGTGCATGCTCCGAGAGTTACACAGACTATGAAATTGAAGAAGAAGAAGAAAAAAATCCGTTCCTACGTTTCCAAATTTTTCGCTGAGACAGGTCGCGGATTGTTAAATTTGCTTCAGTCTCCTATATTAGCCTTTCTGTAATTGTCTCGCTAAGTTACCACCTCAAGAGTTTCTAAAAGATTGTTTGCTCTGTCACCATTTAAGTGATCCTGGACAAGAGCATCTGAAATTATTCCACGATAACATTCAAACACGAATCGGTGCGCTCGCATAATCTTTTATGCGATGCCGCCCTTAAAACCATTTTTATGGGTCAGATTTGTAAGAATATGCTTGCGACCGGCATGTCTTATTTCACAAAGTTTGTTGGCTTCATAAATCTGTAGATTGTGTATGCTCTCATGTCGACCATTTTAAAGTATAATCTTTAATTGTAAGATAAGATCAGGCAAGAGAGCAAATAAGGAAAAGAAACAAAATACAAAGAATACAAGAGAAAAATTATGACAGCAGCCGTGAATTGGCGAATAAGACTTATCTCTAATCCCTGAGCAACAAAACACGATTATTTGGCCAACTGGCATGTAAAACTTTCTCTGTTTTAGACATAGAAGCAAACATTTCTTGTTTGCCAGAATCGATATTTGGTGCGTGTACTGGACGAGCAGTTGTTTTGTGGTTTCCTACTTCATTACTCAAATTATTTGCATGTCGTGACACCGCCTCGAGCTTCTTGATCCTGTTATCCAACATGTTGTCGTTCACGTGGCTTCTAGTAACGTATCTTGGAAAGATACTAAGCAAACGTCCATAAACAAATATGTGTAGTCAAAACCTTCTGGCATTTTTCTATGATGGCAACTGCGATCGGAATGTAGACGTTAGAATTTGGATTCTTGGTGTCATGCAAGATGTGCCTGTCATCCCCCTTGCTCATTTGCCTCATACAGATTATAGGTAGAGTGCTTCCTCCACGCCATGAAATATACGTAACATTGTATTGTCTAATTGCAAATTCACTTTCGTTTTGTGTGAAAATTAATATATAAAATTAATATATAAGCAACTTCATCATCCGCTGGCTAAGGCGTCAGTTATATCTAAATCAGTATATAACTACCATCCGTCACCAAACTTGTTGGCTAACCAAGCCTTCAGTTTTACTTAAAAACAATATATAAATATCGTCCTGTTATCCAAAGCAACTAGTTTTATGCAAAAGACTTTCATAATCATATGCAGCCATCAGTCTTGTGGGCAAAAACAGACGGATTGAATCAGTAGCATACTGAAGTCTAATAAAGAACATGGCTAAGTTCCCCACAGTACCTTTGCCGAGCTTTTCCGATAACATAATTTGCCGACAAAATCCTTTTCCTTTCATGTGTTTTCAAGGCGGCCTCGTCATCTCCAAAGGAAAACGACCAATCGTCTGCGATCTCATGTTATATGGAAAAGCGAGGCGAGACCATGTGGAAATATACCCGTGTTTTCATAACCTCCTCTAACTATACTACTTCTGTGTACACGACTGCCGATTCAGCTAAGTTCCACTGCATCCAAAAATTGCTTCTTTGCCTCTGGCCTCTCGCCACAAGACTTGAAGTTATCTGGCGGGTTGAGATGGATGATATCACTGCTTGCACGTGAGCTGGATTTCCCTGAGGGAAAGTTGCCCAGAATCATCCTCACTCTCTTGTCTCGGCCTTTATGAATCCAGTGGCACGATAATATTGAGACACATTGAGAGGCAATCGGGATGCAGAGGATGTCCATCATGCCCTATTTGTCCTAAATAAAGCACCGCCCTGCCCACGCAGCTCTTGATATCTACATTCACATTGTGCATGGGAGTGGGAGGGATGAACATATCTGCTTGACCGCATGATCCACCAGTGAGGAATTCATGTTGTTGTCTGCTTATAAATTGAACAACTGTTCGTATATACGACAAGTCGTTAAGAGTAACCTCCCTTGTGGAGTCCTTTCAAGGTGACAGTCTCATTAAGCATGCGATTTCAATCGGGGGTTAAATCTGTCCTTCAATCCCTATTTAAAATATATCACTGGAAAAAAGAATAGTGCATGCCAGTCATATGAGTATAGTGATGCTATTACAAAACTATCAATATACAATATCTTTATTCCTTCACTATTCAAGCCGTACACTTGAACTAGTTGCTATCTTAGTCATTCAATACCATGTGTCATAATTTTGGTTCAAATTTTATGAAGAGAATTTATTCTGTAAAGACAAAAGTCTGTTTGAGCTTCTGGCCAGAAAAACTGGTGTCAGCCCGTGGCTGGGGCTTTGTATACCAGTTTCTTAAGACAAAGCCAAATATGGTTATGAGTGTTAGTTCTTTTGCGTTGGCCAGAATCTCAAAACGAGGCTTCGTAGTCTCTATAGATTATCGTCTAGATCTATGTACATCATTAGACAGATAATTCTACAACGTCAGCGCGATTAGTCAAAGTTTATGGTTTTTATAGGTTTCCGCAATGTGGTACTTTACATGTATTTTTTTTTTTTGTGCCGACTTAGGATACAAGGGAAATGTATGCATAGACGGTTGTACTTGATCATAAGAGCGCAATCTGTATTAAGTAGTATATAATTGTAATTCCGAAATAAATGGATTCAATCTCAATATATTTTAATAAAAAATTACTTTCAATATAATTTATCAACTTACGTTTAATACAATTTAGAGAAAATTTCAATCTTATTACTTGTACTAAAAAATTCTGTCCTAATAATACCCTCCGGTTCATTTGAGCCGAGTCCTCGAGGCTCGAGAGAAAAAAAATATTATATTCGTAAATAGAAGGTAAAAGGTGACATATCCAAAAAATACAGTAATAAACAATAACAAAACAATGTGAGATATACTGTAAGTTCAAAAATACATAAGAAAAACACTGCAAATACTGAGTAAAATACAAATTATACAATGAGAAAAACAATGCAAGTATTCAGTGAAATATCAAAGGTACAATGAGAAAAAAAATACTCAGTAAAAAACAAAAATTACAGTGAGAAAAAAACACTGAAAAGTACTCTGTAGAATTATACGCAATCTACTTCTTCGACTAGGCTTATTAAATAATTATTACACTGATATTAGCATGCAGTTCTTGTTATCTTTAAGCTACTGAAATTTGAGTAATTACTTAGGTTAGTAATGTGTTTATTGCAATCTCAAATTTCAGTAACTTAAAAAGCGGTGAGATATTAATGCCGGACAAAAAATATATTTTTAAAAATAACTCGTCGTTGTTCGAAAATAATATTATTCTTCGCTGATATTACTTATTTTTTACTGATGTTATTTTATGTTACTGTTATTAATAACATGCCGAAAATTACTTTACTGACCAATAAACAAATTACTGAAATAAAACGTGCTAAAGGTGAACAGCCGGTTAGGAAATTATCGAATAGATATAAAATAAGTAATACCACAATTTGTAAAATCTGGAATGAGATAACTGCAGAAGCATCTGTAGATAAAAATCATAATAATGTCGCGGAAGTAAATCACAATAATGTCGCGGAAGTAAATCACAATAATGTCGTGGAAGTAAATCATAATAATGTTGCGGAAGCAAAACAAAATAAAATCGCGGAAGTAAATCACAATAATGTCGCGGAAGTAAATCACAATAATGTCGCGGAAGTAAATCATAATAAAGTTGTAGAAGTAAATCATAATAATGTCGCGGAAGTAAAACAAAATAATATCGCGGAAGTAAATCATAATAAAGTTGTAGAAGCTCCTGTGAAAGTAAAGCACAATAAAGATGCGAAAGTAAAACAAAATAGTGTCGCGGAAGTAAAATATAATAGTGTCGCGGAAGTAAAACTCGTAGAGGCTCTTGATGAAGTCGATAAATTAAAATTAGAAATAATATTGTGTCGTGAGAAAATAAAAAAATTAAAATTATCCAACAACAGTTATGAATCAATTTCGACAAATATCGCCGAGGAGAATAAAAATCTGCATCAGATCATCGATAAATTGAACAATCGCGATAATAATTCACTCAATTATCGCAGCGCCGAGATTATTGAAAAAATAAATAACGTCGCAGCAAAGCAACAACAACTCGACGAGATGGAGCAGAATTATAAATCTCGGTTGAGTAATTTCACTAAAATTGCAACAAACCCCGCGGCGAGAAAAATATATAATGAGATTACTGTTCAGCCGCTGTTTGACCGATTCGAGTACGAGAAACCTAAAATGATTGTCCATGTGTAATGTGATGTTGTGATAAATTTAATTGTTATTGAAATAAATCTCGCCTGAATCTCGCATAGCAATAATATCATCAACAGATAAATTTAAATTTATCATGGCATCGAAATAACTTAAAAATGCCATTGTAACGCCATAATAATCAATACAGATCATCATGAGTCTGTTGGTGATTCAAATTTAGCAAAATTCTTGTTGAGGAAACTAGCATAAATATTATTATTATTTAGGAATAACGCTACTTTCCTCAGCAAGAATTTTATCACAAATTTTAGTTATATTCATCCCCAAACCAGTAATTGATATTATTGCAAAAATTTTCTTGAAGCGGAAAAATGTCACGACAATAAATTTCTTTGTCGATATTTATCCTGCAGGCGGCGTCGCGATAATTCATCTCTGTTAAGATATCGTACTGATCGATTCTGGGAAAATCCGTTGTTGATTTTATCGATAATTTTAGTGATTGTAAATCCGATGTATTTTGTGTCTTTGTTGATTTTACAACTTGCTGTTGGTTGTGTTAACATCACGTTGATATATTCACTCATTATAGTATTTATATTCATCTAATATTGATTATATTTCAGACAAATATAGTAAATAATTCAGACCAATTATGTCATGAATGAAGTAGCGTTTTTCCTAATAATAATAAGTAATTATGCTACTTCATTCATGACGTAATTGATATATAAATTTTGAGACATGAATGACAATTTTGGGACATGAATGAAGTGTACATTTCCTAATAATAATAAATAATTATGCTACTTCATTCATGACGTAATTGATATATAATTTTTGAGACATGAATGATAATTTTTGGGACATGAATGAAGTAGCGTTTTTCCTAATAATAATAAATAATTATGCTACTTCATTCATGACGTAATTTATTGTTAGTGATACTCATCTCCTCGATCTAGCTTGATGAACCAACTGTTGACGCTCCAAATGTGAAATCTGAGCAACTCGGTGTGATTATTTGTTATCGAAATGTCGCTACCGGCCGGTCCAGGTTCGTTAATGAATGTCTCCCGCCATATTTTGTCATTAATAAAGTCAGATTTGATCCAAATCGGATATTGTAGTATAAAATTTTCTCGACTTGAATTTTGTATTACCGCATAACGTTAATGTTGCACCAAATTCTTTGTAAATCAATTTTATTTTCTCTATTATACTTCTCAGTGTTAATGTTCGTGATCGAATTCTTGTATCAGGAAATATATCTCTCCAGGATCTCATCAGTTTGTTATATTTGCCTAGTTGTTCTAGATCGGTCATCATAACCTCGACGTGCATTTTAAGGTCTTCTCGCGACACGATCACGGACGATTCTTCAAGATTATCCGCGACAATATCAGGTAAATCAAGTACAGTTAGAAAATCTCTGATCGTGTCGATCTTTTCTCGAGGCGATATTTTATCTGACCGAAATTTGATGTTGTTCACGGCTGAACCATTATTGAATTTATCAACGATGACTCGTTGCGACAACAACATATTCGAGGTTTTCTTGTACAAAGACTCGATTTCCTCCGCGGATAACTTCCCAACATCAGCTTGAAATATATAATCTAGATATCTTTTCTTTGCCAAGTACGGATCAAGATTATCTTCGGCTTTATATCGGTGATATAATGCGGATATCTCTTTAGGTTCAGTTTCAATATTCTCGTCAGGTTCGATTTCATCATTCTCGTTGGATTCGATTTCAGTATAATCTGCGATCGTCTCATTGGATTCGATTTCATCATAATCTGTGATAGTCATGTCAGGATTTCCCTCAGACTGTTTTATTCGCTCACCTATTGATGATTTAAGAAAACTATCAACGTCGTTGTTACCGTCGCTGATGTGAATTTTCTTCTTCGACATATACGTGTCAAAATCATCTGGTGGTGTCTGAATAATTTCATATCCGGACTGTCTCATTAATTCGGCCAATCTCTCTGTAAAGTATTTTCGCGAATTATTCTCCTCGACGATATCAACGAGAAAGTTTAGCCCACAAGTATCTGATAGTTCATCTATCGTTGGTGATCTCGATAATTTATCTTCTCCAGATTTTTCCAGCGAGATTATTAATTTTCTCAGATCGGCAATATTTGTCGGAATATTTCCTCGGGATTGTCGTGACGTTGACGAGTAATGTATCTGTTTGACACATCTAAATCTGTGGATAGCTTGTTTCGTTGTCTCGACTGATCCAATACCATTTGAAAACACAAATAATTATTTAAAATCAGGATCAATTATACTAACTCCTGCTTCTAGTGTGTGATTGTAAATAACGACGTCAATTTTCTCATATGCGCCGCTGTTGGAAAAATCTTAACGTTTTTGTGACGGATCAGTATCAGCGCGATAATATCTTACTCGATATCCATGCGACTGTAACGTTGCAGCAAGGCCTTCGCCAGAATATTTTGTGTTGGTCTTGTTATGAGTAAATATAGCAACTTTTTCTGATTTTAATTTCTCGAGCAGCAACGACAAATTGTCTTTGTGTGAATTCTCCACGATAAATTTCTTGCTATGGTCCGGCTTGAAATCATTTAGCACAAATTTGATATTCGGTCGCAATAATTTAAATATGTTAACGTCGTCGTCGTTAATATCAGCGTCAAGGACAATAACTCTACCAGCGACATTTATTAGTCCTGTTAATTTATCATAGTATTTTCTGTACATGTTAAGGTTGCTAAATATTTGTCTTCGAACGCCATGCCACTCGTCAATGATTAACACGTCCGGGACACCTTTGACACGGTGCAACGACTCAACTTGAACAACAACTCTTCTAGGGATATCTTTTTTAAATTCTATTTCACCGCGAATATTCTGATATGATTCGAGATTGTAATCGTGTCTCATTTTTTCCGATAATGTTTTTCGATAACTAACGTAACAAACAGATTGATCTGATCTTATTGATTCCCAAGCTGATTCTGACTTCCCCATACCACATGTCGAACCGTCAAAGTAATCAATAAAGAATATTTCGCAACCCGGTCCACGTTCGTGTCGCGCCAATTTTGTGTATCTATAATCGGGTGACCTTGAAATAAATTCGCCAAAATATTTATTTGTAAATTTTAGCATGTACATGATATAATCGCGCGATTGATTTTGTTTCGGTATCTCATTTATTATTGTTGTTAGTTCACTTGAGATTTGTTTTCCTCGAGAGAATATCGCTAATCTCGTTACTCATCGACGTATCACTACGATCTATAATTATTCTTCGGCCCGTCATCGAACTTGGACAAAAAACAACATATCGATGCGAATTCACAATTACAATACAGTTGTTGCATTTACCTTCGACGTGGCCGTGAATAGTGACTCCATGATTTCTCTGGCAAATATTACAGTAATGACCAGGTCGCCGCCCAATATTATAGCAATTATTTGTGTATGCGACTATCCCGGTTAGATTATCGGGCTCGCCAGTTAACTCCAATGATATTTTTTCAAAATCTTCGTCGGAAATATCGTTATGTTCACATATTTGATGTTCTTGAGGAACAAATTTTACTTCGCAGGGCTGAATTAACGTCGGACAAACTAATAATTCGCTCTCAGAAACATTATTGTGTGAGATGCAGGTTTTGTTCGATGTTGTTTTCGCTGGCTTGTATGATCGTGTATTCGCTAATTTTATTCCGTGTAAGCCAGCTAATTTGTCTAGTTTCCATCTAGGATTATCAGCAGCGACGACTCTAATTAATTCTTGATGCCGCAGCAATGATACCGGCGTTGATTTAACATGAATGTGATAACCACACGTCGTTGTAAATAAATAAATTTTATCACTAGAACAATCAAATAACTTAGCAAAGTAATTTATAATTTCGTCATGAGATATTCTTGATTTACCGTCACACCGACCTGAATCATAAACATTCTCGATTTGTTCATAGAACAAGTCAATATCGAATACTGGATATCGATCGCGAAATTCCGGTATAATTTCATTGACCGATGATTTATCGATAAATTTATCGGCGACTTGTTCAAAATCACTATCAGATGAAAATAAATATAATTTATCAAAATTCTGAATTATGATTCCTCGAAGATAATAATCGTAATGAGAACCTTGGAACCCTCTTATCGATGATCTTTTAATATCAGCAGTAACTGATCTTTCTAACGTCGAAATGTCGAACAGCGAGTAATAATCACGCAACATAAAATAATTGTGTGCCGCGAGCTCTTGAATATCTTCTTCGCTATTCTGATCAAACAGATTGTCCAGGATAAATTCTGGATCATTTTCGACGCAAATATAATTATTTTTTTAAATTATTTTCTTGTCACTATATATACCACTACCACCATTAATTTTTTCTGCCATTATATAATTATACGAACTAAAATTTGAATCTAAATAGAAAATTAAATTTTAATTTGAATTATAATTATGATACTATAATGACCTACTGCTGCAAGTGGCTGCCTTTAGGGTCGATTGATATTTGTGGGAAAAAATGTCGGACAGAATATTGTGTATATCATAATAATTACATAAAATTAGGTTATACAGGGCCGAAACCTTGTCTAGTTTGTCAACGTGGACTTCGAGGCCAAACTGAGATTTGTTCTGATTGTTGCGGAAAAGGTTATCGCGCCTCGTGTTATTATTACACGAAAAGATCTCCAGAATATTTCATCAGACGCAAAGGTCCACCATCAATTGATGAGTTTATTGATAAAAAAAATAAAATTCTTTGTTATGATGATGCTGAGACTTCCTGAACATAAACAAGTTAAATCTTTTTTTTTAACAATGATGAGCAGCGGTGACCTATGTGAGTTTCCATTTCGCGAAGCAAATGATAATTTCGCTTGACGACCAAATACTGATGTCATTTATGTAACTCAGAGATACACGCAGATCCCAAAGTAATTAGAGATAATTGCAACATTCTAGCAGTATTTAACGGCGTTGACACTCACAGGCTAAGGAATATTCATCAAACTTGGTGTAACGATGATATGGATATTGTTAAGTTTAAAAATTTATTTAGTCGTGCTCAGTCAACTCCACATGGATTTGTAACGATAAATTTGCATGATCCACGAATACGATATCGGATCGGTCTCGACCAAATATTTTAAATTTTTTTCATGTACATCAGAGATGTCGCGAACATATATATGATGTCACCGTTACCCATTGAGGCAAAAATAACATCCCGTAGAAGCTTTTAACTTTGAAAATAAAAGTTTCTAAAAATAATTATTTCGTAGGAGCCTTCAAACGAGGAAACAAACCTGGTTTGCTATCCCCCTCCCCCCCCCCCCCCCATTGCATAGATAATATCAAAAAAGAAATACCAGCAACAATGAAGTAAAAATGGTTGCGAATAGAATGTCGTAAGAATTTGGTATTAGCCAAGAATAAGGAAAGTAACAATTTTAATGTTGTGTTATGTCCTACCTTATAACCATAACGTCTATTCACTTGCAATCAAACCTTGAACTGCGTATGCATGAATTAGAAATCGTATCTAACATAGAGCAAAAGTGAAAATATCATTATAATCGTAACACTGGTTTGGTGTGGTCAAGTACAACTTTGAAATGGGCGTGTATTACCGAAGTTACCTGTGACGTAGCAAAGAGAATGTATCGCCGTTATCGTTTCAAACAAAGTAGACGTCGATGTTGCCTAGCCAGGGAAGGTAGCACCTCTTCTGACTGGTTTGAAGGCATTAGAGCCGTTTCTATGGCGTTATCGCCGTGACACAATACCATAAGGTATACATTCAAACGATTCGTATAAAAACATAAGAGAGAACCCTCAATAACATTATTGAACCCCATTGGGCTGACACAATAAACATCTGCATCAATATGTTTGAGACGGCTAGGCGGAAATTACAACTCTCGCTAAGATAGGCGAATACGGTATGACATTGTTAAATGTGTGCAGGCAGCGAAACGTATATGGTGGTTTCAGATTTCAGTACGAACAGGTTTGATGTAAAAGCTTAGTCTGGGATGCAAGTTAAAGTCGGCAGGTTTATTCACTCTCTGTAGTGGAAACCTTTGCTAGTGCGATGAATGTTAATGAAGTAGGTATATAGAAAAGGTTATTGTTATTAAATAAGACATTAAATACAGCATAAATTAGATCATTTTGTTTGGAAATATTTTGAAATTAACGCACTAACCTTGTATTGTTTTGTAATTCAAGATACAAAATATGGTATAGCAAAAACATACCTGTGTGAGAATTACCACAGTCCAGAAATATTCTCCTTATGAAATGAACTGTATATTAAATGAATAGTAAACAATACACTTATTGTCTTTAATATAGAAAGAGTTCAAATTGTAAAAGTTCGAGTCACTATCACTTGAAAGGAACTGTCGTTGCTACTGTCGTTGACTTGGGGCCTGGCGGAGATGTTGCTGTTGGACCCATGAAAATCTGTTTTTGGCATGGATAGATGTATTTCAGACTGGGTTGTAGGTAGCTCGACTTCGGGGCTGGACTAAATATAGTACTGATTCGACATGTCTAGAATTTCAGGTGTTACTGCAAGAAGAATTCTCACCGGCGATGTATACATTGTATACTTGTAATATGTTCGTTGCCTTTGTAATGTTTCTGGCGCTGATGTTTCAGAACAAACCCTTCTTGTGTGCGAAAAGTAAGAAAATCACAGAAGAGTTGTCAAGTCGTTCCGGAGTTCATGTAGCGTAGCTGGGCGGCGTGACGTCTGATGGTCGCAAAGGTTTTGGCGCGAGTCTCTCTCGTGAATCATCATTAAGCGGAGTGACACTTTTATCCATGTTATCTTCCCTTCGTTCTATTCTCCGCCAATTTTTATGAAAAGGCGGAAAGAGAGAGAGAAGAAAGAAGAAAGGATGTTCAATCCTCTTGAAAGAGGTGTCATTTAATGATGTTGTAAATACAGCTACATGTTTGAGGGTCTTGGCTTGCGAGGGTAGGGGATCGAGCTGTAAAGACAAAGCCTGTTTGAGCTTCTGGCCAGCAAAACTGGTGTCAGCCCGTGGCTGGGGCTTTATATACCAGTTTCTTAAGACAAAGCCAAATATGGGTTTGAGTCTTAGTTCTTTTGCGTTGGCCAGAATCTCAAAACGAGGCTTCGTAGTGCCGACATAGGATACAAGGCAAATGTATGTATAGACGGTTCGTACTTGATCATAAGAGCGCAATCTGCATTAAGTAGTATATAATTGAAGTACCAAATAATGGATTCAATCTCAATATATTTTAATAAAAAATTACTTTCAATATAATTTATCAACCTACTTTTAATACAATTTAGAGAAAATTTCAATCTTATTACTTGTACTAAAAAATTCTGTCCTAATACAAATACCGTGTTCACCTGTATTATGACAGGAAATTATCAGTCAGTTTTGCACATTTCGTAAGGGCTGCTGGTAATGCAAGCATCATTCGCAGGGTATGTGGGTGTGGTACAACCAAATATCATGTATAGCAAGTAATAAGTGCAAAGTTATAAATTTTCACTTTAAAAAAAAAATTCATTTAAAAGTTCAGTGACGACATGTTTTCCGAAAACTGTATTTATATGAGCTAAAACAATCAATCGAAATACTGCTGAAATTTTGGGTTGTAATTACATTTGTCATATACCATGTTATGGGGGATACCGTACTCGTGTATTTCCAGTCAGCCGGGTATCATTATTGGAATCATATTACATGCATACCTTTAACCCGATGGCTATCAAATTTTCCATATTAAAGTACAGTTTGTGGTCGGTACTGTTACTAGCGAAGAAAATTCCGAAACATTCCTAAAACATACAATTTAAAATTACTTGTCTGCTTGTTCATATTTTACTTATTTTCCTCTTTTCTTTCACCGCATCTAGTTCTATAAATAATAATCCGCCTAAGTTTATATATTATGGTATCATCAGTCTTTGTAATACATGTCTAAAACATAATCTAAACTTATCCTAAATAAATTATATATATTATGATTATAATTAGATACCAGGCAGAACGGAAAGTGCTGTCCCTGGATTCTTTTGGAGAATGATTGATACTAGCAGGCAGAATTAATATTTAAAACAAATATTACTATCGTACAGGTTAGACAAGTTTTAACTCGTACTCTACAGACATTCGAGCCCAGAATCACGGGTAAACGGTACCCATCGCCTTGCCTGCACTCACCAGCCCTTTTTCAAACACGCCTAAGCACACATCACCAAAGAATGATGCTAGTTTATCGGTTTTATATGCACTCGTGCGTAGCAGACACAATCGCATGACGACTCAATAATTAATTCTCATCTATCTACACAGTCATTCCGGCTTCTTATGAAAGAAATCAAGGTATATAGAATTAATTATAAAGAATTATAAATATACACCAGACAGAACGGAGGAAAGTGCTATTCCTGACTTATAAAGGATCGTGTGTAAGAGAGCACTTCCCGCAAACAAAAGTGCTGTTTAAATTAAGAAGAAAAAACACTTAACAAATTTACAAACTGATCATATAAGTAGACAGTTTCATACGTTCAATTCTGTTTGATGTAGTAGTGATTGTCACTTGCATCATTTTTTCTGTGTTGACGTTCAACAAAGTAGCGTTGTGATATGCTTTTCTGTAGTGAATTATACGGTGTGTCGACAAAGTCACAAATAGGGAATGGGTAAACACCTACTTGTACGATTACTTATATACATTTTAGTGATTTTACGACATTTCTCTGTATTAGTCATTTGCAAAGACATGGGGGTTATTTAGGAATCAGGAGACAAGGATGTAATTTAATATAGATGGTGGTCTACATAAAGCGGTAATAGTAGACCAAAGTCTAACACTATGTACTTAAATTACATTAAAATTGCGATAGAATAGACAGATGTGTAGGAGACAGCATATAAGAAATACTCCAGACTAGTCTGTTATAGGAATTATCATAAAGTTTGGGACTAAAATATGTCATTACGATAATAATCCAAATACATGGAGAATTGTATCTTCGACTTCATCATAAAATGCTGTAGATGGCCAGAACAGACCTCCATACCTTGTTTTAGGCACTACTATCAAGGTTGCTCAGTATCCGTTTCATTTCCAAACAGTATTTGCCGAAAAACAATTCACGTTCAGTTTTTACAATTTTTATACAAAATTTTGTTCTTGCAACTAAATTGATAAACGTAAGTGACAGTGACATTTCTTTATCACTACTGTTGCTTACTGATTTCGTACCGCTGTACACTACATCTAAATCTCTGGACAGGAATGTATGGAATTGTTTTAATTAAACGTTTTTCGTTCGTACACTCACTGTCACAGATTACATAAAACTTAAATGAAAGATAATGGA
Organism: Sinohyriopsis cumingii; assembly: GCA_028554795.2. Classification (NCBI taxonomy): domain Eukaryota; kingdom Metazoa; phylum Mollusca; class Bivalvia; order Unionida; family Unionidae; genus Sinohyriopsis; species Sinohyriopsis cumingii. Next base: position 114,217,036 of record CM068833.1, read on the forward strand.
CGTCACTATTACCATACTTGTTCGTCATTTCTCCACAATGGGAGTACTATTTCCCACCCACCTGTATTGAACTGTGCATTGCCATTAACCCTTATCTTACCTTACTTGATTTGATGAATGACGATGTCTTAAAACGACGTCTGTGGCTTGCTCACACACGATGCATCATCCAGTGTAGCCTAGGCTAGTTTTCACCACAGTCACCTCATGAAAGTTTGATAGGACACAGTTGTATTTTCAATATTGCCTTTGGCATATACGAAGAAAGAGAGTGTTTTGGGGAAAGATAATAGCACAATCGTTTTAGGAGCGATTACACTTTGCAAACCGGATGTCATGTAGTGATAGGTCAAATACAGTGACGCGTTTTCCAAGTGAATAGCAAATTTACATATTATGCATGCATGACGCAACAAAAAAGGTTGCCCTTCCTGTAAATCAACTGGTATTATCTGAAACTATTTACAGACCAGCAATAGTAACAGGAATTAAAAGCTTATGGACGGAACACATTAGACAATAGAGAGCCATGCAGGATGATGTCCAAAAATCCATATCGTTATTATACAACATGCGCAATCCTATATCCCTTAAAATACTGATTTGACTATCCCTGCTCTTAAAGGAGTCAGTAACAATATCACTGAAATTAGGTCACAATCCCCATCCCTAAGATGTATACATTTTATGTGATGTATCCTTCTGACAGACAAATCAAAAGCCCATTTAAGGATAACAAGCTGATTGTATTCAAGTTCAGGAGGTATAAATTATACGTCCGCTGACTCATGGCAATTTAACTGCACACATCAGAAAATGGGTCGCGGAAAAACGTTTTCAACATTACGGAATAAAACAAGATTATACACTCGCACGGGCGAAATGACACTGGTAGAATAATTACATTCTGCCACAATATCAAGAATAATGTAAAGGCCTTTTTTCTAAAAATAACAAATAATTAACCACGTTTCTATAAAGGACATAGTAAATATGTGTCTGTGATTGATTGATTGATTGATTGATTGATTGATTGATTGATTGATTTCCTCAGCATTGCGAAGAGTGCAATCAGTCATACAAATACATCAAGGATGAACAGAGGAAATCTTAGCATCTACCAAGAAAAGACATTACACAGTATTAAATATAGAATACATTGTATACAAGATTATGTGAACGCTGCGCATCTATCACATGAGTCAGAGAGGACATTTATTACGTTTAGGCCAATACGACTAGATTTCTTATTCTACGCCCTGATGATGTAAAATGAGCTAGACGATATAAGTCCTAAAGGCGACGTCATGTCATTAAGCATACATTTTAAATGCGTAACGTGTGTGTATGTGTATGTGTGTCATTAGGATGTTTAACGTAGCTTTAACAATTTTTCAGTCATATTGCTACGATGTCTTCAGTGTGGCAGTTTATAGTGATGTCTAGCACTGTCCTTTGTCTGTCCTCTATATAGTGTGTAACTACTTTTTGGATGATAAAGGCAGCATTTGTCTGTCCTCCATATAGTTTGTAACTACTTTTGGATGATAAAGACAGCATTTGTCTGTCCTCCATATAGTTTGTAACTACTTTTGGATGATAAAGACACCATTTGTCTGTCCTCCATATAGTTTGTAACTACTTTTTGGATGATAAAGACAGCATTTGTCTGTCCCCCATATAGTCTGTAACTACTTTTTGGATGATAAAGACAGCATTTGTCTGTCCTCCATATAGTTTGTAACTACTTTTTCGATGATAAAGACAGCATTTGTCTGTCCTCCATATAGTTTGTAACTACTTTTTGGAGGATAAAGACAGCATTTGTCTGTCCTCCATATAGTTTGTAACTACTTTTTGGAGGATAAAGACAGCATTTGTCTGTCCTCCATATAGTTTGTAACTACTTTTTGGAGGATAAAGACAGCATTTGTCTGTCCTCCATATAATTTGTAACTACTTTTTGGAGGATAAAGACAGCATTTGTCTGTCCTCCATATAGTTTATAACTACTTTTTCTATGTTGTGTATTTCCTGAATGCAAATTATGTCGAAAGTGTTTGCTGTTTCAATTATTTTCTTTGCCTTTTCGAAGTTTAGGCCATTTGTATTGACTGATAGTATTTTAAGAATACTTATTATAGTATCCATTTTGGGGCCCCGAGTGGGGGCCGAGTGGTCTATAGCGCTCACCGTTCCGGATCACTGCCATCTCACCTCTGTCTGCGTGGATTCGAGTCCAAGGCTCGGCTAGCGTGGGTACGTGGGTGTTACGAAATGTCCGATATGGCTCATTTAGTCTTCCATACTTTTCATTTAATCAGGTTGTCTTGTTTCACGCGCCGTAATATTTCTGTAAATGTAATTTTTCGTCGTATCGCGTGACACTTTTATTGCTCGCGCGGCACGTGCGAAATAATGTATTATTGCGCACTACTATATATATCGGGTAGAGATATTGAAGGGCACAGCCAATATAGAGGGAAGCTCTTAAACATGTTCAGCTGTCGGGCAGGTGCCATTATAATTTAGTTAGAGCCAAACGGTTGGATGAGTCGAATGTTTTTTTAGTCAACTCTTTTTATTATTTACAATAATTATTCAGTTTCGTAAAAGCACGTTCATTGTTGTATTATGTGGTCACATCGTTTATCGTATTTGCAATTCAGTTTATTAAGATATAACCTAGGCAATGTGGTAGCGAGTTAATTTCATCTAGTCGCTATCACGACTAATTTCGAAAACATATGTATGTATTAATGTTATAACATTACGTATATTTATTTTTATTGCATAGCATTCCTATGTCATACTTCGTACCTATCGTATATTCTTAAAGTAGTTGCAACAAAACCCATTCCAGTTAAACTAGACTCTTGGAAAGGTGTTTATTTTCCATATTCAGCTCGCCGGTTATGAGCAGCCGGATGGGCTTGTGGATACCATGACGTCTGGTGTACCATTACTAGTATAACCCACCAATTCAGTGCCAACGCACGGGTACAAGTGCGGAGGGGAAAGTGACCGAGCCAGAGAGAAGGCCGTGTCAACGTGTATTTTCCAATCAAGTAGTGTTTTGACTACAAGTAAAGCACAATAACAAGTAGTGTATTGACTACAAGTAAAGCACAATAACAAGTAGTGTTTTGACTACAAGTAAAGCGCAATAACAAGTAGTGTTTTGACTACAAGTAAAGCACAGTAACAAGTAGTGTTTTGACTACAAGTAAAGCACAATAACAAGTAGTGTATTGACTACAAGTAAAGAACAATAACAAGTAGTGGTTTGACTACATGTGAACTATGGCAGTAGTGTCTGACTACATAAATGTTTGCAACCAGTAATTGATTATATAGGTTTGCAACAAGCATTTGTATACATGAAGTTTATATGGAGTTGCTAGAACTTTTTTGACTACTTGAATGTGACATAGTAGTCAAAGTATATTTCATATGTGTTTTATATTCATTTTATATGCTTTTCTGTGTTATTTTCATATCATTAGTACCAGTGTTTAATATATTGTCATTTGTCATCCACGAACGTGTTTATTGTTTCTTTAAAACCCTGCCCGGTCTCAAAGGGTCAGCTCGACTACGTTACAGTGGGAAAGCCTGCCAGTAGCTTCTCTTGGGTCGGTGGTTCTTCCCTGAGTTTTCCAGGGTTCTTCCTCCACCATTTATACTGGCCGCCATGTATAGCCTATCTTGTGCTGAAAAATGGCGTTAAACTCTAGAACAACAACAAGTATCCATTTTAAAATGGGGAGGTCACTATGGCAATGTAATAAAAGTCGTCTTCATGTTTGTGTTTGCATTATGTATATGTTTCATTAGTTTTGATTAGGTGTGATAGGGTTCCTTTTGGGCGTGTTGGTTGTTTTCGTTTGCCTGGTCGTCGTTTTGGTTGTTTTTGTTGTTGTTGCTGTTTGGTGCATCTGGTCTGTTGTGCTATCGTTGACTGTGTTGGGGGCCTGGTCTGTTAAGTTGTTGTCGGCGGGTTCCTCTGGGGGTTCCGGATGTTGGCTGTCTGGTGTTGTATGAATTTGTGTTGTCGCTTTCTTTCCTTCCAGGGTAGGGATGATGTCTCTTATAATCATTTCCTTCATGTAGGATTTGATTTTTCGTGTTTTAGGAGTGTTTTTGGTCATAGGGCTCGTCAACGTAGTTGTTGTTGTTTTTTGCCCCGCTTTTTATTCCGTCTTTGTGTTGTTGCTTGTGTCCTGGGAGTTTCCATGTCATCATCATCCGTGTTAATATCCATTTCGGTCTCAATCACGGTCGAGGCTCCCAGTTTGGATTGTTCCTTTGCTTCGTGTTTGAAAATCGCTTTGTTTTGGAAGTTTTGCTCATTGGATATCTCGTTTGTCTGCGCTTTGTACCCTTTTGTCCTTTGGTCGGTGTCGCTATCTCCATGGGTGCCTCCATGTTTGTTTCAGTAGTAGTTGTGTCAGTATTGTTTGCTGTGAGTGTGTTAGTGATGTGTGTTGTTATTGGTGCTTCTGCAATCGCTTTCGCATCTGCACTGAAGGTGGTGGGTGTTTGTGTTAGTGGCACGTCGAATTCTACAGTATCTGGGGAAGGCTCTGGATCACTGTCATCATCACTGACCTCCCCTATGATCTCATTGGCTACTGCTTTAGCATAGGTTTTGTTTGGTCTAACAACAGTACAGTCTCTTTTTTGTGGCCTGTATTGCCACAGCTTCCACATGACCTCACCAAGTGGCAATAATAACCACGACTGGACTAGAAGTCCACGTATTTTAAAGAATTCGGGAAATTTGTCTATATCTTTTCTGTCGGCCTTCACAATGATCCGATTGTTATCCAATCCTGGCCATGCTTTGAAACTGTCTCGTCGGCAGTCATGAATTTTAATCTGTAGGCGTTCTTCCAAGCCTTTTTTGAATTCGTCCATGGTATTTCGTACGGAAAACGTATAATGTACACGTCTGCCTATTTCCGCTTTGCCATCTTGGTGAGGGCAGGGGGAGGAGTAACTCGTACCACCATGTCATTAATGATAGTATTGTCTGTTTTGATTAGTTTTTCCTCTTTCTTGGGATAGAGGATAATAATGCCTGTACCAGTTTTATAGAAGGCCTGGAGTTTATTGGTCCCAATGCCCGCCAAGGCAGCGATGATAGTAGTATCGCTGGGTCTCTCCTGGGCCGGTATTTCTGACAAATCAGAGGCCTGGGTCCATTTATTTCTGTGAGTTTTCAGCAGAGTCCCTCTTTCAGACTCCACACTTTCCACCTGAAAGTATTTGTAGAGGAAAGCCTCTCCACTGATTGTATTGCTTCTATCCATATTTTTAGTACTATGGTGGATACGGTTAAGTGAATTAGCCTTTATATGAAATTTAACGGACGGTAGATACGTAAATTATTTAAATAAAATTTGTGGGATTTTGTTCTGAAATAAAACTAAAGTTTGTTTAATTTCTAAAATTTAGCTAACTTAAAATTGATTATCAATTTAAACAGAGCGCGTGATAGAGTGAGAGAATATCTGGTTCCCGCGGCGGGCTGTGTGACGAGTCGCAGTTGTCGGACTCTCTGGTGCCTGTTGATAAAACCCGATCGCCTGGGAATCAGTTCCTTGCTGTCTGCTAGAAAGCACCACGGTAACTTTTAGAGAAGAGAAACCAGTCTCAAGAATAATTTTTTTCCATGTATTTTTTATTCAATTTGTACAATATCATATGTGCAGGCGTGCACTCAAAACATACAATATAATATAATCCGTGCAAAGAAACGAAAAAGTATTGATGTACATTTCTGTTCTCTGATAAATGTAGAAGCGTATACATAATATGTAAACACAGAGAAGTGGTGTCGAATGTTATTGAGTACAAACATAAATGGGAACGTGGGACATGCAATTTCATGAGAGAACGCAAATAAAATGAGGTTCAATAAAATATAATAAGGTAATGTATAAATGGGATGTACAAGAATTTCACATATGACTTTAAGAAAGCGTATGGTTGACACAAGGGTCGGACGGTTTCAGTAGGAAAATAGGGATAATAGACTTGAGAAAGTCAGAGTGTGCGATATAGTGACAAATGTGTATAAAAGTACAGTCGTTAATGAGGTGACAAAGTTGTGTTCAATATGGGTGTTAGCTACGATGTCGTGGCCTCAACTTGATTTGTTGTGGTTGAGGCTACGAACTGATCCCATATCATGTAATGGAGCAAAACAAATCATCACTAAAGTCAGAAAAACAAACAGTGTAGAAATCAACTACATAAGTATAATCATGTTGTGAAAGAAGTTTGGCTTATTTTGAATTTATTAAGCCCTTACACGATAAAATAAATTGGCATGGTTACACTAACCTCATTCTGTCCGCCATGACAGATAACGCGAGACTCTCACCGTTACCTCTTTTCTACGTAAAGCTTGCCAAATCATATTTGGATATTCTACGCTATATTATTATCAATCAAGTGCGAATAATCGCTTCTTGGTGAAATTTCAAAGTTGCCGATAAACCGTATTTACTTTTAATGCGAAGAATTTCTGACCCAAACGGCGCCAAATTTTTACTAGGATTTGTTGACATTTCCAAATAAGGCGTCAATGTCCTTATATGGCACACAAACAAACGAGGCTGAGAACGGAAGTAATCATTATTTGAAATAATATGGCGGACGATCTAAACGAAAATATCGGCTAAAAAAGGTAAACGAGATTTTACAACTATTTCTACAATGATTTTCGATACTTCCTGTATTAAATAAGAGGACTACTCATTTTATTGGATTATATGCAAGGAATATGTTGAAAGTGTTATTATTAGGCTAAAAGAGTGCCGGGTGTGAATCACACCCGGCTTGCTCCATTAACACGTATATGCTCATGTTAGTACCCTGTCCACAAGGAACGAGTAAGGGTACTAATATTAGTACTATATGGGTGTGTGTGATATTGTGACAAATGTGTATAAAAAGTACAGTCGTTAATGAGGTGACAAAGTTGTGTTCAATATGGGTGTGTATTACAATTATGAACCTGGATACAGGTTCATATAAGTAGACAAGTGCAATGTAGTTTCAGTACAAGTGCAATGTAGTTTGAGTACAATAAATACGATAACTGATGGGCAAGTGTGAAATATGTTCCGTTATGATAATTTGTAACGGCGGAAAAATCGTTTAATTTGCAGCGAGCCGTGGTGCTCTGGTTTTGAGGGTTAGCTTTAGTTTGACATTTAAACCCCGGCTAGTTGCCTACGCAGGGGAAAGGGGCTACGCGTGGGAAGGAATGAACCGGTGTCGTGTATCAAGGGTGATGACTAGTTCGAAACTTTAGAACACATGCTGCATAAAACGCCTGATAATATCCTGTTGTCAAAGAAATCAACAAGCTTATATTGTTGAAAGTCATCTTTTACCCTACAGTTTAGTCTCGAGAGAAAGAATGATAGTAGCGAGTCCACATTAACGGTTTCTTTGTGATCGAACGCGTTTAAACCACAGGTGCTCGACGCGAGCTTGATGTTAAGAAAAAAATAATAATCTAAAGGAAAAATAAATCATACAGAGTGACAAAAATACCCTAGATTACCCCCATGACCCGTTCTGACATAGGACCCTCTCTATCATAATATATAAGAGAGAAGGTACGGAACTTCCAAATACTTCGCTCCACCCATGACCCTCGATTTCCTTCTGCTATTTCCGTCTTTAAAGGCACGCGACCATACTATATGGCTTGTTTTACTTCTGATATATTTTTCTATCCATCAAGCCATCATTGACTTTTCTGCGTTGTACCAAACTGAAGTTACGGGCTGCGAAACGTGCGATTTTAGCGAAGTTTTCCTTTGTGGACACTTCCGTGCTCCTATGATAATAAGAATAACCTTTTGAGCCAATCATATTTCGGCGTTGACGTTAGTGCCGCCTATTTTGAAAATAGAGATGCATGTATACGATGTGTTGTGCAGTGAAGAAGACAATGTATAATACTTGCATGGAACAGAATTCCTAAGGTTGAATCGAGTTCATGTTAAGTAAAAAACTTACTTTTGCATCTACCGCTGTTCTGTAATTCAAGAAATGATGCACCATAGAGTTGAAAACATTGTCCATATCGCTCTTGTCACCGGTTTTCGGATGAGCACGGAAGTGTCCACAAAGGAAAATTTCGTGAAAATCGCACGTTTCGGAGCCCGTAACTTCAGTTTGGTACAACGCAGAAAAGTCAATGATGGCTTAATGGATAGAAAAAATATATCAGAAGTAAAACAAGCCATATAGTATGGTCGCGTGCCTTTAAAGACGGAAATAGCAGGAGGAAATCGAGGGTCATGGGTGGAGCGAAGTACTCGGAAGTTCCGTACCTTCTCTCTTATATATTATGATAGAGAGGGTCCTATGTCAGAACGGGTCATGGGGGTAATCTAGGGTATTTTTGTCACTCTGTATGATTTTTTTCCTTTAGATTATTATTTTTTTCTTAACATCAAGCTCGCGTCGAGCACCTGTGGTTTAAACCAAATTACGTATTTTTACTCGGCTGCCAGTAGGTTACAAAGATTTTCGAACTCGGGCTACGGGAGTGACACCAAATCTCAAAAAGTGTAAAAGGTGTTAAAACTGTTCCATGCAAGTTTCTTAATCCACTTGATCGCCACGAGTTTTAACAGGTGTCTAATTTGCATTCGAAAAATAAGTGGTATGGGGTTTCAATTTCACCGCAGAAAGTGCATGATTTGGTGGTGCTCCGAGTGGTCTAAAGCTCTCTCCGTTACGGATCACTGCCATCTCACCTCTGTCTGCGCTGGTTCGAGTCTCAGATTCAACCAATGTGGGTATGTGAGAAAGCTTGCCAGTAGTTTCACGTGGGTCGGTGGTTCTTTAGGGTGGTTTCCCCTGGTTCTTCCTACGCCATTAATACGGGCCGCCATGTATAGCCTATCGTGTGCTGAAAATTGGCGTTAAATCCCACAACAATAACAACAACATCAGCAACATAATTTGGTCCTCGTAATTCGTTTTAAGAACATGTTATCGTTTACAGGTAAAATGTCGTGTATGACTTTAAAGCACACGTCTGTGGTAATTGGGTCGATAAAGTTATTGTGTAGATTGTTCCACACACTACCGAAATCGATATTATATAATCTGTTGATCTTTGGTTTTAAAACAAATTTCTTCAGGTCTAACTGGTACATCGTCTTGGTAGCTATTGTGCCGATGGTGAGTCATGTGTTAGTCTCGGTGACGTCTTTGAAAGTGGTAATGCACTGTGTGTAGAATTTGGAGCGTAAAAGATGTTCGCATATTTATTTATGCTTAACATGAGGTTAAACGTTCTCAGCTGTAGTCTGATTCGTATCGCAAACAGTTTACACCAGCACAAGATGCACACAAAAAAGTTTTAAAGTATGTTCTGAAAGAAATATTTTAATCAATAAAGCTGTTTTCAAGCAACACCTATAATTACATATAACTATAAAAAAAAGATAATGAAAAATGTATACCATTAATTATAATCTTTCTTATTATTAAATATATATCTATGTAAAATATGCATTAGATGGAGATGAATTTCTTAGTATTTATTGACTTTAATCCATAATGAACGGGGGAGGGGGGATAATAAGATGCCTTTTTAAAGGCATGTAATCCCTGTTGAGACTAGTTAATACTGGTACATGTAAGTACCAACTTTTACACGATTTAAATGCTACCGAGGCTAAGTTTCCTTGATTGACAACCAATCATTCCCGATAATATCTCTTAAAGACGGAATGCAATATGTGGTTGTTGGAATATTGAATATCTTCTTAGATCGAAATACCATTCTTGCTTCTCTTTCAACTCCACTCTTGCATCTATCCTTACCTTCACCTATCTATCCATCCATCCATCTGTCCGTCTGTTCGTCCATCCACATACATACATACGTACATGCATCAATCCATCTATCCATCCACATACATACAAAATCAATTACAAGTTGATTAATTACAAGTTTCAATCGTTGTAGTAATCATCGGCGACTTCATTAATGAGAGATCGATAAACATTAATATCCATAAAGCCGCCTGTATTCTATCTTCGCCAATTATCAGATATTTCATTAAGAATTTCTGGAGAAACATTTTCTGCTCGTTTTCATCCGATCAGAATTTCTAATCGTTCAATATCTGAAAGAACACTGTCAGGACAAGTTCCTTGAGTAACAAAGCCACTTCCAGTTTTTAGACGTTTTCCATTCACCTGAGTATAAAGATCTGCCTCTTCTTCTTCCTCTTCTTTTTGTTGTCGTCTTTGTTCTTCTCTCTTTTCTTTATAATCTCATACCGCTTTTTGAAACTGTATTCGATTTGGGTCATTCCAATTAATTTTATTTAAATCACCTACAGCTCCATATACCTCAGAAAACCATTTTTCTGGTGCTCGCTTTTGAAGAAATTGAGGCATTGTATATTTTTATTTTTCATCATATCCATATGGTATAACGGTACCAATTGTGCAAGTCCAGGTGGGCGGAGCTTAAGTGTATTGTATTCAGAATTAAAGAACACTAGCTGTGATTGGTGCATTATGTAAGAGTTGTACTTTCTGTTTGGCTTAAAAAAAAGTTGAGCCTCTTGGCAACATGTGAGTTTGTGTTAATTTCTATCTAGATCATATTTTGTATTTTTTATGATTTTTTTAAAATATGGTACACATGGCTGAAAATATGCTTGTTGTGACTAGATAACTCTTACCCCTGTCTAGTTCCAGTAGAGTTATCTCTCTTAAATGCAATGGAGTACCTGGTTATGTCATTGTCAAATTGACAATCTAGCATTGTTCTATATGACAGTGTGTGACATGCATGCCCAAGTAGGACAGAAAGTATATTTATTTCACAAAACATTAGCATTGAGGTATATGGAAAAACAATTGGTACCGTGATACCTAGAGGAAAGAATAGCCTCACAGTGTATCCATAGAAACGGATACATGTGGGCGGCATTTATGAACTATACTAGTTTGTTGTAGGAAAACAAATGTGTGCTGAACAGTTTTGGTCAAATATTGAAAGTTCTTTAAGAATAAAATGTATGAAATCTTCAGAAAATAGCACAGGTTGGCTTTGGATGGGGACTTTTGATAACTATAGCTATGATAGATATAGACTTGTGTTACCTGATGCCTTTATGTATGTGCTGTTACCTCCTAGATTGGAATGCATGCAACAAAATAAGTTATGTGAACATAATATAGTTGATTTTGGCTAAATATTGGCTATTTTACCTGCAAAAGATGAAAAATCATGTGTACAAAAACAGCTATCTTGTTCTTGTAAGGCATGCCATAAACAAGGATAGAGAACACTGTAAGTACATTTGTAGATAGATCACTTGTACCATGTGGGATGTTCTGGCATGAGTAATTTTTAGGTAATTTATTAAGGATATGGTATCCCTTCCCACTTTGATTTGAATTGTCCTGCTCTAATTGTCCTTTTTTTATTATACACTTTCCTGCTTTGAAACTGTTCATGTTGTTAGTTCAGTTCTCTTGCATTCCCTTTTGTTGAAGTAGCAGTGAACACCAACAAACAAGAACAGTTTCCTTAAGTCAGCATTTCCCATTGGCACTTGTTTAAGCCCAGTTATAATCTACTATTGACTTTCAATTAATCCTATTTCTTTCCGTCAAGCTGCTCTTGTGGAATTTCCATGTTTGGTCCAACATTACAGAATGATAACCATTTTAGTCACACAGTGTGTATTCATTCCATTAAAATCCACACTGTTCTTGAAACTTTGCATCCCATCGCAAGAATCCAAATTGGCATGAGATGATATCTGCATGGTTATGGAAGGCTGCACTCTACATGCTGGCATTGTAGAAAATATGAACTATGTGATATGAAAGAGCTGCATCATCTTAGAAATTAAAATTACATGACTCTTGAGGTCTCCACTAAATATAGGAGTCAAAATGTTAGGTTCTCACTTTATCAGTAATGTATTTTGAGATAATTTAATTGCAATGAAGTTAATACAGGTTGTTGATGAACTCATCTATATTACATGGATAATGTATTAGAGTACCACACCTTATGTATATCATTCAGTTATCTCCCTTACACCAGTCATAACATTTCAAGGAAATAAAATCTCACATTTTCAGTGACTGGTTATGAAAATAAAGAGAAGATTTGTGAAGTATTATATTAGCCCTCAATCTTGATGCAAATGTAAGTAGAATCAATTTAATAATTTCTCACAGTAAAGTTTACAAGTTTAAAAACTGATTAGGTATGTTCTGCTTGGATCTGAGATAAGTTTCTCTCTATCTTATGCGAATTACATGTTATTAAATTCTTATGTAGAAGAAATATACTTTATATGTATCTATATTATTTAAATTATTCACCCTTTTATATTAGATGGAAATGAACACAACTTCACTTGAAATTTGGGTACCTGTAAGGGATGTGATAGCACAGTTGCCTTTGGGCTGTCCTTGGACCTGTTGGGCCCTTCCCCATATATTTGTCCAAGGTAAGGTCATCAAACTTTCACTTCTCATTTTTTGCATTGCCGATTTTGCCTCCTTTAATTCCTTTATCATAAGCTACCTCTCCCTTTTAGATAAACACTTTCCTCCTGTTTTTAACTCCATTTGATGTGCTATACTTAGTGTTTATATTTGGCATTTTTCTGTATTTTATTCCCCTAATTTCACCCCCCAATCCAACATAACCACTTAGAAGCTGTGATTTACTATATTTTGTGACTGATTGGCTTATTGAAACAATTTTATTCACATTACAAAGGAGGAAAGCTTACTATTTGTGTTACAAAGAGGATGGGTAGGTGGACTTTTGTGTGAGGACTGGTGGTTAGTGACCTCTTGTATCTGCAGATAGTGTAAAGTGGTCAAAGCTTATACTTTTTAATAAGATTGGGTCATGTCCACCTGTCTCTGATGTTAAGTTCTGCACCTACCAAACAAATATAAATTCCTTTCTTTTAGGTGAATTGTACATTTTGAAGTAGGACAGGTACATACTATTTGGTACATTGACCTTTGACCTAGTTATTACATAATATGACATAATGTGATTTATCCCATATCACCTATGTGAAGTTCAATAAGTGCTGATATGAATAAGATACAACTCATAGTTGAAAGAATTCATTTTATTTCAAAAGATGATTTTGATGGTGAAGCAAAAGTTAGAAAACAATAGTTCAAACAGCTCAATGACATTTCTATACACATTCATATAAGACATAGGTTAGTACCTCATCAAATTGTTTTTCACAAGTGAGACTAAGTATATTTGTTACTTATACAGTCCTGAACTATTTCACAGATTATTGGAAAAATTAAGGTTTGCTATAGGTATAATGGTACCAATTGCGCAAGTCCAGGTGGGCGGAGCTTAAGGTGTATGGAACATTGTATTCAGAATTAAAGAACAACACTAGCTGTGATTGGTGCATTATGTAAGAGTTGTACTTTCTGTTTGGCTTAAAAAAAGGTTGAGCCTCTTAGCAACATGTGAGTTTGTGTTAATTTCTATCTAGATCATATTTTGTATTTTTTATGATTTTTTTAAAATATGGTACACATGGCTGAAAATGTGCTTGTTGTGACTAGATAACTCTTACTCCTGCCTAGTTCCAGTAGAGTTATCTCTCTTAAATGCAATAGAGTACCTGGTTATGTCATTGTCAAATTGACAATCTAGCATTGTTCTATATGACAGTGTGTGACATGCATGCCCAAGTAGGACAGAAAGTATATTTATTTCACAAAACATTAGCATTGAGGTATATGGAAAAACAATTGGTACCGTGATACCATATGCAGCTATATCAATTAATTTAGCGGGGTTTTCAAGTTCTTTAATAATTTCAGGTTTAAACATTTTTACTAAATGGACGTGGTTGACCATCAGATTTTCTTAAAAACTCTGATGCCATCTGAGCTTGTTTCTGCGCTGGAAATCCTCATATAATGTTTTCAAGTTTATATATATTAGTTAGATATTTAATAAATTCAGGATCATTATCTCTGGCTTGGCTGGTACCTTTATTTGCTTGATACACCCCTTTTCCCCATTTTTTAAAATCTATTTGATATCCAGGTTTTAAATATTTTTTCCTATAATAATAGGAATATAATCCAAATTTAGCTAAATCAATGTCATTAAGATTTGTTTAATTTATTTCATCAATAATTCCTGGGTTAAAGTTTTCACTTATATTAGTTTTATCTTTTTTGGTTTAGGTTCTGGTTCTTCACCAACATCACCCTCAAGTATTTGTTCACCTTCTCTTATGTCACTTGTTTTGGCTCGAATAAACAATAACACAAGAAAGAGTGAAAACAAGAAGCTTTGAAAAAATACAATAATTTATTTCCCAGGAAAGATTCTGTAAAAACTGAAAAAATATGAACTTAGTTTTATAGAATAAAAACCCAAAATAACCATAGAATTATCCAAGAATAAATTTTTTGAAGTCCTAATAACAAAATGTTCGTCTGATTTCACGTTCGAATCTCGAAGATCAATCCAAGGTGGATGACTATGACGTATGCTACAATATGTAGTGTTGAAGTCTACAGTTCCTTGTAGAAATAAAAATGATCATTCCGGTTTTTGATAGCTGAATAAATTTTTATAATAAAAAAAGCCTGTCCTTGTTCCACATTACATGAGCACACGTATGAACAAACTTAAAGACCTAATAATGTTTCTCTTCGATCTTAACTATTTTCAGCATGTTTTTTATGTTTTCTAATTTCATGGTGTTTGTTTTTGTAATCATATCATTATGTTTTTTATGTTATACGTGTTGTCTAATGTTGTAAAGCGCTTAGAGCTTCTAAAGATTAGGCGCTATACAAAGTTCTTATTATTATTATTATTTATTTAATTATTTTTATTTATTTATTTATTTATTTATTTATTCCCCCCCCCCCCGAAAAATAACAGAATTAATCCTTTTGAATCCAAGTAATTTGAAATAAGTCCAAACAGCACAACATACAAAAGTTTAACAGCCCAACTTCTACTGATATTAATTGTCCAAAACATGGGTTATATGGCCTTTCTAAAACGTAAACATAGGTCAAGTGATCATCTTCCGGAAGTTTAAAGAAGCAAATTTGTTACAGTTCACGTTTACCCAGTGTGACTCTGATGAAAAAAATCATTTTTATTCTAAGAAATAAAAAATAAAAACAATTGTTTATATCTTAAAATCAAAGTCCCATCATGACCTTGGAAACAACCAATCATTTTAAAATAAAATATAACTTGTTTTACGAAGATTCTACAAATTCTGAAACAAGGTCAGGATTTAGATCGACACCTGGTGTTTATAAACTAAAAGGCAAGGTCAAACTATTTTCTAAAACAATATATCACCAGTGAATAAATTTACATTACAATATCATTTAATGAAAAATAAAATATAAAATAAAACTGACAAACAATTTAATTGAAATAAATGTGCATTAAATCAGATATAATTAAATCAAAAATACATAACACTTCAAGTTCTGGTTGTGACAGAGGGGCAGGTTGTGGTTGAGCGGCAACTACTTCGCCTGGAAGATATCTTAAAAACTTTTTTGTCTGTTAAGTTCTTCTTGCTATATTTTCAGTTTGCTCAGCTGTTTTAACGCAAGAAGAAAACCCTCAGTAGTTTCTCCAACTCTTTCAGTAACTTTTGTAACAGGTTTAAAAATAGTGTTCTTTATCTTTTGCATATTCAACTTGTGCTTCCTGGCATTCTTGCAGATTTTGTTTGAGAGCATCATGAACAGGAAGATTTCTGATTACTTCTAATCTTTCTAGAGCTAATCTACTAGTGTAAGATTCGATTATTGATATATAATATAATAATGATTTAATTACACACACATTTCAGCAGCAGAGAGGGTGCGACCATACATAAGTGTCATAGTTGTAGTAATATACGGTATTATCATTCTGTCGCGACAAATGGTCTGAGAGTTACAGGTCACCTAAGGTCAGCTCCAGGCTCTCACTCTGTTGTAACCCTATATGCCGTATGATAACATTAGTGTGAGAAACTAGTGGGCGTGGGTATTCTCCGTTTGGAGTCAGTTGAACCTAGCCATTAAAGTAGTTAGACCAGTTCATGTTTTGTGTTATTTAGCAAAACATAACATGGTATCAGAAGTGAAAATTTTGGAACAAGTTCGATTTATATCATTAGAAAGTATATCTCCATAACAATACTAAAATTTGGATGCAGACGTTTATGTGTTAAATGTGACATCATGGAAAAACTCAGTCACCTGAAATGGACTTTAATTAACACCATTTAGCAGAAACGTGGAGAAGGTGGAAGGAGACTATGCAGTGTTACGTAAAATGGCCATATTGAGCGGTGACGTGGGAAAATTGTCTTGCATTCCTTACAGGTATGGCTGTAAGCCAGAATTTGGATTGGCATGCAAGGTCAAATGCCTGAGCTAAACATCGCTACCGAATTTATTACGCTACAAGGGAGAGAAGTGTCCTCTTTGTATTGTTATATAGTACATGTAAAACAGGTATATTAAATAACCAACTCTACGAGTCACTGTGATTCAAATAGTCACGAATCACATTTCATATTTAAAAGATACTATCAATAAATGTTGATTTTCTAAATAGGAAAATTGGACTAAATTAGCAGCTTTTACTTCCAGTAAAAGTAGGAAGTTGCCGATATCAGAATTCGTTGCATTACAGCTCTAATGATTGCCCTCTACTCTATAAAGATTACATCCCTTTATTAGTTATTTATTATCTCCTCTATTTTGCGTTTCTTTTATATATATGGAAGGAAATAAACGCTAATAAATAAAATTCTTTAAAAAAAAGCTGCAAAATGTTATATATTAGAAGATAGAGCTCACAAGAATATTGCAATCTCTTTTTCAATCTCTTTTTTAGATTCTTTATTGGTTGCTTATTCTCAAAGATATTCAATGTTGCTAAACAATATCAGCTTTTATCAATTGAAATATTTTTATTCAAATTGAATTTCAGACCATTTAACGTAACTCTGGTTTCTTTGCCTCTTCATTATCTCATCATCTGTTTCCTG
Organism: Sinohyriopsis cumingii; assembly: GCA_028554795.2. Lineage (NCBI taxonomy): Eukaryota > Metazoa > Mollusca > Bivalvia > Unionida > Unionidae > Sinohyriopsis > Sinohyriopsis cumingii. The sequence continues at coordinate 114,234,144 of CM068833.1, forward strand.
ACATAGTGTTGTCGCTGAACACTGTGGTGCTGAACGTGTGACAAGTTTCCTCTTCACATCCGTGGAGAGGAACATTCAATGAGTCTATAGACCATTATTTGAAGCCTCACTTTGGTGAGGTACTTGTTAAATAAAGAATAAAACATACAGGTAATCATGTAATATACAGTTATATATCACACCGACTCCGGCAAGTTCATGTTCATTACGAGATCCTAACAACTATTGACAAAAGAGGCGGAAAATCCACTCGTGGCACTAAATGTTCCAGTGGGTGGGGGAATACAGACCAAAGTTCCAAGCGTAATATTCCCGAAACTTTTGGGATAAAGCAACTCTGCAACATTTTTATATAAAATTTATATTACTATTTATTTGAAACAGTGAAACACACACGAGACAAATTTAGATGTGATGTGATTTTGATTTTTAACGTAGCTTTAACAATTTTTCAGTCATATCGCTACGATGTCTGCAATGTGGCAGTTTATAGTGATGTCTAGCACCACAGACATGTAGCATGATGTCCCACCCAGTCACATTATCCTGACACCAGGCCGACCATTCCTAACACTAACCTCTTAATGCTGAACGCCAAGCGAGGCAGCTGTTAGTACCATTTTTTAAGTCTCTGGTATGACTCGGCCGGGGATCGAACCCAAGACCTCCCGCATCCGAGGCGGACGCTCTAACCACTAGGCCACCGGAGCGGTCGACAAATTTAGAACAACAGGGTTTCACTTCTAAGACCTAAATAACAAGACCTGTTTTTAAAGCACTAGGAGGTGTCAACAAATTTTACTAAAGACTTTTCAATTCACGTAATATTAATCTTGCGCCTTCTGCTGAAGGTTACCTTTAAAAGCAAGTGTGGATAACATTTTGTAACACATCTGTCTCAGTTTATGACAGATTACTGAATGGAGTAAAAAAGGAAGATAAATAGTGAATCATGAGGAAGTGGAAACCAGCTGGGAAACCGTACCCTTTGGTATATTCGTTCCTATCTTTCATTTGTGTGGTTTAGTGAAAGCACATTAAGAACGTTTAGTAAAATGATATGCGTAAATAACACGTACTTGATACATGTCTGTACAATATGTGCTGTGTTTGTATATGCGTATTAATTTACAATTTGCATCAACTGCACTCAGCATATTGTTAGACAGAAGCCTTTTATGCCAAAATAGTAAAAGGTTTTTGGTGTATGCATTTCTCAAGCAGCAGAGAGGGTGAACAGACCAGTTGTTTTGAAGTCCATTTATGAAAATAAAACTTCATACGAAAAAAATGAAAGGTCAATAACGTCAAACCGAAACCTCTAACCAAAATAGTTTCTCTAACGGGGTTAGTTTATTTTGTTACTATATCTTTTTTATGTTTTTTTCAAAATTTTAATGCATGTTTTGTTTACCCACCGTTGTTATGTCTTTGGGGGGGGGGGGCACCAGACAGATGCCCCCCCCCCTTTTAAAAAACATATAAAAAGTATTTTAAGTTTGTGTGTTTCCCCCTCAGATATGTTGTATGTTCTGTTTATAAAGAATTTTGTATCAAAGGTTTTAATTTGAGTTTTTGATGGGGTATTTATTTTTCCCTAGTGTTATCTAAAGGGTTGTTCGTCCGAGCTTGATTTTATTCGCCTTGCTCCAAGTCCCTTCCCTTGTAAGTTTTGTGGCCTTTGCTAGAGGTCTCCAAAGTCTCAGTGTTTGCTGTGTGTATTAGTGCTATATTGTGTGTATGCTATATTTTCTGTTTGAGAAAGTAAGTATAAATCAATTTTTTTTCTTTCCCAGTTGTCTTATTTCAATTCTTTGGATTTAAAATCCATTACAATATATTTTATGTTATTTTCCGTTAATTTATTTTCAATTTAGAATTTTGGCGATCGTTCCGGTAGTTAGGAATCCTATATAAACCTTGTTATAATTTAGTAAATTTATAAAATTATCTATATAGGTTAAATTTTGGGAAGAAGAAAAAAATTAATAAACAAAATTTAAAGTTTCAAAAACTTTAAACTCGGTTAAACTTCGTATATAATTTTTGAAATTTTCAAATTTTTCCAGATTATTAAAAATTTTACAATTTTAATTTTATGTAATTTATATTGGGTTGGGGTTCCTATTTAATTTATATTAAATTTTGGATTTAAAACCAGTTGAAATTTTAAAATTTGGAATTGGATCCTAAGGTTTGTTGGGACTCATGTCTGGGTCTGGGGATGAGTTGGAGGCTCTGGCATGCACACTGACAGTATCACACCCCTAGTGGGTAGCCAGCCGAAGCTCTCCCTCTCATCCCCATTTTCTCCTCCTCTCCTCAGGATTCTAATTTCTTGACAAGTTATTTCATAATTATCTCCCTATCACTATTATTTGCGCAGAGGCCCTCATTATTACAACAATGTAATCTGTAATTTTATAAAAGTGTATTTTTGTCAAATTTCCCATCTAAAAATAAACTGTTATTTCTTTAATATTTGTCTTTTTTTTATACATATTTCCCCTATTAATTTTAGTCTTTCATCCTTTCTTTTTTCACATTATGTCATAGTATGATATTTACTGAAAGGGGACATTTTGGCGATACTCTCTGATCATGTGCCATCTCACTGCCACCTCTCTGTCAACAATGCATTGTGCATGTATTTGAAGCAGAGACTTTGAATTTTAAGTAATCCTAATTTGTTCAGTGCCCCCAGGCCCTGTCCCAATTTACTCCTAAATTTTCTTGTTCTACTTTACTCCTACTTTTTTTTGTTGTATCTTCTCTTATCCATTGGTATGCATCTTTTTCATCTTTTTCCCATAACTCTGTTTTATCGCGATATTTAATTTGTAATTCTTTAACAAGCCTGAACTTCTTAGGTATTTCTAATATTTTTTTAATTTATTATTTTGATATATTTCCCTCCTATTCGTCATAGTATAACCGTACCAATATATATATATATATATATATATATATATATATATATATATATATATATATATATATATATATCCCTTCCCACGGCGGTAGGTTGGATTCAGATTTTAATCTTTTATATCTATTAAAAATATTGGCATATTTAATTAAAATGGGATTAGGTACTGCAACACCTCCCTTTCTCTCGCTCTATATAAAGTTTCTTTATTTATGTAGTGGGTTTTATAATCCCATATCTAATTAATAATGTCATTATCTTTTTTGGTTAATATGGCATTTTCTATTTCTGTAGATTTTAAAATATAGTTTATGTTAGAATACATGTATGTTTTGGCCACCTGGGCCCGTTCCATTATACATAATGGCGTTAGTGCCTAGATATTCACATTTTCTTTTATTTTCTTTTTCATGTTTTTACAGTTTTCCTTTTTATCTCTTCTCCCAAAAAAGACTCCCAGGGCCTTAACTCGATCTTTGATTGGGGGGGGGGCTGTCCGGGGTGGTTGCTTCACCAGTTTCCTATCTTTAACATTGCTGTTTTTTCGTGGTTGATTTTAGACCCTGAAGCTTGACCAAAATCCAAAATTTTTCAAATTCCTTTTCCAGGTGTTTGAAGGAGTTTGGGTCTTTTATAAAGTTAGTAGAATCATCTGCATGTTGTAGCATCTTAATTTCGTCCTTTATATTTGGAACTTTAATACCTTCAATTTGACTGTTAAGTCTTATTATTATACTTAGGATCTCAATCGCTATTACATATAATAGCATAGACAGTGGGCATCCTTGCCTCACTGATCTTTGTATATCAAATTTTCCCGTGCTCGCTCCATTTACCTGTACTCTTGATGTTATTTTGTTGTACAGGATTTTAGTCCACTTTTGAAAATTATTTCCAAATCCAAATTTTTCGAAAACCTTTTGCATACAGTTGTGTTCTAATCTGTCAAATGCTTTTCCCTGGTCAAAAAGTACCATATCACCTTTTAGCCCACATTCCTGTATATAATCTATAATTGTTTTAATACTAAAATGTTATTCTGAATGCCCCTCCCCTTGGCCCCACATGTTTGATTTATGTTTATGATTTTATCCATTCCCTTTTTAATTCTTTCTGCTAAAATTTTACTTAATAATTTATAATCCGTATTTAGGAGGGAGATGGGCCTCCAATTTTTTAGATCTTCCCTATCTCCCTTCCCTTTGTATATTAGTGTTATAATCCCTTCCCTCATGCTTTCTGTCATAGTATCATTTCTCAAGTGAATATTATTGTATAACCATTCTAAAATGGGCGACAACTCGCCACGGAATTTCATATACAAATCCGCGGAGAGTCCATCTCTACCTGGGGATTTTCCTTTAGTCAAATTATTCGTGCTATTTAAGATTTCTTCTCTTGAGATGAAATCATCACATGAGTTCTTGTGTTCTGGTGATATCATCTCGCAATCTATTCCTTGCAGGTACTCTTCTATTCTGTTGTTATTAATTTGTTGTGATGTATACAACTTACTATACAATTCTTCAATGTGTTTTAAAATTTCCTTCCTGTTGGATACCCCCTTTCCCTCATTAATTTTTAAAGTTTCAATATATTTTTCGCCCCCCCCCCTTCCTTAACTCCTCTCTTTTATATAGGCCCTCCGCTTTTTTGTATATTGTAAATTTTCCCGCCCTTACTTCTCTCTCGTCGTTTTCTTCATCTAATATCTGATTTAATTTCTCTTTGAGTATTTTTTCTCTCTCATTTGAATTAATTTTTTCTAGCTGTCTTTTAATCGCGTCTTTTCGCATTTTTTCCTTCCTAATTTTTGAATATGTAATAGCTTTCTTTTTAAATATAGATTTTAGTTTATCCCATTCATTTAAAATTTCTATGTTCCCCTTCTCTATAATTTTTTTTAATTTCTAATTTAATTCCTTCGATAAAATCTTTCTCCTCCAAAATTTTCCAGTTCCCTTTACCCCATTTATGTTTATTTTTCAATTCTATTTCTAAATATACTAACTTGTGATCTGAAACTTTAAAATCCGTAATGCCTGCTTCTTTATATATCTTTTTTTATAATTGGTACAATACAATTTATCTAATCTACTCCTTTTGTTTATTTTGTATTCATACGTGTATTCCCGTGTAAGTAAATTTAATTTTCTATATACGTCTACCATTTTGTGTTTGTTTAAGAAAAAATCCAGCTCTGGTTTAAACTTTACATCGTTTGTAGTTAATTCTTCATCTCTATCTATATTCTTCCCCACCCAGTTAAAATCTCCCCCTAAAATTAAATTTTCCATGGTACATTTTTCCATGTATTTAGATAAATTTTCTAAAAATTGTTGTTTACGATATTTGTTCGCGGGCATGTATACGTTTAAAAAGTGGACATCTTCTATTATAATATGGATCATCCTCCCTTTAAAAAATTCTCCTTCGTTTTCCCTTTTCCAGTTTAATCCCCTTTTATTTTTAATAAGTGCTGCTACCCCTCCTCTTACATCTTCCCCCTTAAAATCATTTAAAATCAGTACACCATTCATTTTATCTTCACATAGTGCCATTAATTCTTTAGTGAACCCATTATGTGTTTCTTGTATAAATAGAATGTCATTATTGGTTTCATTACATAATTTAATTAGTTTATCCTTATTAATCCCATTTACATTTATAGATGAAACACGAACATTTTTTCCCTCCATTTTTCATTTTCCTTCCAGGTTACCGCATTTCGGTTATACCGTGATTATTATTTAAAATATAGTTATAAAAGTATAGTATGTATGTTAGTTTATTGAATAAATAATTTGTTTTTGTTTGAGGGGGCGCTGGATCCCCCCCCCCTTTTTTTAAATATATGTTGGAGTAACTTCCTCCGTTGTATTGTCTTCTGTCATTTCTATCCTCGTTTGGTCTGTGGTATTTTCTGTATCAATTTCCGTTCCATTGTCGTGTTCCGTGAGTTTTGAGTCCGTTTCATTTTCCATTACTGTCATAATGTCATATTCACTGTAGTCTTTATTGTTGTCCACTTCACACTGGTCTTCGCTGTCACTTTCCTGTCTTAATTTTTTCCTCCCCCCGATCTTATCCTCCTTGTTCTCATAAATTGTCTGTGGACTTTCATGTTCTGTATCACTATTGACTCTCTCCCGGGATGAACTCGACCTGGAGATGGCTTTCCTTTTTTTTAGTCTCAGTTTTGGTAAGGGAGTAGAGGTCAGGTGTTTCATGCTCCCTTCTGTCTTCACATTCCGTTATTTCCTTCTCGTCTCCCAAGGAGTTTTCCTCCTCTTGTGGGTGAGAGAACCTATTAGTGTTATTGGGTTTCCCTTGTATGGAAATTGTATTTTCCCTGTTTTATTGGGATTTAAGATTATCTCCCATTCAGGGGTTGGTGACATGTCCCTTATCTCTGTTACGTCAATTTCTTTACCTTACCGGTCATGAGTTCGTTATTTACAAAGATATCAGTTTTGTCTCCCCATTCATTTCCCTCTTTTCTTATTTCCTGTATTAGTCTACTTAGTTGTGTGTCAATGTCAATGTTGGTTATTGGTTGACTACTAGCAACATTGCTAGCGTAAGTTGTTGTTGTTGTTTGTACCTTCTAGTTTGTGCATTCCTTGGGGTTATGCCCTGTTTGCTGACATTTAGAGCACTTCCAGTAATTCTCGCACCCCCGAAACCAGCTTTTCAACCTAAATCCCATTACATAAAAAAAATGTTGGAATTTTTGGGGCATCTTCTTTTACCACAGTGAGGATTCGTTTTCCTGTCTTTACATTTTCGAAGCCCCAAACTGTGGCCATTTTTGCTCTCATCACTTTGGTTTTTAGTTTACGCTCAACTTTGGTAAACACTTCTATGGTCTCTACTTCCAGAGGGAGGCCTGAGATGTTAATAACGTGTATTACCACAACTTCCCCTACAAATGAGTTTCGTGGTATATGGTGATATATTGGCATTCTCACTTAAACCTATATTTCTAATATTTTGTTATTCAGTCCAGTTGGTATCACTGCATATAAACTGATGTGATATAACAGATGTGTTATTATGTTCTTAAACACTTCCAGTTTCTAATACGCACAAGACACAATTTTTGTAATTGAGAAAAAATATCGAATCCATGTAACAAAATATCTGCATATTGCAGGCTATTTTTAGTAAGCGTCCACTCCTTGTTCGAATATCTCTTGTCTGGTTTGGCTCATTGATAACTAATGCATGGCGTCTTGTCATTCAGTTCAGTGACCTCCTTGTTAGTATCTTCGTATGTATCATATATCTCTGGTAGTCTCTTTTGTTTGTAACAGATGTATTCGGTTTCTCCTGTATATAGCACCATCCTGGATTTTCACATCATACGAACTTGGAGTGCTACTTTTTCTGACGACTACAACTGATTCCCAATGATCTTGTCTTCTGATTCTATCTTTGTCTCCAAAAATCAGATTTGGAAGCTCTTTAGCTGTCTTGTCATACTGTTTCTCTTGTTGATTTTTCTTTTCACCCAGTTTCCACTTTAAGTTTCTCTCTTTTATAACTTCCAGATGTAGCTGTATATTGGTTGTAGGTAAAGTCGATTGAAGTCTTCGACTCATCAGTAATTGTGTCAGAGATCTTATATCATCAATTGATGTATTTCGATACTCCAATATCGATAAATATGGACTTTTCCATCTCTCCTTGCCTCATTGAGAATTCCTTTGACAGTCTGAATGGTCCAGAAGACTGCATACTTGGGGCTTGACGTAGTGTGTTTGAACCCCCAGGTTTTTGAAAACTGACTTTATTCTTTTGAGAACTGTGGTCCATTGTCACTCCTTACTTCTCGTGGTATTCCGAGTCTTGCAAAAAAACTGACTCTGTGTGTGTGTGTGTGTGTGTGTGTGTGTGTGTGTGTGTGTGTGTTTACTGTGCTTGCTCGTGTATATTCTAACTTGGCAACTTCAAAATATATGGAGCAATAGTCTACTGTCAAGACATAGTTGTAATTATTCACATAAGTAAATCTGTTCCAACCATTTCCCATGGCGCAGTAGGTTGTGTAGACAAGAATGGTTCTTTTTTATTTGACTTTACGTATTCCTGGCAAGTAGAACAATTCGATACTGTGTCTGCAATCTGTGCATTCATGCCAGGCCAATACATAATGTCTCTTACTCTTTGCTTTGTCTTACTAATGCCCATATGACTTTTGTGCAACTCTTTTAGCATTTCTTTCTGAAGAGCATCTGGTATTACAATATTCTCTCCTTTCAAAACTAATCCGTCCATTTCTGAAAGTTCATCTCTGCAGTGCAGCAGCAGTTCCAGATATTTTTTATTTCGAAAGGTACGAGATGTTTATCATTTGGCCACCCCTTTTGAATTATTTCTCATAATTTGGTCATTTTATTGTCACGTTTAGTTCCATTCGTTATTGCTTCTGTGTATCTGCAATCTGTATATTTCACGTGATCATGTGCACATTGCAGTCAATTTCATTATCCATGTTCCTCTCAGATGTGTTCGTCTGTCTGTATGCTCTCGATAATGTATCTGCTACAATTAACTCTTTTCCTGGACAATACGTTAAGTCAAAACTGTACTTCTGTAGTCTTAAAAGCATTCTCTGAAGCCTAGGCGGTGCGGCAGATAGAGGTTTACTGAGAACTGATTCCAGAGATTTATGATCCAATTCAACTTGTACTTGACGCCCATAAGTATATTGATTAAATCTTTGAAGACCAAATAACATAGCAATCAGTTCTTTTTCAATCTGTGCATACCTTGTTTCTGTATCTGTCAAAGAACTTGATGCAAATGCTGTGGGTTTGCCTGACTGCATCAACACTGCTCCAAGTCCTGATTTTGATGCCTCACAACTAACAATGATAGGCTTCAACACATGTTCTTTGCTTAGAAACTCTTTGATCTCTTCAAAGGCATGCTTCTGTGCAGTTTCCCAAACAAACTCAGTTTCACTTTTCAAAAGTGCTCTGATTGGCTCTGTCACTGTAGACGTATTTGGTGTAAATTTCGCTAGGTGGTTGACTGTACCTAGTAAAATCTTTCAATTCCTTTCTTGTCCGTTGGAACGGTCATTTCTGTGATTGCCATTACTTTTTCTGGATCAGATTAAATATCTGATGATGTCAACATGTGTCCGACGTAGCACACTTCTGTTAGCCCAAATTGTTATTTTTCAAAATTCAGTGTCAGATTTATTTCCTGGCATCTCTTTAAAGCATTTTTCATTTTCCGTCATGATCTTCCTTTGAAGTTCCCCAAACAATTATGCCATCTATATCAGTCTTCACCCCAGGCAGGTCCTCAAAACAGTGTGCCATGCGTTTCTGGAATACTTAATGAGCACATGCAATACCAAATGGAATTCTCAGGTAGCAATATCTACCAAACGGGGTGTTAAATGTTGTCAATTACTGGCTTTCCAGATCCAGGGATATTTGGCAGTACCCATGATTGGCATCTAGTTTCGAAAAAACCTTGGCTCCAGCCATCTTTGTGGTTATATCTTCAATTGTAGGAAGTCGATAATGTTCGTTTGATAGTTTGATTCAAGTTTCTCGGATCTAGACAAATTCGTAGTTTTCCCGACTTGGGTTTTTCAACAACTACTAATGAACTGGCCCATTCTCTTGGTTCATCTACTTTACGTATTAAATTTTTCTGTTCCATCTCTTCCAAAGTTGATTTAAGTGGTTCTCGTAAAGCTGTAGGAACCTTCATTGGTGGATTGATGACAGGTTTCACACTGTTGTCAACTGCGATATAATATTTTTGTTTCAGGCATCCTAGACCTTTGAACACACGGGGAATTCTTTCACGATACGATTGTCCTTAATCCTGTGAACATTGCAAACTACTTGTATTAAGTGCAAATCCTGAAACGCTTTCAACCCATGAATGGGCGGTTTGTTTGTTTTTGTGATATAAAAATCAAGTTCTTGATTCATGCAGTTTAATTTGCATTTGCCTATGACAATTAGTTTGTCACCGGAATAACTTGTGAGACAGGTCTTGGTTGGTTTTACTTCAACCTTGTCGATGTTCATTGTTTCAAAAATGTGATTTGGAATGATGTTAACTTGCGAGCCAGTATCCGTTTTAAATTTGGCATCAGTATCATGAAGTAGCATTCTTTGTCACTGATTTCGGTGTTTGCCTTTGTCACAGTTCCTACAAAAGATGTTTCTTCCTCTTCACTGGAGTATTCTTGCATGCCATGCAACCGTTTTGTCTTGCATCATTTCAGAAAATTATGCTGGTTTCGACACCTGTAGCAAGTTTTTCCATAAGCTGGACACCTACCTTTTGCATGTAATTTGCCAAATATATCACATTTGAATAATATGGAGTCTGATTTCATATATTAAACATTTCCACTATTTTTGGTTGTGACATTTTCGTTTCTTTTTTCTTCATTTTGACACCATGAACTTCTGATGCAGCTGCTTCATTCTGCATACTTTGAATCTGCTTTTGGAGTCTTCGTCTGCTCCGCAGATACCCAGTGTATTTTGTAATGTCAGTTGATCTTCTCGTAAAAGTATTTCTCTTACTTTTCAGAATTAGTCCCACAGACAATTGTATCTCTAACCATTCAAATTTGCAGTTCTTTCCAATCAATTTAAGTTCAGTTGCATATTGGTTAATGGTTTCATTCTTTTGTTGTATTCTTGTATTGAATCTGTGTCTTTCTACTGTAATGTTCTGCTTCGGACAGCAGTAGTCCTGAAACTTCTTAATAAGTGGAGCCATTTTTTCAGCTTCATTGGCCTCAAATGTAAATGGGTTGTAAATGTCTCTACCATCCTGACCAATAATATATAGGAAAGCACTGAATTGTTCTTTGTCTTCTTTATCCGTTAGAGCAACATCTAAGTAAAACTGCATAGTCTGCTTCCACCTCCTCTAAGTTTCTGCTAGATGGTGGAAAATAAAGTCCATTTCAGGTGACTGATTGAGTTTCTACATGTCACATTTAACACATAAACGTCTGTATCCAAATTTTAGTATTGTTATGGAGATATACTTCTTAATGATATAAATCGAACTTATTCCAAAATTTTCACTTCTGACACCATTTTATGTTTTGCTAAATAACACAAAATATGGCTTGGTCTAACTACTTTAATGACCAGGTTCGACTGACTCAAACGGAGAATACCCACGCACACTAGTTTCTCACGCCAATGTTATCATAAGGCATATAGGGTTACAACTGAGTGAGGGCCTGGAGCTGACCTTAGGTGACCTGTAACTCTCAGACCATTTGTAGGAACAGAATGTTAATAACGTATATTACCACACCCACGACCAGGGGCCGCTTAATATGCAAGTGCAAAGCACTGAATGGAATACTGCCTTTTCGTTGCCCAACTGAAAATAAGCTATAAATAGATCAAGTACGTCATTTCCTTTGGCAATTTTTAATTGGCCATATCTGCAGAAAGTGTCGCATGAACACCAATCCAGTTGAAACTAATCAAATCAGACTTGTATCACAACTACACATTTGTCTTGTTCTTATAATACAATCGGTTCTGCTGATTACGCTATTTTATACTGGGGACTGGGTGGGGGTGCGGGTTTGTTGATCCACCGTAATCAAAAGCATTTCAAATAAGGGACGTCTTGGATTTTACACCGTGGGGCCCCGAGCGGTCGAGTGGTCTAAAGCGCTCACTGTTACGGATCACTGCCATCTCACCTCTGTCTGCGTGGGTTCGAGTCTCGAGTTTGGTCAATGTGGGTATGTGAGAAAGCTTGCAAGTAGCTTCTCGTGGGTCGGTGGTTCTTTTGGGGGTTTTCCCGGGTTATTCCTCCACCGTTAATACTGGCCGCCATGTATAGCCTATCTTGTGCTGAAAAATGGCGTTAAACCCCAAAACAACAAAAACGACAACAAATCTAACACCGTTATCCAAACCTTGTCAATAGGGACGTGTTGGATATTACACCGTTATCCAAACCTTGTCAGTAGGGACGTGTTGGATATTACACCGTTATCCAAACCTTGTCAATAGGACGTGTTGGATATTACACCGTAATCCAAACCTTGTCAATAGGGTCGTGTTGGATATTACACCGTAATCCAAACCTTGTCAATAGGGACGTGTTGGATATTACACCGTAATGCAAACCTTGTCAATAGGGTTGTGTTGGATATTACACCGTTATCCAAACCTTGTCAATAGGGACGTGTTGGATATTACACAGTGCCGGAGGATCATATTAGCAAAAGTAGCACATGCTACTGGCCCTGCACATTCAAGAGCCCCGCGCTAAATGCTTTCGAGCTATCAATTCCGGTTCATTGATTCAGCACTTACTCTATTACTATGGTACTATACTGACTTCACCTTCAGAAATGTCAGACATATTTGTCGTATTATCTGGCTGTTTAGCAAATGAAAAACTACAATTACATAAATATGCAAGTTAAAAATGTATGTGTTTTAATATGTATGTGTTTTCTTTTTTTTTAAATTTTGGCCCCTTTATAACATATGCTACAGGCCCCGCACTAGCTTAATCAAGCATTGATCACTGTTGTTTTTGTTAAAGGGTTTACCGCCATGTTTTTAGCACAAGATAGGCTATACATAGCGGCCAGTATCAATGGTGGAGGAAGAACCCGAAACAACCCGGAAAGAGCCACCGACCCACGAGAAGCTACTGACAAGCTTTCACATAACCAGACTGGCCGAATCCGAGACTCGAACCCACGCAGAGGTGAGATGGCAGTGGTCAGTAAGGATCTGTTGGGTTTTATACCATATTATGGGTAATTGGTTCTTCTCTACTCGAAAAAGAACGCGAATCAAACAGATAAAACGCATGCCTACTGTACAGAGTCAGACGTTAGGTCCAAAGGACACTTTTTATGCACACATTTACACAATAATAACGCAGAAAGTCACACCATAGCCGTTAGTTAAGAAATTTTACGTGGTACGATTTACAAAACTCTCCCCTGCTACCTTACAAAAGAGTACACCCATCCATTAATTCCTCTCTCTCTCTCTCTCTCTCGCTCGCTCTCTCTCTCTCTCTCTCTCTCTCGCTCTCTCTCTCTCTCTCTCTCTCTCTCTCTCTCTCTCTCAATACAAACACTTACCCCTCCCCACTAATTGTACATTAATAATAAATCCTCTATATACATCTAGTTAATTCTTCTGCTATTAATTATTTTACTTTAGTTTTGTCGTTTTCTCTTATCTGGATATATTTATCTTTATCGTGGTAGAATGTAAATAACAATTATTCTACTCGTTTAATTTCGCGCGCGCGCACGCGCGCTCGTGTGTGTGTGTGTGTGTGTAATCTTGTTTTAGGCCGAAATGTTAACAAACAAATTATCCCGAGCCATATTCTGCTGAGTGCAGTTAAACTGCAATGAGTCAATTATACCTCCTGAACGTCAATGTAGCCAGTTTTGACTTAATATGCTTGTTAGGTTATATTGATCAATTGTCTATCAGAAGAATACATAAAACAAAATGCCTAAATCTTATGGATGGGGATTGTGACCTAGTTTCAGTGATATTTTTACTGATTCCTTTACGGCAGGGATAATCAAATAACATGTTTAATGGATATCGTACGGTGTAATAACTTGTCGATATGGATTTTCGGATATCAACTTCTAAGGACCTCCATTGCATAATGTGTTCCGCCCATAAGCTTCAGTCCAGTTCCTATTTCTGGTCTGTAAATCTTTCAGATAATACCAACTGAGTGACAGTAAGGACATAATGGTGTCTGTTGAGTCATGCGTACTTAAAATATAAGTTTGCTACTCATCTACTCAAACTCACAAGGAAAATGTGTCACGGTATTCGATCTATCACTGTTGGGCAATTGCTTTGCAAAGTGTAATCGTTCCTAAAGCGCCATTGTGCGATTCCTTTCCACAAACCGACCTCTTTCGTCGTATGTGCCATTTAATTTGTGGGCACCTCTCTGTACTTTAGCTATGGTTGTGACTGGTAAGAATTTAGAAGTGACACCCTGTTTTTCTAAACATGTATTTTGGTGCACGTTTCCCTCTCCTCCCTTTGGATGTATGGTTTAGTTGTATATAAGAACAATAAAGTATAAAATTTTCACTGAGTTGGAATTTGGATTTGGTTTTTTTAACGTAGCTTTAACAATTTTTCAGTCGTGTTGCTACGATGTCTGCAGTGTGGCAGTTTATAGTTATGTCTAGCACTGGGGCATCGTGACGCAGACATGTAGCATGATCTCAAACCCAGTCACATTATCTTGACACAAGGCCGACCAGTCCTAACATTGACCACTTAATGCTGTGCGCCAAGCGAGGCTGTTAGTACCATTTGTGTAAGTCTTTGGTATGACTCGGCCGGGGATATAATCCACGACCTCCCGCATGCTAGTCCGACGCTCTAACCACTAGGCCACCGGAGTTGTTTGAGTTGGAATGCTTCCAGTTTGAAGTTTACACTAGCATGGGGGGAGATGAACGAAGAAAGGTTGAAGTGACCTTTCACAAAGACTTTTCTGGCTTAAATGTGATAAAATTTTAATGCTGAATGCATTGAACTTTAAAGGTCACTGCAGTTTAAAATTCGAAACTTCACATTCTGTTTCCCAAGTATTTTTGTATTGTTTGTCGATGTTCATTGCTTTTTATTTTCACTGGCTCCCACACAGGCCTGCCTACCTCGCTTAGCGCCTCATAACATAGTCCTGCGGGATCGACGTCTCTTGAAAACACAGATCCCTTTCCCAATGTTGTTTTTAAACAAAATACATTTTGTACCTAGAATAGGTAAAACTTGGTGACTAGCATTTATGTAAGACTTAGAAAGTTCCTTGAAATTTATATTTTAGGTGCTCTCAAATATAGTGGTGAAAGCGATGATAGAGGAGCCATTTTCAGATTATATAAGATAATTTTATTATGTCTCAACATTATATTATATAGATATATCCTCTGAAACATATTGTTAAGTTATAAGTGTTTTCTTTCTTTTAGATCTATGGCGCCCCTAACTGGATATATAGGGGGTGGGATACCTCCCATTATTCTATAGAGGTCCTTTTTAGATCGCTATAAACATGGTATTTGAGAGAAGAAAAGAAGCAACAACAACAAAAAATCAGGTTGGAAAATAAATGTGTGTATAGGAGACAGATTACAGAAATGTAATGTCTAAGCTATCATAATACTATGTTTGCGATTCTATTTTTATATTGATCGTGATCGGTATCGTAATAAAGATAGTATACTTTTTGTTTGGAGTTAAAGATGTATAACTGTGCATTAAAATAGAGGTCTTTTTCGGTCATTAATTTATTTATTCTTATTCTTTCAGGTCCTTGGAGCCCCTAGTCGGACGTACAGGAAGTAGAGAAACCAGCACGCGCCTGGCGAGACAATTCTGAGTGGATGACATGTATATATATTGTTATGAATATTTAATTTAATTGTTTGTTTGTCAGTTTTAAAATGTTGTATTCCATTATATGTTCTTGTAATGTAACACTGTATGCTGGACTTGACTTTGTCCAAACCTTAGTTCATTTCTGCTTGAACTGCTTGTTTTTTTAAATAATTTTTTAATATTTATTTCATTTAATGTAAAGAACTAATAAATAGCTTCATTATTCTCTATGTGTATAAACTTATTATCAGGAATAATATTCAGGTAAGCAAAGAAGGAGTAAATATGTTTATCAGGGTCAGGGTTTTGGAGATTCCTAAATGAATTTTATAGGCTATTGTGTTGTAAATAAACAAGACTCATTAGACCAATCTAGAAGGTTATTTTCCATTCGGTAATGGTTGTTTAAAAAAAAAATAATTGTGACCTAAGGTCAAGCAGAGAACTATATTATCTTGTGACTAAGAAGTTTACCAGTCGTGCTTTAACATCCAGCACTTATATTATGTAGTAAACAGTTTGGGCTGAATTTTATTTTCTTCAAATCATTGAATTCAAGGGATTATTTTCTCTGTAAATAAAAAAGTGCTCTGACAAAATTCTTGTATAGAGACATTTATTGAAATTTATACTGAATTAAAAACTGGATTAATATTTCTGTGATTCAACCAAGAGACTTGTTAACTCATCAGTACTTCATAGGCTATAAAATACTCGTCATCACCTTCAATTTTGGATCTCTTCGGGACTTGATCTCAGTTTCATTCAGGACCTTTTATTACCAGGATTTGTGTCTTTAATTCTTAGATTATTTTCGGATTTAATTCGGAATACCGTAAGTTCTTTTTTTCTCATTTTTCACTTTGTATTCTAGAGAAATAAATCTATTTCTAGACTTGAATTGAATAAAGCTACCATAACGCTACATTTGCTAATCTATTTTTGATTGAATAAGGCTATCATAACGCTACATTTGCTATTTTTGAATTGAATAAAGCTACTATAACGCTACATTTGCTATTCTATTTGTAGATTTGAATGAATAAAATTACTATAACGCTACATGCTACTATAACGCTACATTTGCTATTCTGTTTGTAGAATTGAATTGAATAAAGCTACCATAACGCTACATTTGCTATTCTATTTTTGACTTGAATTGAATAAAGCTACTATAACACTACATTTGCTATTATATTTCTAGATTTGAATGAATAAAGTTACTATAACGCTACATACTACTATTACGCTACATGCTACTATAACGCTACACGCTACTATAACGCTACACGCTACTATAACGCTACATTTGCTATTATGTTTCTTGATTTGAATGAATAAAGTTACTATAACGCTACATGCAACTATTATGCTACATGCTACTATAACGCTACATGCTACTATAACGCTACATTTGCTATTCTATTTGTAGACTTGAATTGAATAAAGCTACTATAACGCTACATTTGCTATTCTATTTCAGACTTGAATAAAGTTACTATAACGCTACATGCTACTATAACGCTACATTTGCTATTCTATTTTAGACTTGAATTAAATAAAGCTACCATAACGCTACATTTGCTATTCTATTTTATTCAAATCACCTACCAAGATAAAATTTTCCATAGAGTTGTCCTTTGTATAGTCATTCATAAAGTCTACCTTTTAGGTATTGTATTGAGAAGGAACATATACATTTAATATATGTCACCCATTTTACACATATATTTAGTATATGTCACCCATTGTACACATATATTTCATATATGTCACCCATTGTACACATATTTAATATACGTCACCCATTGTACACATATATTTAATATGTCACCCATGGTACACAAATATTTAATACATGTCACCCATTTACTTTAAATTGGTTAAGTCTTCCCGTTAAAAAATTCCATGTTAAAGCTTTCTCATATCAGTGCTTTCCCTTTAATATTTATTACATTTGCTATCCATGCATGCGGGTCATTACGGCTATTATTTGTCATTACAAATGCATTCAGTTTTTCTTCCACACATAATTTATTTTCGTCGTCTATGCTGCGTGTTTCCTGAAAATTAATTATATCATAATTTTGGAAATTTTAGCTGCATGAGATTTTTAAAAAAGTTTATTAATGCCACTCAAATTTAGAGAGAGCATCCGGAAGTCCGTTTCCTCCGTCTCTTCCTACTGTGATGATACTTAGAAATCTGAGTTATTTTATAAGCGTCTAAGCTAGTAATTCTGTATTTCCGCACCCATTCCCCGTTTATCGTCATTTTTGTGGGATTCCACTGACTTATCCTGATCGATGTTACTTCCTTCTTTTTGTTCCATTTTCGTTTTCATTATCAATATTAGCACCATCTGCGTCGGTTTCTTTGTTTAAGTGTTCATCGTTTTCCATGTCCGTGTCCGAGTCCTATTCCCTGTCAGTAGTTTTGTCAATGCATTCACCGTTTTACACGTCTATTTCCGTTTTACACGTCTATTTCCATGTTCCCAGAATTTCCAGAATTAGTATTGGCATGGTCTCCTAAATTTATTTTTCTGCATGCCCTACACTTTTCTATCACGACAACCTGCATGGGTATGACAGTAAGTGGGATTTTATTCCACCTAGCTGGGGTTTGATCCCTTTCCAATCTGTCATTCTTCTGAAATGGTGCTTGTCTTTTTTTTCTTTTGTGCTGTTCGTGTGGTTGACGCCGTGTCCTTTATTCCAGTTTCCCCCTTTTCTCAGATTCTTCTTCTGAGGCTCTACTGTCCTGAGAGACCTTGTAGTATGTAAAATTTATTACGTTCCAAGAGATATATTGTACTTCTTTCCACTGCTTCTTGTTTTTAGCGCTTTTTTCTTCTTCTTAGAACTTTTTTTTCTTCCAAGCGGGAACAGGTTGAACGTTTGCGACGCCCTACCTTTGGCCGAGGTTTTCCTACGCCATGCCCTGTGAATTTTCATTTGTTTTGTTATGTGGGGTGAGTATTTCATTATGCATCGATATTAAAGATTTGTTCCTTTACATCTTTGTCCCCGATTATTTCAGCAACTATTTATTCAAACTCCCTTTCCCCTTCTATTCCTGCACTATCTATGGGCATTGTGCTTGAATCGGCCCATTTCCTGTCCTATCAGCATATGTGCTCCCTTGCCTTTTTCTGTTGAGTTCTTACGGTCCTTAGGGGTATGACAAGTTCTTTGGCATCTCGGGCATTTCCTGTCCCATTTAGAACGCCTGTACTAAGTTTTGAGAAGGAAGTCCATACATATAGAAAAAGTTGGTGCTTTTCTCGCGTCTTCTTTAAGGTTAGTAAAGACCCATATCCCCCAACAGCGGTAGCATATTTGTTTAACAGACAGTGTATTCCGGACTTATATTCTAATTTATATCTATCTCTTCTGAAGAGATCTCATTGGGTAGCCCTGAGATACGCAATTCAGTGCGTTTAGCTCGTGTATCCCTCCCTATAATTTGAGCATTTCTTATCAGTACTTATTTCCCTCCAGCAGACTTTCGTGCAGTTTGTTTTGTACGCGCTATTGTCCCAAACTTTCTTTCTGAATGGCGTATTGATGTTCAGAGCAATGTATAGCCGGATCGGTCAAGCCTAAAATGCTATCTCGTAAGTGTCAAAGGCAAGGATTGAAAATCAAAGTGTCCTGGCCAACTTTCACGAGGTGATTGTGGTATACAACTAGCCAAGGCTGACAATATAAGTACGGATGCATCGTGTATGAACAAGTCAAATATGTTGCGTGAACAGATTGTCATTCATCAAGTCAGATAGAAATATAAGATAAGGGCTATTGATAATGCACGATTCATTGCTAGTGGGTGGAGGATAATACTCTGAGTGTGAAGAAATATCTAACAATTATGGTAATATGGATATCCAGTCTGTTTCAGTTATGTAATATGCAACATGTATCAGTGAAGTTACGAAAGAAAAACGTATAATTAAATAATTCCACACATTTTTGTCCACATAATTCTGATGCAGCGTAATGGGATTTGGAGTCTGTATGTGCTGATAAATAAATGTCATTGAAGCATTAATCTTGCGTTGGCGACGTTCACTTTAGAGGCAGGTAGTCAGTTTCAAGGAAAAATTAGCTTCCGAAACGGTATCTGAAATTTTCATATTCCCCACATCAGTGCCAAAAGATCATGTGCATCACTACATCCTTCGGAGGGAGTGACATAGGAGCACTGTGCCCTTTCTCGTAATGGTGAGTATGGGCTCTTTGTCTTCTAGAACATCAGTGATGAAGACGAGACCGGTTGTGTCTCCTGGATGATGCTATATCTCCAGCCTTTGACGCTGATGCCACCTGACGAAGAGGTGGTGGTATGACACGAGATGCGGCATCGTCTCCACGCAGGGTCCAAGGTCCAGCAGTCCAAGGAGGCATAATGTACCAATTACCTTGAGGTCGTGGGCGCCACATTCCGTACGGATTCATTGGAATAATATGAATTGGAGGATACTGATCAGATTCCCTTTCCTAGTCCCTTTATCTCACCCGCCACTTTTCCCAAATTACACCCGGGTACAGGACCAGAAAATACTGACCATAACGACACACTCTCGATTTTAATTAATGACTCAGCAAGGACAAAACTAACACAAGTCAAACCCTCGATAGACGAAATCAACCAAAAACTTTCATTAACACACGCCGGAAAACCACGAATCACAATCAAAATTACCAAAACAAACTTGGATAAGGAAACTGATAACCCCACCACAACCTACAAAATCCAAAACCCAGAAACCAAGGAAAATCATGCAGCAACAAAATCAATCTCTCAATCAGCAACCGCACAATTTGACACACCTTTAAAGCACAAAAAAGTAAAGAAACCATTTATAGCAGCCAAACCCCAAGGCCGTCAAAAGACACCAAAACCATAGAACAAGAACAAAGGAAAATGGCAGAACTCTTAAATAGTTTAGATAGTCAATTCTGGAACACAAGTTTAAAAAAAACAAGTGACTAAACAAACATACTTAGGTAAAGGGAAGCTACCCATGAAAGAACTAAACAAAGAGACGCAACCCACAACAAACCCACCAAAATTGACTAACTATGAGCAAAATCAAGCCAAATGACCATAAACAACACTAACGTGAAGGAATTAAACAGGCGAACCCAAAATTAGAAACCACAAATACCAAACCATAAATTACCAACCAGTTACTAAAATACCAAACAGATCAACAAGGGACAAAATGAAACATCAAACCAGACCCAAAACCTACCCCAAAAACAGAGCAAAACCCAAGACATAGGCAAAAATTTCACCCTATCAATCTCACAATCTTTATCTCTAGCAAAAACTCAAAATGCATCAACTTAAACCAAACTAACATAGCAAGAGAACTCACAAATGCCCACTGAGGGGAGATCTCAATCATCAGACCCAACACAAACTATATAATAATCCGATGCAGCACAATACAACAAGTAAATAAGTACATGTATATGGAAATTGAACAAATCGCAAAAGTTAGATTTGCTATAACTAGACGCGCAGCTCTAAAAGGAAACATGGGGAGTAAGAAACCTACACTAACTGCAAACACTAGTACTGAGATCAATCAAAACACAACCCAAAACAGTACATCAACAGTATACAAAAAAGTCCTTAGGCTGCCAAAGAACAATCAAACACCTCGAAGAAGACCTGGCATACTGTGGGTTTAATATAAACAGGGTATACAAACTCGAGAATTTCCGAAAACAGGAAACACCAATTGCTATAATCGAATTCAATACCCACCCAAAACCAGTGGTAAGATTAGGTCCCTACGGAAAGCTATACAAACTGGAAAACTACAGAAAGAATCCACGCTTTTGCGGAAACTGCAAAGGGTGGGGCCACTTCACTAGCTCTTGCAAAAACAATTCAAAATGCGACCACTGTTGGGGCACGCATAACAGGCGGCGCAAGAAGATTGTTGCTGTTGGGTTTAACGCCACTTTTCAGCACACGATAGGCTATACATAGTGGCCAGTATTAATGGTGGAGGAAGAACCCTGGAAAACCCCGGAAAGAACCACCGACCCACGAGAAGCTACTGGCAAGCTTTTTCACATACCCACATTGGCTGAATCCGAGACTCGAACCCACGAAGACAGAGGTGAAATGGCAGTGATCCGTAACGGACAGCGCTTTAGACCACTCGGCCACTCGGGGCCCCGGCGCAGGAGGAAAGAAATTAAATGCGCTAACTGTACAGGACCTCACTACCCTAAATCATATGAATGCCCCCTAACTGCTCGTGAATTTGCTATAGTACAACATATGGATTCGAACCACACATCATATAAAGAAGCATGACTAAATATCATTCAAAAACCGAAAACCCCAACCCCCCAAAATACACAAATTCAAAACAGAACATTACCACCAATCAAACAAAATAGACCCCCCCCCAAAAAAAAAAAAAAACAGCCAAAATGAGAATAAAGAAACCAGGAAAACTAACATAAGCAAAACAGCACCGTCCAAACCAAACAAACCCCTACAATAACTTCTAGTAGGCATTATAATAATAATCAGGCAGCCAGATATCAAACAAACCAATTACCCAAATCCACTAGCACACCAGAGGAAAGGACTAATCACGCCACCAAATCAAATAGGTACTCTACATATGTTGTCCTCCGGTTCATTAGTGAATTTGCTAATAGCATTGTACACAATACAAGAAAGGATCATGTCCCAGTCGACATGACTCATCAAGTGGTAACCAAATTAATAAACAAATTCTTTCCCAATCAAAACTCGAGATCATAGTAAACCATACCCAAATCATAACAATAGTAAATATCAATAATCAATATGTATCCAACTTAACGTAAATGCTTGATACTGTGGCCGTGGACTTGCCGCGGAATAATTAAGAATATCTCCGAGCTAATCCAAAAAATAAACTCCGACAAACCTAAACCTGACATTATCTGCTTACAAGAAACCCATCTAACTCAGGCCTCTCAGACCACCCCCAAAATTCCAAGATACTCAATTGTATATACTAAAAATAGAACAAATGGTAAATTAAAAGGGGGGGGGGGCTAGCAACTTATATTACTGACTCACTTCCAAACACCTCAGAAGTTACCCCAGATCAAAACCAAAACGCACCTGAACAAACAGAAATTCAAACCATCATGATTAAGACTGGCCAGCATACTATAAAACTGCTAATCGTATATGACCGGGGGGGGGGATAATCCAACAGCAATCAATCACTATACGAAAATGACCACTGACTAAGAAGAAACTCTTATCATATGCGGAGATTTTAACGCACATAACATAAGATGGGGAGGAATAACGCAAAACCTAAGGGGAAAACTAAATGAAAAATGGACAAACGAATCCAATCTAATTATCCTTAACAATGGAGCAGGAACACGATTAGACCTCATCAAAGTTGCACTATCGGCAATCGACCTCAACATAGTCACTCCTAAACTGGCCCAAATCTCAGATTGTGAAGTTGATCAAAGCATCGCCCTTGGAAGCGATCACTTCCCTATCCTACTAACCCTCAATATAATGACACAATCATACCCAACTAACAACATACCAAGGTGCATGTGTGACAAAGCCGATTGGGATAAATTTAAAATCGCCTTCTGTACAATAACTCTAGTAGATCTTTATAATGATAACATGGATCAATACAATCTAAATGTAATGAATGCCCTCACTGAGGCAGCTAAAAAAAGTATACCCAGAGCAGGATAGCAACTTAAACCCACTGTCCCATGGTGGAATGAAGAATGTAAAGTAGCTGAACAAAAAACTATAAAAAGGCCCTTAATCGATTTAGACACACGGGGAACTCTAATGACTTTAGGATTTACAAAAAATGGGTAAAAGAAATGAAAACAATAATTCAAAATGCAAAAGAAAAGTCATGGTAAGCCTTCTGCTCTAACATAAACTTCAAAACCAACGCAAAACAGGTATGGGACAAGATAAAAGCAATAAAGGGGAAAAGCAAGCAACCAACTCCCAAATTGATTGGAAATCTAACCAACAAAGAAAAGGCAAACTGCTTGGCAACACACTTGGCAAGAATGGGCAGCAACTCCAACCATACCCAAAATTTCCATGAGCACCGCCAAAATGTAGAACAAAAGAATCCAAACCTCCACTCAAACCTAGGATCCAAACAATCAATCTAAATTAAACGAGGAATTCACAATAGCAGAATGGAAAGCTGCACTTGCTAAGAGAAAAGCAACCTCACCCGGAGAAGACCAACATGGCTATGAAATATACAAACACATCCCGGAAAATATAACCGAAATCATACTAGATCTACTTCATAATAGCTGGCGGAAGGACCAACTACCCAAAAGTTGGTAAAAAGCTATCGTCATTCCAAACCTGGAAAAAAACAAAATGACATCAATGCTTATAGACCCATATCTCTGATACCAAAATAATGAAAACAATGATTAATACAGATTAAAATACCATTTAGAAAGCAACAACTACATTGCAGAAACACAAAGCGGCTTTCGAAACAAAAGATCCACCATGGACCAATTGTTCAAACTAGCATTTAATGCAAAAAACAAATGCAATAGACATCTAATCGCAGTATTTTTCGATCTAGAGAAAGCATTCGATTTGGTCTGGACAAAAGGTCTTATTGCAAAACTGAATCTATACGAAATAACTGGCCGCATACATAACTGGATAGCAGACTTCCTAACAGATCGGAAGATACTGACAAAACTAGGGGATGGATATTCAGATATGTATAACCTTGAAAACGGTACGCAACAAGGTAGCGTGCTTAGCCCCTCTTTATTCAACACCATGGTAAACGACTTTGACACTATAATTAATAAAAATAAGGTAGATGTATCCCAATTTGCTGACGATAGTGGGGTTTGGAAAGCAGGCAATCCAAACAGCAAAACAGTCATATGGCAAACACAAGATAGTCTTAACCAAATAGGTCGGTGGGCAGATATATGGGGTTTAAAAATATCCAACACTAAAACAGAAGCCATTATGTTCTCGCCACACAATAGAAATACCATAGAATACCCTAAACTGCACATACAAGGGAAAATAATAAAATTTGTCAAAATAGCCAAATTCATAGGAATGTTCTTTGACGAAAACCAAACATGGAAACACCACATTAAAGAGCTCACGCAAAAATGTAAAGCTGATCTAAGTCTATTAAGAAACCTCAAAAGAACTACATGGGGGAGGGGGGGGGGCAACCAAGAAACGCTTTCAACAATACATAAGGCATTTATAAGAGCAAAAATAGATTACGGATGCCAAGTCTATGCATGAGCTAACCAAACATCACGTAGTAAACTAGATTCCATACAACATAAGGCACTAATTATCTGCACTAGAGCACTAAACTCAACCTCCCTAGAAGAGCTCTAAATACTGATAGGACAACTACAATGCAACTAAGAATAAACGAACGCATCTTAAGATATGCCGCACGAATTTCGATCCACAAAACAAGCCACCCCACCAGGAAAATTACTCAACAATATCCCTTTCAATAAGAAAGCTGAAACCACAACCACCCGGTGCAAATAAAAAATTATGAACTAACTAAAGATCTTATCCTACCCCCTCTACAAGCTGAACAATGCAGTTACCCCAACCCAACACCATGAACAGGAGGTAACTCTTATTGTAATACAATAACCCTTACTTATGGCAACAAATAAGACCAGGTACATGATATAAGGACAAAAATATTAGCCGAGCTAGAAGAAAAATACATAGGATACACCAAGATTTACACCGATGGCTTAAAAATTACAAAACCGTACAAAACTGCCGCGGCTATAGTAATCCCTGAAACCAACACAGAATTCGGAACAAGGTTACCCGACACATGCTCCATTTACACAGCCGAATATCTGGGCCATTATTGAAGCTCCAGAATGGATCCAGCTAACAAACACTAGACAAGCAGCTATCATTAGCGACTCAATTAGCATCATCAACCCGATTAAATCAAATCACTCTATCACAAGAAGCAACTTCCTGTAGGAAACCAACCACTTATTTAAATAACTGCTAAATAACAAACATATAACAGAGTTCATGTGGGTGCCCTCCCATATCGGACTAGCAGGTAATGATAAAGCAGACCATGGTAGATAAACAATATCTCCATGAACTTGACTCCATAGCATTATACTACAGTGTCCAAGAATTGTATAGCATCACCAGAATTAAAATCGACAATAAGTAGCTAAAAGCAAAAAGGTACGCAAGCTATACTCCATACTATAGGGTCGCAAGACATACCAATCCACCACAACACGTTAGAACTCAGGATCAAATCCTATCAATAGGATACTAATAGGCAAAACTAAATTAGCCAGCAGCTTTGGGAAATATTTGACAATCAACATAAACTCAATGGCAAATGCCCACACTGTCCACTCCAAGAAGATTTAGAACATGTTTTTAACACCTGCCATAAGTATGGAACCCCAAAAACTAGGTTTAGGACTAAACAACATAAAATAGGGACCCCACCGACCTATCCAGATTTCCTCAAAGAACAAAACTTAAATAATGACATTACTTACAAAAATATTATGAACATTTTCACCGACATTGGGAAAGGGGGGGGGGGGAGTAAACAAAAGTGTATGACACGCTAAACAATAAATAAATACCATTCAATAAATTACAACTAGGGGACAGACTAACAAACTAAATGTAAGGAACAACAGTACCAGATGTCTTTGACATGTCTTAGTGACCCGAGTATTTGGAAAGATATCTGTCTTATCAAAATAGATTTAGCCTGAAAATAACATCACATAAATAACTCTATCCACAAGCTGGGATAATAATCAAAGCAAAATAAGTCAAAGCCTACCAAAACTAGTAGACAGGCTAAAAACCTAAAAAATTAGGGAATAAATAAGTACAGATGTCTTTGACAAGTCTTAGCGACCCGAATATTCGGCAAGGATATCTGTCTTATCAAAATAGATTTAGCCTGAAAATAGTTTAAAAAATCACATAAATAAAACGAAATCGGAAAAATTATCATAACTAGTAGACATGCTAATAAACTTAAAATGATGGAATAAATAAGATCAGATGTCCATTATATGTCTTAGAGACCCGAATATTCGGCAAAGGTATATGTCTTAATCAAATGGACTTAGCCTGAAAATAAAATAACAATATACTAATAGCTTCATACAATAAAACTAGGAAAATAAATCAAACATAAAGATAGATTAGCACGTACTTAGCCCAGCCATAAACCTTTAAAAAAAACATATTAATTAATTATTTTTCTAGGGCACCACAATCCTACAACATGAAATTATGGACACTAACATCTTTTTCTACCCCAAGGTGACCGAATATTATCTTTAGTACAACAAACGCAACTGCACCAAGGCACAGCCTGTCCTCGGGACACTAAAAACAATTAGAACTTCTAGATAAGACCACAAAAAACTAGAATATATAAGGTGGTCTAAAAAAAACCAAGACCATCAGTCCCCGCTACACAAGACGGCAAGGCCTATCAAGATAGGAAAACTTACTATAACCCCAAAATTAATACTTATAAGGTGGTCCAAACCCCAAGGACCATGAGTCCCGGCTGCATAATGTGGCAACCAAATACCTAGCGAAACTAGTTAGGACCCTAAACTTAAGAATATATGAGGTGATCCAAACCGCAAGGACCATCAGGCCCAGCTGCACAAAGCGGCGCACCATCAAACCTAGGAAAGTTTAAATAACCATACATAAAAGGGTGAACACAAACCAAGAATCACCCCACCCAAATCCGACTCAATAGATAAAGTTTAAATAACCCTACAGACTATCACTAAGCGATCACTGGTGCGGTACTGTCATAAATTAAAAAAACGTTGTTGTTGTTGTAGGATTTAATGCCATTTGTAAGCACACGATAGGCTATACATGGTGGCCAGTATTAATGGTGGAGGAAGAACCCGGGAAAACCCCTGAAAGAACCACAGACCCACGAGAAGCTACTAGCAAGCTTTTTCACATACTCACATTGGCAAAATCCGAGACTCGAACCCACGCAGACAGAGGTGAGATGGCAGTGATCCGTAACGGACAGCGCTTTAAACCACTCGGCCACTCGGGGCCCCTAAAAAAAACGTAACAGAATATGTCTCCAAAAAATCCGTCAAGACGACAATTCTTTAACCTTTTGGCAACGGAGTCAACAACTTTATACCCTGGATAAACCAAGGTGCCTTCCTAGTGAGAAAACTCCTCCCTAACCGAACCTTCCTCCTCGCCACCACCTGACATTAAATTAATAAACGTGCATAACACATATTAAATACATGAAGGGAGAGGCACTTTTTGCTTTCTTCATCAACAATTAATTAACCTCCGCATGGGAATAAAAGCCTAGGTGCCCTGATGTGACCTCATAGTGACGACCAATCGCTACTGGCGCACATAGTTCTTGGTTGAGACCTAGCGCAGCTAATGCAGACTGAATTGCTACCTGTAACTTGAGTGTGTGCTGGGTCTATCCCCACTCGTGTATAGCCTTACATTCAGGTCGCTAGGGTCTATGAAGCCTGTCATATTGACACAAGACCTGACGGCTCCATTAAAGAGTGCCTTTTATGCACAGTAATGCTTGGGGGATGAGGCTCTAATTGCTTCCCCCGGGATCAATTAAATAGTCCGTTTATGGACATTAACCAGACGTACATGTCCGTATGGTGAAAAGGTCTATAACTTAAATGATGATGATGATGTATATATCAACCTAAATAAACCCAATAACAATGTATATCAAAAAGCCATAAGCGCTCACTCAAGTGTAATACTATACAGCAAACGCGTACCACGATGTCCGCATCCTACTTATCTGACGTTACCTGCACAAACACTCAGTAATATACACATGGAAAACAGAAGGGGGAAGCTCAAATACGAAAAGGCCATTCTTAGATGAGCCATCTCAAGAGAATCGTAAATTCTGAGCCTCCCACAACTGTAGTAAATCACCCTACAAATCCCAAACTTAAACTCTTCAACAAATTATTCAATATTAAATCCAAACTCATAGGGGAAAAAAAGGGAAGAAAAAAACATGCCTCTTCCAAAATACAATTCAAAACAACAGCGGAACGAAACAATACAATATAAACAGAAATGCATACAATCACACATAATACAGACCATAACAAGTAGACATTATTATTTTCCCATTTCGGCTTAAATCCTTATATATTCCAAAATCTTATTGTATGAATAGATAGGGCATCCAAACCAATACATGAGCTAAGCAAAATAGCGCCAGTCCTCACAATAACACAAACAGAAACAACAAAACATACACATAAACTACAATCACAGGAAAAAATGACTGGCAAAGCAACTACGCGTTCTTAACCACCAATGGGAAAAGGGACGGAAACCCACCCGTGGCATAAAAGGTTCCAAGGGGTGGGGAGTACAGACCAAAGCTCCAAGCCAAGGGAAAACGGAAACCAGGCCCAAGGGCAGTCAAAGCCAAGGAAAGGGAGTACGTAATATTTCTAAGGCTTATGGGATAAAGAAACTAAAACAACTTGATGAGCAAAACAAAAAGCAACCCTGCAAAATTCATATACTATTTATGTTATTATTTATCTGAAACAAATCAACACCAAACACTGTATGGGTGTCACGTTTAAGTCCTATATAGCAAGACATGCTGTAAAAGGGCTAAGAGCTGTTAACATATTTACTAAAGATTACCGTTGAGGAACATTCAATGATCAATGAGTTTATAGATTATTATTTTGAAGCCTCACTTTTGTGAGGTAATTAATGAAAAAAAGAAAAGAATCGTGTGTGCCCAACCAAACCAGGTGTTGATTGTCGTCTAGTTAAGACATACGTTAATAACGTTTGGAGACAAACTGGTTGGTTATGTGAAATACACGATCACATTCTTTTCACGTTTTAATGAGATGATTTAAAGAGATAGTTATGTATCATATACAATCATGCTGTTAGACTAGAGTTAGTTTCATGTTATCCATTTATACGTTACGTGCATTAAAGGATGAAAAAATGTTCGACTTTGTATAAATGAGTGAGATTATTCGTCTCAGAAACAAGACCACACCTGTGCCCTAGTGGTTATAGCGTCTGCCTCGGAAGCCGGAGGTCGCGGGTTCCAACCCCGGCCAAGTCATATTAGAAAAATGGTACTAACAGCTGCCTCACTTGGCGCTCAGCATTAAGAGGTCAGTGTTGGACTGGTAGGCCTGTTGTCAGCATAATGTGATTGGGTGGGACATCACGCTACATGTCTGCAGCATGATGGCCCAGTGCTCGGACATCGTTATAAACTGACACACTGCAGAAATCGTAGCGATATGACTGATATTTTTTTTTTTACAGCTATTTGAAAAAACACAACCAAATCCATGTCAGAAACAGATCAGGTACCAACCTCGTTATTACAATAATAATCTCGTACAGTAGTTTTGATGATATATGTGAAGCAGATGCATTTGTGCGCATGCCTAACGTATGTTAAGACTCTAGATCTGAATCGGGTAACGTAACGGAAATGGACTCAACAAGATGTTTATTTATCTGCAATCGAAAATGAAAATTCAAGAGACACTTAGAGTTTTGTGATTTAAATATCAGGTAATCCTTACCATAAGTCAACAATATAGAATTTTCAGAATAAATTCCAATAGTCTTTAATATCCTGATGTTCTACCATGATACAGTCCAGAATGTCTTTCAATAAGTTCTCAGTAATTTCAGTATAATGCTTTAATCCAAAGTCGGTCACAGTTAGTAATTTTTTTGGTTGGTATTATGCTAGTTAAACAAATAATGATTACCTTGGTGGAACATTCAATGAGTCTATAGATTATTATTTTGAAGCCTCACTTTTGTGAGGTAATTAATGAAAAAAATAAAAAAAATCGTATGTGCCCAACCAAACCAGGTGTTGATTGTCGTCTGGTTAAGACATACGCTAATAACGTTTAGAGACAAACTGGTTGGTTAAGTGAAATACACGATCACATTCTTTTCACGTTTTTATGAGCTGATTTAAAGAGATAGTTATGTATCATATACGGCCATGCTGTTAGACTATAGTCAGTTTCAAGTTATCCATTTATACGTTACGTGTATTAAAAGATGAAGAAAAAAATTGTGATTTAAATATCAGGTAATCCTTATCATAAGTCAACAGTATAGAATTGTCAGAATACCATGAAGAAGTTCTCCGTAATTTCAAAATAATGTTGTAATCCAAAGTCGGTAACAGTAAATCTAATTTAAACACATAATTCCTCTCGAATTATATCTGAACAAACTGTACAATTTGATACATGAATTCCACAGACTGACCTTAAGAACAACTATTTATTGATTAATTTCATATAGCATCCATATATTAAATGTGATAATGCCTCAATACTATGGTACGTTTTATGTTGTTATTTTGTTTGGCTCACGCATAAAAACTGTGTAATTCGGATGACACAGTCACACCACAGTCCTCATTAACTTAGTTGTATTAATGCACCGCATGTAAACACTGACGCGTGAACTATATTGCACAAGTGAGAAGTTCTTTTTTACTTTAAAGGAAATAATTGGGTGAGAAAAAGAATCTACGTTGGGGTTTGGACCGAGACAAGGAAATCCCAGTCGCAGGGTTACATTATATGTCTCCCGCCTCGGCAAGCCTCGGGGGGGGGGGGATAATGCAACCGATTTCCTTGTCCAAACCCCAACATAGATTCGATATAACACATATACATAGATTGATAAAATGAGAACATATAAGGAAAAACACCATAGGAACGTATAGGGACAAGGGGTGAATTTATCGTGGGTGGGACTATTGCGGGACAAGGGAAAGTTTAACATACGTTGGGACTGTATAAGGACAAGGGAAATTGAACATGGGACTATCTATGTAAGGGTAACTTGAACATGGGCCTGTTAAGTGACAGCGGGGACGTTGTATAGGGCCCGTCTAGGGACAAGGATGGTACAGGGCCAAACACAACAGAAACAGAGACAGACATATAATAATACAAGCCCGAGATTTATATATAAATCATTACCTAGACCGGAAATTATTTTGGCGGTGTTCATAAATTTGCATAATTGTAATGATGCTATAAGTATATATAATCAAGGAAAAGATCAACGTCAAAATGGATGTGACTAAAAGTAACCCTAAAATGACGAAATTGTGGAAGAATCTAAAGGAAACTTAATATATCCCGAACATTAGACTACATCGGTTTAGACTAAAATGGATAAACCTAGCAACTATTTATAGTCTCAACTTTGTGACGATCGTGGATAAACACCCATGTATATATATATAGATATAACCTGTTGAAATTCCTATGAAATCCCACTATCTATTTATAACTAAAACTTGTGGGAAATTTCCATTGGAAAAACCCACTATTTATTTATAACCTCAGCTGTGTGACGTTCCCGTTTTAAAACGCTATTATCTATTTATAGCTACAACCTGTGGAAAACTCTAAGTCTATATTTAAAATTTCCAGCTTCAATGACGCCACTATACTGGAAACTACGGAAATAATGGCAACAGTGTTGCAAGGGGCTGACCTGAATGCGCACTATTGTAGGTAGGAAGGTGAAATAAATTTGATAGGCATAATGGGAGTTTTATAGAGACAAACAAACAAACACACACATCAATGAGGGAAAAAAAAAACACCAAAATATACTAAGGGGATAAAGTCAAGTGCTTCAGTTGCGGTATGTTACATCACGAGTGGGAGCAGAAAGATTCGGGTGCCTGGAATATACTGGATGGTCTCCGCATTGTCAATACCAACCTTTAGTGGGACGACTTCAGTAATCTCTGGTTTTCCTGTGGAGTTGAGAGAACGCTTTTATTATGAGTTGGTCAAAATACAAGTCAAACGTAAACTAAAATTCATTTATCCATCTTTAAACTATGCTCGTTTCCAAAGTAAACGAATATTGATAATGGGAGGACACTAAGAGATTGTAAGAATATTACACACTGTCCTGGGGACACCTTCGGTAGCAAAAACATGTTGTACAGTTATATGTTTATACACCAATTTGATCGTTTTCATGCATATTTCAACACTGTATTTAACCATTTGACTTTTATGTATTTTTGTCTTTCGTGTTGTTCCATTTCAAACACGTGTTGAAATAAATGTGTCCTAATTTTGTTTATAAAATTCGTATCTTGTTGTCTTCGTGTCAAACGTGACATTCCCTGCACTATAACTACCTCAGCTCTCTCCGCTCCCTCTTCCTCCGCTTTCAAAGTCATCGACGTACACTTAGATCGTGCTGTTTTGGAGGCCTTCTATCTTGGCCATCCCTTTAACATAGTAATTGCTGGACCTAGCGGTTCAAGCAAAACCGAATTTGTCAAACGCTTCATCGAACATAAACATCATTTGATCGATCGTCCACCTCAACGGATCGTGTCGTGTTACAAAGAGTGGCAATCGGCATACAGTCTCTCGAGTGAAAGTCAATGAGATTATATCGTGTTTGTGGAAGGCATTCCTGGCGAAGACGACGTGATCGTGTCTGACCCTAGCCAAACTCATCTTGTCATCTTCGACGACATATTATGAAAAGACGAAGCAGAAATTAAACTGTGGTTTACACGCAAACACATCATCGTAACGCCATTGTCATTTACATCACCCAAAATTTCTTTCAACAAAATAAAGCCCATCGCACCATCAGTCTCAATGCTCATGATGTGGTATTGTTTAAAAGCCATATAGATAACTCGCAAGTGAACATTTTATCCAAACAGTTAGGAACACCTTGGCTGACTCATGCGTACTGCGATGCCACTCAAACACCGAATGGCTTGTGCTGTACACGTCTCATTCGGCGGCTTAACAGTAACAACAAAAATCTATAAAACAAAAAAACTCGGACACATTGGGTCTCTCTCACATACGTCAACATGACGTCCCTTCCGTCTCAGCTTCCCGTCAAATTGATTCGTGCCTTGTTCGGCATCAGTCGCGAAAAAAATCCACAAATACGTGCTCGTATTTTAGAAGCCAGTCTCACAGAAGTCTTACGATGGCTTACGGCGACAGCACGTCACTTACTGAAAGGCATCATTCACATTCCACATCAAACCAAACGCTTTTTCTTTAGAGAAACAATGTAGCATTGACGCAACTGGCCGATCTCCGCATTTCAACTCAAACCAAAAAGCAAATAATTTTTTTAACCTGGAGGGTGGATCATTTTACTGAGCAGTTACTTCAGTTACCTTATCCCCAATCCTTCCCTACAATACTCTTCAAACGGGAACAACGGGAGACTTGTGGCCAACGTCAGTCACCACTCCAACATAACCACAACAGCAATCCTCTTTTAGACACTCCTCTGACTTCGAGTGACCCCTCGGACAACAGCTATGGAATTATGGACAACAACCAGTTTTAATTAACGTTTTACTCAGTGTCAGTTCCATGGAGGTGTTTCCCAACAATACATTGTGTTGTTACACAGCCAAAGCACCTCAGCCATCAAATTAGATGACGAAGCCCATTAGGAAGTGGCTTTAGTGGAGATTATTTACCATACAAAAATCTAAAACATCACTAAACTCAAAACATTTTCCAGGTCGAAATCATGAACGTCCTATTGCAAGGACATATCAAAGGGTTACTTGTCAGAGATTTCAAGAAAAAAGTCAGGATTGAATTGATGACTTATCATTACTGTAAAAAAAACAGAAAAGAAACTCCAACAAGATATAAAATGAATACCTGTATACTTTATTACCTTTTGAATAACAGTTTGTACACTGCTTCTTGGAATCATGTCGTGTTTGTTAAAGATGAACTGTCTCATCGCAAACCTCAAGATCATCCAGCTTATATCATCAACCATCTGCCAGGAACCAACTAGGTAGCCGTCTACTTTCCTAACGAAGGTTGTGAGGAGCATTTTAATACGTATGGATTGCCACCTTTGGAAGACCTCGGCTTTATGCGAAGAAATGCCCAGACGACACGACTCAATAATGTCAAATTACAAGGCACAGAATCAGGGTGTGTGGACATCGTTGTGTGTATTTTATTCATCAATGCAGTCTTGGATATTCTTTATAACATTTAATAACTTATTATGATCATCACTCTTCTAGAAACAATGACAAAGTAGATCGATGGTTTTGTGACTATTATGGGTATCTCTTGTCTTTGGTTAGCAAATATAGTGTAAATCAATGACCCAATAAATCCATCAGTGGGAGTCTAACTTCACTTCACAACGTTGTCAACCTTGTCCAAAATAGTTTATTGTTTTTGATAATTTGTTTGTTTGTTTGTTTGAAAAGAATATCTATGGTTAATTGTTGGTTCTTAGTTGTTTGTATAAAAATGTTGTGGTTTTGTTTTCTTCAATTTTTATCTTTATACATGTCTTTTGACTTCTCTCTATCCCTCACCCTAAAATCAACTATATAATATTCCGACCCAACAAAAAAATCGTAAGGATGTTTTCTATCACGTCCGTGCTTGAGCCATTTAAAGCGAGGCAGTCTCCAGTCTGACCACCCATTGTTGACTCGTTCACCTCTGCAGATGACTTATAATTTAGCTGAACTAAACCAAACATGCGTGCATTTGCATCGTGTCAGGCAAAGCCTGATACCCAAACCTGAAGAGACAATGTTAGGCTACTGAAAGTACTCGCAAATCTGATAGAAGAGGTATTCAGAGAGGAAATAAAGAAGGAGAAAGAAGAATGGACGAAGAAGCAGAGACAGCAGCAGCAACAAAAGCAGGAACCAGACAGAGGTTTTGTCGACTGTCGTATGGACATGAACTAGTTTTCCTTCTCTTTTCCAAGAAGCAGACCCTATCCTGTAGGAAAGAATGCCGCCAGAC
The DNA here is from genome assembly GCA_028554795.2 of Sinohyriopsis cumingii. Taxonomy (NCBI): domain Eukaryota; kingdom Metazoa; phylum Mollusca; class Bivalvia; order Unionida; family Unionidae; genus Sinohyriopsis; species Sinohyriopsis cumingii. Next base: position 114,269,459 of record CM068833.1, read on the forward strand.
GGGTACGCAGTCGTAGACGAAAACAGATTGTCATAAATCTCCATCCACAAAAACAGCCCTATTCAGGGCTAACCAATATTCTAGAGACTATTCAAATTGTCAGTTGGTATGAGTGTGGAGTAGTGTGACTATAAACACTAAATCCTTTACTGATGTGTGTGTATTTGTGTCTTTGTATGCGATCGTGTTTGTGTGGATTGTAGAGAGTGTTTGTTCCCCTTTACTTCTGTGTGGATAGTAGAGTGTGTTGGTATGCATTCGCGTACGTCTGTGTGGATAGTATATTTGGGGTTTGAAAACGTTCGCGTACTTGTGTGTGGATAGTATATTTGGGGTTTGTTTTCTCCTCTTCCCTCTGTGTGGATAATATATTTTGGTTTCTTTCTTCTTCTTCTTCTTTCCTCTCTGTGTGTGTTTGTATGCGTTCTCGTACGTTTGTTGGATATTCTATTTGGGATTGTGTTTTCCTCTTTCCGTGTGCGGATATTATATTTGGGTTTTTTCGTTCTTCCTTTTGCTCTGTGTGTGTGTGTGTGTGTGTGTGTGTGTGTGTGTGTGTGTGTTCGTGTGAGTTCATGTAAGTTTGTGTGAATAGTAGAGCTTGTGTTTGAGCAGTAGAGAGGTGAACAGACCACTTGCTGAAAAGTCCATTTTTGAAAAATAAATCTTTCTGTGAAAAATGAAAATAATAGATCAATAACGACAAAACCGAAGCCTGTAACAAAGACCGAAAGTTTCTCTAATTGGGTTATTTTTGTTGTTGTTGTTGTTTGTTACTCTATCTTTGCCATTTGTGTTTTTCGAAATTTGTGTGTTTTTGTTTACCCACGGTGACACTTATTTGTGCTCGCACCCTCTCTGCTGCTGTATTGTGTGAGTAATTAAATCATTATTATATCAATGGAATTTTATACTTCTAGAAGATTAGAAACAATTATCTTCCTGTTCGTGATTCTGTCAAATGAAAACTGCAAGAACGTTAAGAATCTCAAGTTAAATATGCAGAAGGTAAAGAACGATTATTTCAACCTGTTACAAATGCTACTGAAAATGTTGTAGAAGCTACTGAAGGTCTTCGTCCAACGTAAAACAAACTGATGAGCAAGCTGAAAAGATAACAAGAAGAACTAAACGAAGAAAATGTATTTTAAGAGATCTTCCAGGCGAAATAGTTCAACCACCTTGCAAAGAAAAAGAAATACTTGAAGATATTGGTGAAATAAAAAAAGCTCTTGAACCAAAACCTAAAGTAAAAACAAATGTTGAATTGATTAAAAAATGTACAGAACGTGTTATTCAAGAACTTAAAAATATTAAAGAGGAAGATTCAAGTCGTTTTGCAAAATTAGGTTTTCTTCGAAAGTCTGAAGTTTTAAAGCTTGATAATGCATAAATGTTGATAATTTTCTTAAATATATATAGCGTATATATCACAACAAAAAACGTGTTAGAAATACTGATGTAACACATCAAAGATATATTAGAGAAATAAACAGATTAGATGCAGAACAACAGCAACAATTACAATAAACTCAGCCACAAAATCGACAAAAGCAACAACAAGCTCCTAAATCACAAATTCCACAACAGCCACAAAAAAACTCCTAAAATTGAAGCTGAAATATTGTGACTGCGAGAAAAGAAAAACTAATAGATATTGCTGCAGTATAGGATGAAAGAGAAAATTATGTAAAACCAGAATATGATAAATCTTGGACAAAAATGATTGGATTAAAAATGTTAATCTCATCAATACAAGTCAAAGTTCTCTCAAAGCAAATGACACGTATTTTTCAACATTACAAAATGATGTAAGAAGAAAAGAATTAAAATTACCATAACCTCCTAAACCACAAATACCTGAAGCTGAATTTAGAAGTCAATTTACAACTGATGGTTTAAGCGCTATTATGAAAGCAGAAGGTCAAAGAAATAGATATTGCTGCAAAATATGATGAAATATAAAATTATGTGAAACCTGAATATTGTTAAATCGTGTGAAAAAGATGATTGGATTAAAATGTATATTTTGCTAAATATAGTTATAAAATGGCGGATTATGGCACTGCTTATCAATGTTTTCAAAGTTCTGTAAGAGAACGAGAAGAAAAAAGACTAAGAAGAAGACGAATTAATTGCTGAATTGTTGAAGCAGACGCCAAGATCAGGTCCAAGAACCGGAAGTGGTTTTTCTAATCAGGTTAATTGTTCTGACAGTGTTATTTTTGATGATGACCAATTAGAAATTCTGATCGGAAGACAACGAGCTGGAAATAATTCTCCAGAAATTTTTAATGAACTATCTGATATTTGTCGGAGATTATTTACAGGCGGTGTTATGAATAGCAATGTTTATGAGTCTCTCATTCATGAAATTGTTGATGATTATAATAGCGATTGAAATCAGTAATTTAATCATTAGGTTAATTATTAATAAAACTGATTGTACAATGCTCAACGTGAACCTGTAATGGTCAGAAAAATAAATTCGCGATTAACAACGCACAAAGCGATTTACGGAGATGAACGTGGAATTCTTGTTCAAAGTTTATTTAAGAAAATAGCTCCAAAAGCAATACCGGTTACAAAACAATTAGGAATGAATAATGTGGATGATGTTCCAAGCGCAGTGGGTAATGTTGCCGGTAAAGCATTTTCAGCAATCAAAGAAAGATTAGCTCGATTAGTACGACCACCATAGCCAGTTAAATTATCCAGCACTGAAGTTATGCCTGCACATATCAGTAAAATAATAAATCAGGCTGCAAATAAAAAACTAGCAGACTTGGCTGATATACCTCAGTCAGAAATAAATACAAGTTTAATATCAGGAAGTAGAAATTGTCGAAACCTTTTGATATGGACGCACCAATTCTAAAAGATGAATCAATACGTAAGTATCAGTATTATTCTTATGAAGCACGACAACCAAATCAGCGTGGACGAATTCAATTGCAAGTTCCAGATACAAGTAGATATTCCTTACCTGCTGAAGCGTTTACTGAAGTAGAATGAGAACTTGTAATAAACGTTGTTCTTAATACTGAATATGGAGCTGATGTTAGAGTTGGTTTTGTTAATATTGGTATTATGACATTATTCAGAACTGCTGTGTACATGCTGGATGGATGTCGCAGAATTGCAACCGAGTGGGTTTTTGGACTAAATGAACAAGACAAACACAATGTGGGAAAGATGGAAATTTATGAATGAATTAATAATGATAAATATATGATGTAAAAATACAATGATTCTCTCACGCTCTCAACATAAGATTTACTCAAATCACTCTACACAACATTCACACATCGAAAATAAACCAAAAATATTAAATCAAAATGAAGTACAGATCCAAGAAACCTCATGGACTGCACATACGCTTCAAACAGTATTTTACACAACAAGAGATTCACATAATCTCGAACAAAAATTCTATTAAGATTAAAAATAATCTTAGCACAACTAAGATTCAAAATAATCTTGACACAACTAACATTAAAAATAATCTTGACACAGCTAAGATTCAAAGTAATTTTAACACAACTAAGATTCACAATAATCTTAACACAACTAAGATTCACAATAATCTTCCCACAACTAAGATTCACAATAATCTTACCACAACTAAGATTCACAATAATCTTACCACAACTAAGATTCACAATAATCTTATGAATATAAACAACAACAAAAAATGCAATGGAACAACAATTGATCCAATCGTATGCTGCTAGAACCCTTGTACAGTCGCACGATTCCTTGGGTTGGTCCACACTCTTATCGACCGCTCGCACCCTTTATGAATCCACTACGAGTATAGTCATACGTTACACGTACAGACAGCAGACAGCACTTTTTCAATTTTTGCTACGTCTACGTCCGTAGCACAGACATACGTACATACGTATCGACAGCACGTAGCATTAATAATTCTGGAAACTCCAGATAGCTCCAAGCAACTTTAGACGGCTTCGGACAGCTTCAGACCGCTCTAGTCATATTCACAATCACATTTCATAGACAATCACAGCTACAAACACGGTCAGCTACCATAACAGTCATCTACCATAACAGGCAGCTACAAGCACAGTTAGCTACGAACACAGTCAGAATCAGCTACAATAAAACCAAATTGGACATAATAGTTTCTGTATAATTTCTAGATATATGATAATACTTTAAATCTGCGTTGTAATAAACACATTATTACGCGATAAGACATTACAAACCGAATAAGCTTCGCATATCAAATAAAAATGTAAATTTAACACTTACCCCTATGGCTGGAGAACAATGGAGAGTGTATAGTCCTTGACGTGATCCAAAAATGACCAGTGTGATTTTTAGAAATTGGTCTTACTTAAATCCATAGGAGAGTGAGTACAAGTCAGGGTAGAATACCCGTGTATATCATGTTAGTCATGATACCTGTCACAAGTATTCTCTGTGGCTAGGTACATGTTAATACAGTCGCTTACCTGGAAAAACACATTCACCCTAGATAACGTTGTACGCATGTACAACGAGAAATAGTCGAATTGTTTTAAGACAAAACCAAGTTATTTCTTTGCCTAATTCTGTGACAATGGAAATAAGATTGAATCAGTTCAGGATAATGTTGATGTTGCTACAACGATATTGGGTCTAGGAAGATATTCAAGTGATTATACAAGATCAGCTGACCCGTCATTGATGTTTGTTAAGGATAATTCTGATCATCCTGATGACAAACAGTATTTTAAAGTACAAACATCATGAAATACTGCAAGTGACCCACAACCAGCTGAAATAGATAGACCCGCTGGTGATTTATTTTACATTACATAGCGCCAATCAAGAATTCAAATTAGGATTTACTTCACGCCTATTGATGTTGAAAGATGCTCGTAGAAGATTGTCATGCGCAATTCCATTATCCCACATCTTTTGATTTTGTAGAAATGCTAGAAAAGTTAGTTTTGGAGCTAAGCATGCAAATGTACTTGTAAGAAAGGGTGATGATAATGATGCAATCTGGCGACAAAACGCTGGTGTTGCAGCTGGCAAACTAATAGTATTTAAACTTGTACTGTGGATGCCAGTAATGACTCCATCACTTGTTGAAGAAGAAAACTTAATTGCTTTTATGAATTCAGGTGGTAAATCATTGTTATCGTGGTTGCCGGTGGCCACAAATAGCGTTCAAAGTAATGTTAATGGTTTGTTTACATGGCAAATGGCATCACAAAGAGGAGTTTCTGCACCAAGAAATATATTTATTGCTATACAAAATTCACAAACACATAGCCATATAATATTTGACAAACTTGGAGATAACGAAGTTTCCTTAATAATAAACGGATATCAAGAACCATCTGAAGATAAAATGTTAAATTTTGATCAAAATTATGTAGCGTTTAATGGCTTTCATGGGACGTGATTAAAATTTAGATACCGGTTTGCAAATATCACAGTTAGATTTTACAAATCTGTATCCAATCTATTACTTTTCGCTGGAAAAATTTAGTTTTATTTACACAATCTGTTATTGATATTCATTTTCGAGCTCATATAAACCCAGATGCTGTTGCTAATTATAGAGCAATTGCTGTTATATTTTCAGACTAAAGGCTGTACCTTGAAGGTTCTGGTGGACGAATGGAGTTACTGACGCTCCAGTAGAAAACATGTGATTCCATCACGCACGATATTTACAATGTCATATCATCATGTTAGTGTCAGTCCGAATCCTGGTCAGAATTTTAAAAAACTTCAATCAAAATCAGCAACAAAATGTGGGATAAAAATATCACTTAAAAAGATCAGATCACAGGTGATCAAAATAAACTATCATTGTCATAACGTCATCGCAAGCATTTCAATGACGCCAAACAATCAAAAGCTGGTGTTAGACGTAATGTGTCTGCTGGTGCCATTAAACACTCAAACAAAACAGGCGGTATATTTCCACTTATTGCAGCTATACCAGCGTTAATAGCCGCTGCAGACCCAGCTGTTGGAAAAGTAGATGCACTTGTGCTGTTGGAACTGCTCCTGGAATGGCTACAGGAAGAAATAGGAAAAGGAATAAAGACTTCTAAAATAAAGGGAAGGGGTCTAAAACTGCCAGGAACTCCTCACTCTTTTTGATTTAATTGATGCTGATAAAAAAATTAAATACAATAAATTTCAGAGGTGTTTGTATGCGTGATCAATTGCCAAAATAACCAAATGTTGAAAGTGATATTATTAATCTCGATAAAACTTCTCATCCTGGTATTTACTGGTTTGGTCATACACACGAAAATTTGATGCTGACATGTCTTGAATGAAATCGACGTCGAGGTGCTAGTTTACAAAAGTGAATGCGGTGGTAATTGTGTGTCTTCAGGAATTATTTGTAATTGTTCACGTACAAATCCACGTTGAGGAGCAATTGAATCTAATCTGTATATTGCAGTTCTACCCGTAGATCTTACCACGCTGAAAAATGTATGTGTCGTAGTACTCCAAATAGGATCAGTCGCTCTTTTGTTACCACCTTTAAGTTCATCTAGTTCATATAAATATCTTGCAGTCACTGGTTGTTTTGAAAAGTCATGTCGTTGTATTCGTATTCTTGTTTTGTAATAGCATTAACTAGGTTCATAGAAATTACACTAGTAATTTATTTATTTAACGCAGCTATCACACTTGGTAATCTTGCAACCCTTTTCGAGATCTCATATCTTTCCGAATTATTTCTTTCACATATTGATATCCAAATAACCGATCAGCAAGTGTTCGATTAAATCGTTCAACAATTTCCTCGTCACGATGAATTGCAGTATGTTGTCTTCTGATTTTGACGTTATGTTTTTTCATCAGACATGATACTGCACCAAGAAATTCCTTGCCATGATCAACCTGTGGTAACTGTGGCCATCGCAAGGGTCCTCGTTGATAAATTCGTTCAAAAGCAGTTACAACTTCAGCAGCTGTTTTAGTTGATAGTGGCTCTCCTTCTTTATATCTACTTGCAACGTCAACGACAGTCAACGCGTAAATTGTGTAGACGTTGTTGACGTCTAACAATTTTAATAGTATCTTTTGATAAAAATAAAATATCTGCTTGATGAACTTCATTAGGAGTGCTGACATCAAAATGTGCGTATTTAGTTTGTTTAGGTGGTGGCAGTTAATTGTGCCATATTGCCTGTCGTGCTAACCAATTTTCAGCAACAGAACGGATAACATTTGCTGCATCAGCAAATTTACTAATCGCTGTTCTACCCCTCTAATATCCTCTTGGGCTATAATAAATCGATTCCATTATTTTGTAATAATCGGTTGATTAATTACCAGCCCATAATACTAGTTGTCCTTTCATCGCAAATCTTACGAACCAATTAGCTAATGATTTCTCTGAAAGATTTATTTTTTTATGGAATTTATCGAGTGAATAAATTTCACATATGCAATATGTCGTTTTCGTAAATCCTTGTTTTATACGCTACATCATGAACATGACATGCTTGGTCAATTGCATTTATTGGATACTATCCATGTCTTGGTTGATCTCGCTCGTCAAGTCGGATATAAAGTCGAGTTCCAGGACCACAATAATTATATCAGGGAAGATGTTTTTCTCCTGGATACTTAGCCCATGGAGTTCCTGGTAATATTCCTAATGAAGCAGCAATGCCACCGTCTGTCTTCATACGAGACGAAACAAACTTATATTTATTCATACCACATTTCACACACTTGCCTATAAGTGCTCGCTTTTTTGTTTGTTATCATTGTTGTTAATCCACTTGTGGGAGTGGATGCTATGCCTCGAGCACAATACAGATCCATGTTATTTATTATATTTTTACAACAAGGATGTCATTTATTTCTAAGCGACATGAAAGCAAGAGCCAGTAAAACATCATCTAGATCTACCAAATGCTATCAGAGCAATTATCATAGGTCCATCTGGGTCTGGTAAAAGACAATTGTTACTTAATCTGATAATGAGATGGCTCAAATGGGATAAGTTGTATTTAGTATCTCCGTCAGTTGATGATCAGAGATGTTACGATGTACTTAAAGATTTTAATGAAAATGCAAAATTGTTGAACGAGGATGGCAATGATATTTTTTATTTTATCACCGATATTGATGAATTCCCATCTGTAGATGACCTCGATTTACAAACAATCAAATCTAGCGAGATATTCATCAGACTTGATGTAGTGGGGATATGGACATGATTAAATTCAATACAGCAGCAAACAGGGTGCGACCACAAATAAGTGTCACGGTGGGTAAACATAAACACACAAATTTAGAAACACAAAAACGACAAAAATAGAGTAACAAAATAAACTAACCCAATTAGGGAAACTCAGTTTTTGCTAGAGGCTTCGGTTTGACGTTATTGACCTTTTATTTTCATTTTTCTGAGAAAGCTTTATTTTCGAAAATGGACCTTCCAGCAAGTGGTCTGTTCACCCTCTCTGCTGCTGTTTGTATGCGTGCGCGTACGTTTGTGTGGATAGTAGATATTCGTGTTTTTTATAGCAAATATTAGGGTATTTTTTATAGTAGATATTGAGTTTTTTACCCTTCCAATCTGTGAGGATAGTAGAATGTGTGTTTGTATGCGTTCGCGTACGTTTGTGTGGATAGCAGATATTGTGTTTGTATGGGTTCGCGTACGTTTGTGTGGATAGTATATCTGAGGTTTGGACGTGTTCGCGTACGTTTGTGTGGATAGTATATTTGAGGTTTGGACGCGTTCGCATACGTTTGTGTTGATAGTATATCTGAGGTTTGGACGCGTTCGCGTACGTTTGTATGGATATTATATTTGGGATTTGTTTTCTCCTCTTCCCTCTTCTCTCTGTGTGGATAGTATATTTTTGGTGTTTTTTCCTCTTCCCGTGTGTGGATAGTATATTTGGGGTTTGTATGCGTTCCCGTACGTTTGTGTGGATAGTAGATATTGTGTTTGTATGCGTTCGCGTACGTTTGTGTGGATAGTAGATATCGTCTCCATATGCGTTCATTTGTTGGGATAGGATATTCGGAGTTTGTATGCGTGCGCGTACGTTGTGTGGATAGTAGATATTGGGGTTTTCATAGTAAATATTGGGGTATTTTTATAGTGGATATCGTTTTTGGTGTGTATGTGTGTGTTTGTGTGTATGTGTGCGAGTACGTTTGTTTGTATGTATGTATGGGTCTTTGTTTGTCTATAAAACTCCTTTTTTCACTATCAAATTCATTTCACCTACCTACTGACCTACAGTAGCGCGTATTCAGGTCAGCCACTTGCAACACTGTTGCCATTATTCCCCTAGTGTCCAGTACAGTGACATCATTGAAGCTGGAAATTTTGATACTATAAATATAGACTTGGGTTTTCCACAGGTTGTAACTATAAGTAGATACTAGTGTTTTTAAACAGGAGCGTCACACAGTTGAAGCTATAAATAAATAGTGGGGTTTTCCAAAGGAATTTCCCACAAGTTGTAGCTATAAATTGACAGTGGTATTTCATAGAAATTTCAACAGATAATAGCTATAAATATATACATGGGTGTTTATCCACGATCGTCACACAAGTTGAGACTGTAGTTACTAGGTTTATCCATTTTAGTCTAAACTAATCTACTAATGTTCCGGGATATATTTAGTCTCCTTTAAATTCGGGACAATTTCGTCATTTTAGTGTTACTTTTAGACACATCCATTTTGGCATTTGTCTTTTCCTTGATTATAGCTATTTATAGCATCATTACAATTATGCAAATTTATGAACACTGTCAACATAATTTCCGGTCTAGGTAATACTTTATATATAAATCTCAGCCTTGTATTAGCATATGTCTGTCTTGTCTCTGTTGTGTTTGGCTCTCTCCCATCCTTGTCCCTAGACAGGCCCTATAAAATTTCCCCCATTATCCCTAGACATGCCCATCCATGTTCAAGCTCCCCTTGTCCCTAGATCAGTGCTGTCCAACCTAAGGGCCCATGGTCTGCATTGAGCCATAGGCTCAAGCAGCTATATATTCTGTGCTTTTCAGTTTTCTGCTGCGGCACTTGGCTTCAAGAAAAACATCTTTCAGTGGCCCATGGTGTTAAAAAGGTTGGACAGCACTGCCCTAGATAATCCCATCTTCAATTCCCCTATACAGTTCCATCCTATGTTAAACTTTCTCTTGTCCCGCTATAATCCCACCGATATTAAATTTCCCCATTTTAAATTCTCCTTCTCCCTATATGTTCCCATAGTGTTTTTCCTTATATGTTCTCATTTGCCCTACAGTATCAATCTGTGTTTTATGTGTTATATACTTAAAGACCTAATAATGTTTCCTACCTTGAATACTCTCAGCATGTTTTTTAATGTTTTCTAATTTCATGGTGTTTGTTTTTGTAATCATGTCATTACATGTTTTTTATCTTATAGGTGTTGTCTAATGTTGTAAAGCGCTTAGAGCTTCTAAAGATTAGGCGCTATACAAAGTCCTCATTATTATTATTATTATTATTATTATTATATATGTCTATATCTCTACTGTATTTGTCTCTACCTAGAGTAGCGGGTATTCAGATCAGACCCTTGCTACATTGCTGCCAATATCCAGTACTGTAACATCACCCACCTGTTGCATTCCTATTGTCCCTATACAACAACTCAACATTCCCATGTTGCTATAGTGGCCCAGGGTGATTTTAAAGATGTTATGCAGGTGGGTCTTGTAATGCAAATTCCCGTTGTCGCTAAAGTGGCCTGATTCACTACTACTTCGTAATCGTCAACTGAACGCCATGAGTCGCAGATGTTCCATTGCTAAATAAACATTCATTATCACTATATGAGAGAAATCAATTATTCAGTATTATTATCAATTAAAATCAAATCAATAAATTGTAGATGTATTATTGTGATTTAAACATTATTATTTTTGCATATATTTTATACTTTAATCAACCTTAGTGATATAATCATACCCTATTCATAGTTGTCTAAATCCTGAACTTTGATACCCTTGGTAACCGATACAACATTATTCACTTTTGTCTTTAAATTATATGATTTAATCATCCATGGTGACAGGCCAAAAGATAAATCTTATTTGTTTATAAGTTTCATGAGTTGATCTTTGTTTGATTACTCATTTAAGTCACTTATTCTGATTAGTTCCAGTTACAAGTAATTCAGTTTCCTTACTCTGTTGTTTAACTTGGAGTGCGCCATTTTGTTAAATCCATTGTTGGACTTAATGCAAATGAGTTTGGTGTCATATTCATTATCATTCACTTACATAACAAATGAATTTCTCATTCACGAAATTGCTTTCCGTGTAACCCAAATTGGCTTCATCCTTGTACAATTATAAATTATTCTTTCACATGGTCACTGCAGCATGCTTCAGGATACCTAATTGACAGAAATGGGCCTTCATTATTACCATATTATTTTAAAGCATTCGTCAAACTCTGATGACCATCCCACATCCACCTGTGCTGAATTATGCATTATCAGTATCCCATAAAGGTACACGTGACTAATAAGACAGGTGCAAGTAATTAGTACTCTATAAATAACTATGACTATACTTTATGTTTACTTTTTCTTTGAAATACGAGGGAGAGAGAGAGAGAGAGAGAGAGATGTTAATATGGATATATTCTACACAATGGCATATACTGTTATGTGTCTGTGCTCTTAGAAACAGAAATGAGTGAAAGACAACAAGCTTTATTAAATGAAAGAAATAATTTATTTCCTTTGAATACAAAGTGAAAATCAGAAAAAACTACTTGCCCTATTGTGAATTAAATCCCAAAATAAGCCAAAAATTACAGACACGAGTCCAAATCATTTAAAGTCCTGAATAAAATTCTGTAAAAGTTCAGAAAATATCCCATAACTTAAATCGATGACGTGTCTGTGAAAGCTTTTGAAGTGTTGATGTGTCAACAGTCTTTTCTTGGATCACAGAAATATAATTCCAGGTTTAGATTCAGTATGAATTCCAGTGAATGTCTTTATCCAAGCATTTTATCAGAGCACTTTTGTGTTTCCAGAGAAAATGATCACTTGAATTCAATACAGATAATTTGAACAAGCAAGATTCCAGCCCAAAACTCATGGTCGCAAAATATAATGCAACTTGTACATGCTAGATGTTAAAGCGCAATGGTAAAATCCTCACATTTACACTATGTGTAAGATGTAGCTACCATATAGCAAGAGTATGCAAATCATAGAATCATTTTCTTATACTACTGTGCTCCAAAGATGTAGCTACCATATAGCAAGAGTATGCAAATCATAGAATCATTTTCTTATACTACTGTGCTCCAAAGATGTAGCTACCATATAGCAAGAGTATGCAAATCATAGAATCATTTTCTTATACTACTGTGCTCCAAAGATGTAGCTACCATATAGCAAGAGTATGCAAATCATAGAATCATTTTCTTATACTACTGTGCTCCAAAGATGTAGCTACCATATAGCAAGAGTATGCAAATCATAGAATCATTTTCTTATACTACTGTGCTCCAAAGATGTAGCTACCATATAGCAAGAGTATACAAATCATAGAATCATTTTCTTATACTACAGTGCGCCAAGGATGTAGCTACCATATAGCAAGAGTATGCAAATCATAGAATCATTTTCTTATACTACTGTGCTCCAAGGATGTAGCTGCCATATAGCAAGAGTATGCAAATCATAGAATCATTTTCTTATACTACTGTGCTCCAAGGATGTAGCTACCATATAGCAGTGTGGCAGTTAAATGTGATGTCTAGCACTGGGACATCATGATGCAGACACATTATCCTGACACCAGACCGACCAGTCCTAATACTAACCTCTTAATGCTGAGCATCAAACGAGGCAGCTGTTAGTACCATTTTTGTAAGTCTTTGGTACAACTCAGCCGGGGATCGAACCCACAACCTCCCGCATCCAAGGCAGATGCTCTAACCACTAGGCCACTGGAGTGGTTATATAGGCCTCTTTCCACATGTAAACAAGTATTTCACATTGGTAAGTTTTCGTACAAATACATGTATGTCAGATTATTTAAACAATAAAAATGAAAATCAGTTTTTCAAATGCCTGGCACATTGGTCACTTTAGGTGTCAGAGTGGTACTATTTTCATTGAGATCCATATACATAAAAGAAGTCTTAAGTGAAAACCCTAATTGGTTATAACCATCCTTTTTGCATAACAAGCAGTAAGGAGATTTTATTGATACTTGAAGGGTACCTTCTAAGGTTATTTGAGGAGTACCATTCTAAACATATTTGAGGGGTACCATTCTAATAATATTTGAGGGGTACCATTCTAAGGTTATTTTAGTGGTAGCATTTAAAAATATTTGAAGGATACAATTCATAAGATGTTTTCAGGGTACAATTCTAAAGATGTTTGAATGGTACCATTTAAAACTATAAGAATGGTACCATTCTAAAGATATTTGAGCAATATCACTCTAAACCAATTTGAAGGAAGTGCTAGATTAAGGTCTATCTGGGCCCTAAGCAATGAAAATATTATGGTGCCCTGCCTCCCATGAAATGTGAAACTTAAAAAAGAAAGATTAAAGCTAAAAGGTGTCAACACACCTGCGTTGCCCTCATACCAAATCAAAATACTCATACATGCAGATCGAAATGGTCATTTATAATTCATTCAGTTTTATCACCAACAATTAATTGTTTCTGATGCTCATGTTGGTCAGGTGCCCTAAGCATGTGTTTAGTGTGCTTAATGGGTAATCCAGCCCTGTAGAAGTGTACCATTCTGAAGATATTTGGAAGGTACAATTCTAAAGATATTTGAAAAGTACCATTTTCATTCAGAACCATACAGATCTCAGGATAGAATTAAATGCCAAGCTTCATCACTTTTCTAAAAGAAAACAACTGCTAATGGATGTCTGAAGCAAGCATAAGCTCCTTTGGTCTTTGGTCAGTAAAGGTATACATAAAATTTACATTTATGAAAGAAAACCTTGTTTATGTAAGTAAGATTCTAAAACAAAGACAAACATGATGCAGTCAGTGAGTATGTGTAAAATAAAGGCAAAATTATTGGGGTGTTGACTGTGACTCTTTTTTTTAGCCTTAAATAAGGATGGAGTCCATTCTGGTGTAGTGGATACAGTCGATTCTGGTATGGTGGATACAGTCCATCATGGTTTATTAGATACAGTTCATCCGGTATAGTACAGTCCATCCTGGTATAGTGAATCCAGTCCAACCTGGTACAGAGGCAGTCCATCCTGGTATAGTAGATACAGTCCATCCTGGTATAAATGTAGTCCATCCTAGTATAGTAGGTACAGTCCATCCTGGTATAGTAGATACAGTCCATCCTGGTATAGTGGACAGAGTCCATCCTGGCATTGCGAATACAGTCCATCCTGGTATAGTAGATACAGTCCATCTGGTATAGCACAGTCATTCTGGTATAGTGGATGCAGTCTGACCTGGTACAGAGGCAGTCCATCCTGGTATAGTGGATACAGTCCATCCTGGTATAGTGGATACAGTCCATCCTGGTATTCTATTCTACAGGTATATGCAATGTGAAAGCTTACAGGGGATTCTATGGTTATAAAGCAGATTGGTGTGTACCATGACCAGACTGTACACCATGCTAGTGTCCAGTGGAACACATTCTTGTCAGCAGACTCTACACCATGCTAGTATCCAGTAGAACACACTCTTGTCAGCAGACTGTACACTATGCTAGTATCCAGTAGAACACACTCTTGTCTGCAGACTGTACACTATGCTAGTACCCAATAGAACACACTCTTGTCAGCAGACTGTACACCATGCTAGTATCCAGTAGAACACACTCTTGTCAGCAGACTCTACACCATGCTGGTATCCAGCAGAACACACTCTTGTCAGCAGACTCTACACCATGCTAGTATCCAGTAGAACACACTCTTGTCAGCAGACTGTACACCATGCTAATACCCAGTAGAACACACTCTTGTCAGCAGACTCTACACCATGCTAGTATCCAGTAGAACACACTCTTGTCTGCAGACTGTACACCATGCTAGTATCCAGTAGAACACACTCTTGTCTGCAGACTGTACACTATGCTAATCTCCAGTAGAACATATTCTTGTCATCAGTCGGCACACCATGCTAGTGTCCAGTATAATGCATTCTTGTCAGCACCATGCTAATGTCCAGTAGAACACATGTCATCCAACAGAACATTCTTCTAGTGTCCAGTAGATCATGTCCAGTAGTCACATTCTTATTAGCAGACTGCGCATCATGTTTGTGTCCAGTAGAACACATTCTTGTCAGACTGCACACCATATTGTTGTTGTTGTTGTAGGGTTTAATGCCATTTTTCAGCACACGATAGGCTATACATGGCGGCTAGTATTAATGGTGGAGGAAGAACCCAGAAAGAATGACCAAACCCATGAGAAGCTACTGGCAAGCTTTCTCACATACCCACATAGGCTGAATCTGAGACTCGAACCCACACAGATAGAGGTGAGATGGCAGTGATCCATAACAGAGAGTGCTTTAGACCACTCTGCCACTTGGGGCCCCTGCACACCATGCTAGTGTCCTGTAGAACACATTCATGTCAGACTGCACACCATGCTAATGTCCAGTAGAACACATTCTTGTCAGACTGCACACCATGCTAATGTCCAGTAGAATGCATTCTTGTCAGACTGCACACCATGTTAGTGTCCAGTAGAACACATTCTTGTCAGCAGACTGTACACCATGCTAGTGTCCAACAGAACACATTCTTGTCAGGTGTACTGATCTCCACCTGATAACAGTTAATCCCTCTGAGTTCCAGATCTCTATAGCTGCACAGCTCAATGATCTTAGAGTGAATAAGAAACGTTTTAAAGTTTTGAAAATATGCAAATAATTAAGTTTTAAAACTTGCAGTCCAAAGTTGTCAGTTCATTTTTTTCTGCCATGAGAACAATTTGTGTTTTACTGTGAGAATTTAAACTCTTTGAATTATGTGAATGGGATTGGTTCAACATGGTGGTACTCCTAGCACTATTTTGGACTAGCCCTATACTCTTCTTCTATCTGTTAATGACCACCTCTGCTTTCAGTATTTAAAAAATTACAACAATGATTTGTCCAATCATGTAAATTTTCATTGTGTTTTATTGGATGACAAACTCTGTGATCACGCAGAGTTATATTTATGCTGATTTTCATTGGTGGTTGATGGTAAGAGATTACAACCTAGTAAATTCTCTTTTTTCATTTATATGGTTGATTCTTTTTAATATGCCTGCAATTTCTTGCGCTATTACTTGATGGTCTGAAACTGAGCAACTGAATGAAAATCTACCAGTTTGGTCAAATTCAACAAATAATTTAATTCCCTGAGTTAAAGAAAGCAATATTTAAGAGGAACTTTCATTATTGTGAATTAAATCTTGAATAAGCCTCAAAGTTCTATCATATGTCCAAGAGTATAGCATGTTCCAAATGAATTCAAAGTCTTGAATATACTGATGTGCCAATAGCCTTGAATATACTGATGTATCAATAGCCTTGAATGAGCTGATATGCCAACAGTCTCAATGTGTCACAGTGATATGATCCAGAATATCCTTGAATTAATTCACAATAATCCCAAAGTAATGTTTTAGTCCAACATGCCAAAGAGCACTCTGTAATTCCAATTAATAATTTCTCTCAAATTATAGTTGAACACAGCTACAGTTGATTCCACACAAACTGATATTCAAATATGTATGAATAATCATGTTGATCTGAACCTTATATACATCCCCACATGACCTATATACATCCCTACTTGACCTATATACATCCCCACTTGACCTATATACGTCCCTACTTGACCTATATACATCCCCACTTGACCTATATACGTCCCTACTTGACCTATATACATCCCCACTTGACCTATATACATCCCCACTTGACCTGTCACAATAACCTTTTCTGAACAAATCTTAGTGGAAAAGTACCATAAACTGTAAACAAACTTGTTTCTAGAACCTTTTGCAGCCATAACCAAAAACATGATAGTAGTCAAGTAGGCTACTACACAATTACAATGGATCAAGCACACAATACAAATTATATATACAGTACATAACACTTGCAGACTGCAATAAACTAGGCAAACTTGACAAGCACACAATACAAATTAAATATACAGTACATAACACTTGTAGACTGCAATAAACTAGGCAAACTTGACAAGCAGTCCTGTCTGTTTTTATTCTTTAATATACACCTACAGTAAGATTACTCTTTTGTGTGACTTAAGTTTGAAGCCTGATATTGTATGAATAGTTTTGGTTGCTTGAACTTGATTTTCTTTTCGGGGGGTGTTTGAGCACTGATTGACATGTTTTTTGTGTATTGGTAGTGAAAAAACAGTAATTTTTTGCCATCTGAAGACATGTGTAAATATGGTATTATGAGTTGAAATTTTAATAAACTCAAAACAATTAATTTCAAACCAGAGAGTAAAATCACCACTTCATAAAATTATTTTGTAAATATCAGGAGCAATTTGTATTTGGGTACAGGTGATAACACAAGCATATAACAAAAAACATATTTAGCACATGCCAGAGTGAGTAATTACTTTAACAATCACATACAAATAGTATTGATTCAGTCTTATGGAAAACTTTGTAATATTGCACAGAAATAATTTATTTGGATAGGTTTTGCCCGCTGTATTATTAAGATGTGGGTCTTATTACAAGGCATGATGTTGTTTACAAGGCATTAACAGTTTAATTTCCTGTTGATAACTTGACCCATGCCACATACAGGGAAAGCATTGCATGTATCAAGTCGAGTGGTCCAATGCTAGGGTTGCAATTATGAGATTCACAATGATTTCTAAAAAGAACATAACAAGTATTTTATATAAAATGTCAGAAAATTTGGTGCCATAACTGACAGGCTTACCTTTGTTTGTTAAATCCCACCTATATTTACAGTGACTTGTACATAAGTAAGCGAACCAGTCTTTGTTGCATTTAAGTTAAACTGAGTTATAGTCAGCAGAGTGACATTGATTTCAAGGTCAAATGTCATGTTAGCTGCACTGTCTAGTATGCATTTTGACATAAACATGTACCAATGGATTTTATCAAACACTGTTTGTGGATATATATCTGGTGTAAATTAATATTAATTATAGATTAAACCACAGTTAGCATGTGGATATATCTGGACATTGTTTAAGACAAGCTAGTGATATTTTGTTCTTGATATCAGGGTCAAGGTTAAAGGCCCTGACAAAGAAATTTGCACTTACAGCAATCTTATTAACATGTTAGTGACATGTAAGAAAATATTTTTGCTACAAAATTTGGTATGTTAGAATTTTTAAGTTTAACTATATCCAAGTGTCAAGCTAAATGAATTTTAAGAAGTGACTTCTCCTTTTAGACAGAATAGGGAAAAGTAAGAAGTGACTTCTCCTTTTAGACAGAATAGGGAAAAGTAAGAATTGAACATCATAAAGTGGAAGCAAAGCAAAAAACACAACACACACATATGAATAATGTGTGTGTGTGTGTGTGTGTGTGTGTGTGTGTGTGTGTGTTTTGATTATGTTATTGAACTGTATCTTCTATTATTTTGTATGTATGGTTTTAAGAATTACTTTATATTCAAGTAGAAAATTATGTGTGTTGTATGTATAATGTAAATACATTATAAATACAGATATTCTATTCATATGCAATTCATTCATACTTAAAAGTGTGTAATGTTTGGATGGAGAGATATATGCTATGTATTTTATCCATATGACTTGAAAAAAGCACAGCTGAAGCTATGCATTGTGACTAATTTTAACTGATAGGAATACCTAGACTACACTATCATAATTGCAGTTCATTGAAAGGAATTTTGTTTTTTGTTTCTGATACTTTACATGGAAATATAGTCAAAAACAGTTTTAAATTAGTTTTAAAGAACTTTTATGACATGTACATGAAAGCACATAATAAGGTGTCTTCACATTTTAGTGTCCATCATTCATACCTTAGTGGTCACTGATATTATAGATGAGCAGCTTGACCATTATAAGCTAAATGTTTAATTAAAGAATAAATGTGAAAATTTTGGACTGTTCACATTTTGGTGAAGTGTTGAAAAGTAGAAAAACTTGCCTGTTCTAGTGGCGGTTGATTAAATATATCTACCTACTTGTATTGTGTCATCTGTTCCTAAAAGTTGGAATTAATTATAATATATAGATCATGTGATCATGTGAAGTCCTATGACAAAACACATGGTGAACATACCAAAAATGTCATATACCCTTTATATTTGAATGTGTTTTCACTGATGTCAGAAGAGAATCTTGACCTTACAGCACTTCTCAAATTCTACAACACTGCATTGTCCCATACGTTTCTGACCTTAAAGTGCTTCTCAAATACCCCAACATTGCATTGTCCCATATATATCTGACCTTACAGCACTTCTCAAATTCAACAACATTGCATTGTCCCAGACATATCTGACCTTAAAGTGCTTCTCAAATACCCAACATTGCATTGTCCCATACATTTCTGACCTTACAGCACTTCTCAAATACCCCAACATTGCATTGTCCCATACATTTCTGACCTTAAAGCGCTTATCAAATACCCCAACATTGCATTGTCCCATACATATCTGACCTTACAGCACTTCTCAAATTCAACAACATTGCATTGTCCCATACATTTCTGACCTTACAGCACTTCTCAAATACCCCAACATTGCATTGTCCCATACATTTCTGACCTTACAGCACTTCTCAAATTCAACAACATTGCATTGTCCCAGACATATCTGACCTTAAAGTGCTTCTCAAATACCCCAACATTGCATTGTCCCATACATATCTGACCTTACAGCACTTCTCAAATTCAACAACATTGCATTGTCCCATACATTTCTGACCTTAAAGCGCTTATCAAATACCCCAACATTGCATTGTCCCATACATATCTGACCTTACAGCACTTCTCAAATTCAACAACATTGCATTGTCCCATACATTTCTGACCTTAAAGTGCTTCTCAAATACCCCAACATTGCATTGTCCCATACATATCTGACCTTAAAGTGCTTCTCAAATACCCCAACATTGCATTGTCCCATACATATCTGACCTTAAAGTGCTTCTCAAATACCCCAACATTGCATTGTCCCATACATATCTGACCTTAAAGTGCTTCTCAAATACCCCAACGATGCATTGTCCTATACATATCTGACCTTAAAGTGCTTCTCAAATACCCCAACATTGCATTGTCCCATACATATCTGACCTTAAAGTGCTTCTCAAATACCCCAACATTGCATTGTCCCATACATTTCTGACCTTACAGCACTTCTCAAATTCTACAACACTGCATTGTCCCATACATATCTGACCTTAAAGTGCTTCTCAAATACCCCAACATTGCATTGTCCATACGTATCTGACCTTACAGCACTTCTCAAATCCACAACATTGCATTGTCCCATACATTTCTGACCTTACACCGCATTTCCAATTCCACAACATTGCATTGTCCCATACATTTGTGACCTTACAGCACTTCTCAAATTCCACAACATGGCATTGTCCCATACATTTCTGACCTTAAAGTGCTTCTCCAATACCCCAACATTGCATTGTCCCATACATATCTGACCTTACAGCACTTCATAAATTCAACAACATTGCATTGTCCCATACATATCTGACCTTAAAGTGCTTCTCAAATACCCCCACATTGCATTGTCCCATACATATCTGACCTTACAGCACTTCTCAAATTCCACAACATTGCATTGTCCCATACATTTCTGACCTTACAGCACTTCTCAAATTCAACAACATTGCATTGTCCCATACATTTCTGACCTTACAGCACTTCTCAAATTCAACAACATTGCATTGTCCCAGACATATCTGACCTTAAAGTGCTTCTCAAATTCAACAGCATTGCATTGTCCCATACATTTCTGACCTTACAACACTTCTCAAATTCAACAGCACTGCATTGTCCCATACATTTCTGACCTTAAAGTGCTTCTCAAATACCCCAACATTGCATTGTCCCATACATATCTGACCTTACAGCACTTCTCAAATTCCACAACATTGCATTGTCCCATACATTTCTGACCTTAAAGTGCTTCTCAAATACCCCAACATTGCATTGTCCCATACATTTCTGACCTTACAGCACTTCTCAAATACCCCAACATTGCATTGTCCCATACATTTCTGACCTTACAGCACTTCTCAAATTCAACAACATTGAATTGTCCCATACATTTCTGACCTTAAAGCGCTTATCAAATACCCCAACATTGCATTGTCCCATACATTTCTGACCTTACAGCACTTCTCAAATTCAACAACATTGCATTGTCCCATACATTTCTGACCTTAAAGTGCTTCTCAAATACCCCAACATTGCATTGTCCCATACATATCTGACCTTAAAGTGCTTCTCAAATACCCCAACATTGCATTGTCCCATACATATCTGACCTTAAAGTGCTTCTCAAATACCCCAACATTGCATTGTCCCATACATATCTGACCTTAAAGTGCTTCTCAAATACCCCAACATTGCATTGTCCCATACATTTCTGACCTTACACCGCATTTCCAATTCCACAACATTGCATTGTCCCATACATTTCTGACCTTACAGCACTTCTCAAATTCCACAACATGGCATTGTCCCATACATTTCTGACCTTAAAGTGCTTCTCAAATTCAACAACATTGCATTGTCCCATATATTTCTGACCTTAAAGCACTTCTCAAATTCAACAACATTGCATTGTCCCATACATTTCTGACCTTACAGCACTTCTCAAATTCCACAACATGGCATTGTCCCATACATTTCTGACCTTAAAGTGCTTCTCCAATACCCCAACATTGCATTGTCCCATACATATCTGACTTTACAGCACTTCATAAATTCAACAACATTGCATTGTCCCATACATATCTGACCTTAAAGTGCTTCTCAAATACCACAACATGGCATTGTCCCATACATTTTTGACCTTAACAGCACTTCTCAAATTCCACAACATGGCATTGTCCCATACATTTCTGGCCTTACAGCACTTCTCAAATTCTACAACATTGCATTGTCCCATACATTTCTGACCTTACAGAACTTGTCAAATTCCATAACATTTTATTGTCCCATACATTTCTGACCTTACAGCACTTTTCAAATTCTACAACATTGCATTGTCCCACACATTTCTGACCTTACAGCACTTCTCAAATCCACAACATGGCATGGTCCCGTACATTTCTGACCTTACAGCACTTCTCAAATTCCACAACATTTTATTGTCCCAGACATTTCTGACCTTACAGCACTTCTCAAATCCACAACATTTTATTGTCCCAGACATTTCTGACCTTACAGCACTTCTCAAATTCCACAACATTTTATTGTCCCAGACATTTCTGACCTTACAGCACTTCTCAAATCCACAACATTGCATTGTCCCATACATTTCTGACCTTACAGCACTTCTCAAATCCACAACATGGCATGGTCTCGTACATTTCTGACCTTACAGCACTTTTCAAATTCTACAACATTGCATTGTCCCACACATTTCTGACCTTACAGCACTTCTCAAATCCACAACATGGCATGGTCCCATACATTTCTGACCTTACAGCACTTCTCAAATTCCACAACATTTTATTGTCCCAGACATTTCTGACCTTACAGCACTTCTCAAATCCACAACATTGCATTGTCCCATACATTTCTGATCTTACAGGCCTTCTCAAAATCCACAACATTGCATTATCCCACACATTTCTGACCAAATTTTGTTTTAATATTTAGCCTAAGTCTTTTATCACATAATATTTTGGCTTTGCTTTCTACAAATGTTATATGTTTCTAGTATTATGGAAACAGACAGTCCAGTGAAGAGATACTTCGGGGACACAGCTATGTCCTCCATTAGTGCAGTTTCATGCTGATTTTATGAAGTGAATAGCACAAGTTTGGGCTATTGTTCAACAAAATATATTTGCAAAGTGTTTTACCTTTTCTTAAAACACAAACTGCTATTTACTGATGTTCTAAATTTCATAACACAAGTTGGTATGATTTCACCATCAATCAATAACTTATAGTTATAACAAATGATAACTTGCCGGGGAAAGGGTCAATCAGCTATAAAACACATTCCTGTGAATGTGCAAGGGTTTGTTTTGCTGGCACAGTTGATATCAACAGCTGCAGTGGCTGCATGTAATACAAAATTATCTTGGGGCTACAACACTGTAACTACTTGCCTGGGTTGAGGGTGCATCGCAGAAGCCATAAACTATTGTCACTCAGTTGACATCTTATAGAAAATCATAGGCCAGTGTTGTTTCTGCATTCCAAAAAGACGGAGGTGAAGTTGACCTATCTTGGGTCAACTTAGTTGCCCACACCACCTGGTAGCATGCCAAGGAAATGAAGGCTAAGTATCTTTCAAAGGAAGATGCTGAGAGTGTTGACTCAGGCTGGCCTGGGTGTGTATCAAACCAACAACCCTTGGATTAGGACTCTAATAACAACAGTACTGGAAATATTAATTTGTGATTTTGATGAAATAATGTACTGGTAGACCGTCATCTGCCTTGTTCATTCTGCTCATCAATAGATAATTCCCTCTAAATTTTCATACACTTTGAGTTTTCATACCCTCAAAGTTTTAATACACTGAATTTTCATGCTCTTTAAGTTTTCATGATAATATTGGCAGTTTTCCACTTTGGATGTGCATTCGTTCCCCAAATACAGTGTTGTACCTACACAATAGCAGGGGGCACTGCATTTCTGTGACATTAAAATTTGAGGAATACATTAAAAGTTAAAACAGGAAAAACAAAATTACTAGATAGTACTATATTCACTAATAGTTTAAATTTAAAAAAAAGAATATTCCCAATTTTAAGATTTCTTTTCTTTTAAAAGTAATAATTCATTGATGAAATATTAATCTCTGCATTTCTGGAAGTTATTTACCCCAGAAATCTAATGCATGTACCTTTTGCCAGTCATTGAAAATATGTTACACTAGTGGAAGTCTGCAACTTTGCACTCCAACTCAGGAGACTACTTCAGACTTTGAATGGTTTCATTGCCAAAGAGGTTGTTTTAAAATGGAGATTCACTGTTGCATGCAAGTTTTATCACTATAGGTGAATTTGGTGATTACTCAATTATCAACAAGGACCTAGCTGGATGACATTTTTCCAAAAAAAGGGCCCTGGTGGTGTACAGGAGTCCAAATGTTGGTGACACAGGACCCAAATTTGTGGGAAAGCCATAGGGATGGAACGAAATATCTATGTCATGTATCAATGCTTATTCCTGTACTCAAAAAGTATGATGCACATCTTTAAATACAGAGATGAAAGATGCAAACAACTAAAAATATTTATTGTCATTATAGATGAAAAGTAACCTTTGTAAAGAATATGAGTTTACATTAATTCTCCATCATTAATGTTAACGTTTGTGCCAATACAGCAAATTATTGATATTTTGATGCCTCAATGAATCATTTCACCCCGAGAAACTGGTGTTTTTATGCTCAAGATGCAAGTGTGAAACATGATAGCAAATATGAAATATGATAGATGAAACATGATAGAAGATACGAAATATGATAGCAAATATGAAACATGATAGCAACAATGAAATATGATAGCAAATATGAAACATGATAGCAACCATGAAATATGATAGCAAATATGAAACATGATAGCAGATATGAAATATGATAGCAAATATGAAACATGGTAGCAGATATGAAATATGATAGCAAATATATATGATAATAATAAAAATAATAATGAGGACTTTGTATAGCACCTAATCTTTAGAAGCTCTAAGCGCTTTACGACATTAGACAACACCTAAAAGATAAAAAACATATATAATGATATGATTACAAAAACAAACACCATGACATTAGAAAACATAAAAAACATGCTGAGAATATTTAAGGTAGGAAACATTATTAGGTCTTTAAGTTTGTTCTTGCAGTCGAAATAAGTGAGTTTTGAGAGCACTCTTGAATGGGATCACTGTGGCTTTGTGTCCAAGTTCAGTGGGCAATTCATTCCATGTTGCTGGGCCCTGGTATGCAAAAAAACACTGTCCATATGTCTTTGCTTTCAATGTGGGAATACTGAGTATATGATTGTCAGAAGAGGAGCATAAGTATCTTGCTGGTGTGAACACATGGGTGAGGTCAGATAGGTATGTTGGACTAGAGTGAAACGTATCACAGAGAACAAATTTTGTGTTCAATAGCAAATATGAAATATAATAGTGGATATGAAATAAATAGCATATATGAAATATGATAGCAGATATGAAATATGATGGAAAATATGAAATATGATAGCAAATATGAAACATTATAGCAAATATGAAACATGATAGCATATATTAAACATGATAGAAAATATGAAACATGATACAGTGTAGCAGATATGAAACATGATAGCAAATATTTAATAGGATAGCACATATGAAATATGATACTGGGTTATTTGGTCCACTGACAATAACTTTTCAGATTCTGATAAAAGTGAATATTTTGCAGGCATAAAAATTTTCAATTTTCTATGTGCAGATGCGGTTTAAATTACAAATATATGAAGAAAAAAATGTATGCTGATAAATAAAAACAATTCAGTAATGAAATCTGCTTTTAACTCTTTGTATTGTATATATTTTTGTCCTTGTCCTGCATGTGTGTGTTAACAGGTTTATATAAATTAAAAACTTGCTACCATAAAGTCTTAGGTTACAAATCTAGATGTGCAGGGCTTGAATACTAACTATTAGATTAGCTACATGTCATGCAGGGGAGGTAATTTGGAACTCTAACTTGTGTAACACTTTTCCTCATCCTATACAATATTGTATGGCTGAGAATTTAGCTGGTTTGCATTCTGAATTGTGATCACACAAAAAATATGAACTCATATTTTTTGGCCATGCTAGTCATATTTTGTAAATGTTTATTTCAGAATACAAACTGTGCCATTGGACATTGAAAATAATCCTGATTCTAATTGGTTGAAAATATTACAAGCAAAACAACTAGCACTTAAAAAATTTAATTTTGAGCTGTGTAATGAATTGGATTAAAGTTCTATTCATCCAGTCATACAAGCATCTTGATGGGATTTTGACAATGGAAATTAGCTTTAAAAATACTGAGTGTAAAATGTGTGGTATTGTTGTTATAAACAAGTTTCAAAGTGGCTTTTTGTATTCTTATCTGCATGAGATTCCTAAAAGCATTACAAGTGATGTGGTATTTACAAACACTGAATAAGTAGAGAAGTTTTAACAAATAAACAAGTTAACAGCCAGAGAAATTTTGGTCTGCATTCATACTAGACTTGAATTTGACACCATTTATTTGTTATATGCATTACTGAATTGATTAGTAATTCACAGCTGAATGTTTGATGTTTGTGATGGTATTGCACCTGTGAAAGCATAGTATATATGGTCTTTTTCAGCATTAGTCATTGATTTTTTGGGATGTATTTATCTAATTATTGATCTTAATATTTGACGATTCTAAACCTAATTCTAAGGGGCAAAATATTCGTCCCATTTCATATGTAGAATTTATGTCTTTCCCAGTTCAAAAGAAAAATTAATTGCTAACTTAATGTTATCATCATTATGTGTGTGCACTGATTCCATAGATAACAAAGATTAACATATGAACAGAGTAGCTCATGGTCTGTCATGATAAACTGTAGCAGTAGGTAAAATGCAGGACTACAATGGTTCCCTTCTTGCATACCATATGCTATTTATAATCATGATATATATTATTCAACAGCAAATTACATCAACCCTTATCTGTAATCACATGATTCACTGGCAAATCAGTGTCTGTGTTGATCTTTCCAAGTTAGTTCAAACAAACTGCATAGACCCTGGTGTTCAGGTGCATTATGTGATGGCAGATCTTGGTCTGTGTTGTTTACATTTATATCCAACTTACATGTGAACATATATGGTGCTTACATATATGACTTACATGTGGGTGTACATGGTAAGAAGGGTGTGTGTGTGTGTGTGTGATTTGGATTTTTAACGTAGCTTTTAACAATTTTTCAGTCATATCGCTACGATGTCTGCAGTGGGGCAGTTTATAGTGATGTCTAGCACTGGGGCATCATGCCACAGACATGTAGCATGATGTCCCACCCAGTCACATTATCCTGACACTGGGCTGACCAGTCCTAACACTAACCTCTTATTGCTGAGCGCCAAGCGAGGCAGCTGTTAGTACCATTTTTGTAAGTCTTTGGTATGACTTGGCCGGGGATCGAACCGAGGTAAGAAGGGCACATAGTCTGAACCTAGACTTGCCAGCACATTGTGTACGCTACAGCAGCTCAGCATTTCGGTGTATGTACATGTGACAGTTAATTCACTAAGAAGTCATGGTACTGTAGGTTTTTTATGCATACATCATGGAATGCATGCATTAAAACTGTGTTTTGTGTTTATGAGTTAGTGTAAGATTCATAAAATGGATATCTTTACAAATTTGCACAAGATTCAAACACAGAATATCTAAATCCATACAATGAATATTTGTACAAATTTGTGAAAGATTCATATAATGGATATCTGTACAAATTTGTATAAGATCCATACAATGGATATCTGTACAAATCTGTATAAGATCCATACAATGGATATCTGTACAAATTTGTATAAGATTCACACACAGGATATCTATACAAATTTTTAAAAGATCCATATAATGGATATCTGTATGAATTTGTATAAGATTCATACACAGGATATCTGTACAAATTTGTATAAGATCCATACACAGGATATCTATACCAATTTTTATAAGATCCATATAATGGATATCTGCATGAATTTGGATAAGATTCATACACAGAATATCTGTACAAATTTGTATTTGATTCATATACTGGATATCAGTATGAACTTGTATAAGATTCATATACTGGATATCAGTATGAATTTGTATAAGATCCATACACAGGATATCTGTACAAATTTGTATAAGATTCATATAATGGATATCTGTATGAATTTGGATAAGATTCATATACTGGATATCTGTACAAATTTGTATAAGATTCATATACTGGATATCAGTATGAATTTGTATAAGATCTATACATAGGATATCTGTACAAATTTGTATAAGATTCATATACTGGATATCAGTATGAATTTGTATAAGATCCATACACAGGATATCTGTACAAATTTGTATAAGATTCATATACTGGATATCAGTATGAATTTGTATAAGATCCATACACAGGATATCTGTAGAAATTTGTATAAGATCCATACACAGGATATCTGTACAAATTTGTATAAGATTCATATACTGGATATCAGTATGAATTTGTATAAAATTCACACAATGGATATCTGTACGAGTTTTTATAAGATCCCTACACTTTATATATTTATGAGTTTGTGTAGATCCATTTTGTGTAAGATCCATACACTGGAAATATGTATGAGTTTGTGTAAGATGTATACATTGTGTATATGTACAAGTTTGTGTAAGATTCTTCCACAAATATCTGTAACTGACACAGAAAAGTATTTTGCAATATTAACTTATTGCTAGTCACATTTTCATCTCCTAATAATAATAGTGTAAATTGCTAAAGCTTCTTCTTTTAATTATATTTTAATATATCAGGTTCCTCAGTTTAACATGACACAGGATATTCTGAATATACTGAAGAGTGACTTGTCCAAAGGTATATAGAGTATAATCTGTGTATACTGCAAGATGACTTGTCAGAGTATGTACATGTACCAGTATGTAACAAGATATTCTGTGTATACTGCAAGATGACTTGCCATAGAGGACATGTACCAGTATGTAACAAGATATTCTGTGTATACTGCAAGATGACTTGCCATAGAGGACATGTACCAGTATGTAGCAGGATATTTTGTATATACTGCAAGATGACTTGCCATAAAGTACATATACTGGTATGTAATAAGATATTCTGTGTATACTGCAAGATGACTTGTCATACAGTACATGTACCAGTATGTAACAGAATATTTTGTATACAGAGCAGAATGACTTGACCTTGAGTACATGTACATTTTGTGTTTACTTCAGAACAACTTGTCCCATAGTGCATTTGCATTGTGGATATTCTGCGTAAACTGATGAAAGACTTAAACTAGAGTACATCTACCACTTCGTTTATGTGAAACATGAGCACATGATTTGTTTAGTACAGAAATCTGTTCTTGTCCTCAACAAAGAACAGAGACATACACTAAATATACTGGTAGCTAAGCAAGGATTCGAAACAGGACTAATAAGGAGATCCAAAAATCTACGTCAGCACCAGTAACATGCAGTGATATCACTCTAGTCTTGTTTACCGAAACTCTTTGGTGGCTTCATGAGATTCCAATATGAGATTGACTGATATGCTGCATGAATTAGATTACTGATGGAAAACATGCTAATAACATCAAACTTTTGATAGAAAACATACTAATTAGATCAGATTTTGATAGAAAACTTGCTAATTGGGTCAAACTTTGATAGAAAGCATGCTAATTGGGTAAAACTTTGATGGAAAGCATGCCAATTGGGTCAAACATTTGTAGAAAGCCTTCTAATTGGGTCAAGCTTTGATAGAAATTATGCCAGTTGGGTCAAAATTTGATATAAAGCATGCTAATTGGGTCAAAATTTGATAGAAAACATGCTAATTGGGTCAAGTTTTGATAGAAAGCATGCTAATTCCATCAAACTATGATAGAAAGCAACCTAATTTGGTAAAACATTGATAGAAAGCATGCTAACTGTGTCACACTTTGTTAGAAAGCATGCTAATTGGGTCAAATTTTGATGGAAAGCATGCTAATTGGGTCAAACTTTGCTAGAAAGCATGCTAATTCCAACAAACTTTGTTAGAAAGCATGCTAATTCTGTCAAACTTTGGTACAAAGAATTCTAATTGTGTCAAACTTTGATAGAAAGCATGCTAATTGGGTCAAATTTTGATGGAAGCATGCTAATTGGGTCAAACTGTGCTAGAAAGCATGCTAACTCCATCAAACTTTGATAGAAAGCATGCTAATTCTGTCAAACCTTAATAGAGAGCATGCTAATTGGGTCAAACTTTGATAGAAAGCATGCTAATTGGGTCAAACTTTGCATAAGCTGAACCTCAGTGATGGTTTGTATCTGGACATGTTTCTACAATCAAAATTGCTTGGTAATATTGAAAAATTATAATGAAACATCAATGTGTAAAAAGATACTTATGCAATCAGCCAAAGAAACTGTCCATGTTTGTGGTAATAATTAGTGGTATAAATATATAGTGATATAGCGGTAGATATCAGTACTCTATGTTATCACAGTTCTTATCAGCATGAGTTCTTCCATCTCCATATATTTGCTTTATTAGTTAGACTGGTTGTGGAACTAACTGTTTACACAAAATAACACCTGGTATTACACAATATTACCACAGAAGTTTAATAAGGGTTTAATAAACTGGGTATTTTACTCCCTGGGTTGAAACTGATGGCATTCTTTGAGATTCATGACCAGTTCAAGGTCTTTTGATTATCTGGCTCTGTTTGAGTTTGTGCTCTTTTGCTGATCAAGTAGTGTTATTTGAGACATTGCCCAAACATCTGGAACTTTTACCAAAAGCATAGTTTATGTTGATCAAACATGCCATGACTTGTAAATACATTCTCTTTACCTTGAAATTTACAACGGTTACAGCTATCTTGAAGAAAGTCGAATGAGTGGATCTCGGAAACTAGAGACCAAAATCCATTCTACCTGTATTATCAAAAATTGTTTGGCAAATCAGGTAGATATACCGGTCTATGATTGTTTTGAAACTTAATCCTACTTCATGAGGCACAATCATAATTTAGAAAATTGCACTCATGCCAAACAGAACTCACCAAAGTAACAGATTTTTGGCTACAAGAAATAGATACTGGTTCTTTGACTGGGATTATTTTTATTGACCACAAGAAAGCATTTAGTTGATAATGACATTCTACTGTAAAAGTAGAACTGTTACAGGTTTGATCATTCCTGTGGATACTGGTTTAGATCATACCCAAACCAACAGTCTCAATGAGTAACCACTGGTCATCATAGTTTCTCATGGTCATCATAGTTTATCATCCTGACCTCTTCTCTGCTACTTCATTTAGCATGCTGATAAGAGGCCACACTAAATTCAGCTCTATTACAATGCATGCTGGAAGCTGTGGCAATGATATCCTGGCTACAGAAACCTGGACCCAGAGTAGAGTGATGATGTGCTTGTGTTCATACAGCCTCTTCTCATTAGGTGTCCAACAGTAAGGCTGGAGGCATAGAGTCATCCAGGAAAGACAAGTGGTCTCGTCTACTTGATAGTCTAGCTCACACAGAGGTCCTGCTCACCATGATGAGCTATGGACAGTAGCACAGACTGCTTCTATGTCACTTCCACTCGAGGATATAGTGATGACCTGTCTATACACATTGATTCAAATGAGTGAGGTAGAAGCAGTTCCTTTGATGCCTCCTGCCTGTCAAACCAGACCTCTATTTGTGAAGGAAGAGTAGATCTTGTCCATTGAAAAGGTGGTAAATGAAATTTGCTGCCTTTTACCCTTAACTTGCACCTAAAACCCTCTAGTATGCATCCACTAAGATTCTTTCTATTTCAGAAGAGATCTCTGGGGCTCAATCACAACCAGATCTTGTGGTTCTTCCTCATTCCTCCATGATTGAAGAAATATCACAGAGGTTTTTGGTAGGTCAAGACACTGCTCGGTGACATTGAGGATAGTCTGTTACCTGTCTGGGACCTTTTGGGTGTTCCTTGGGTGTTATAAAAAATTCTTAGCAACTTTTGTGTGAAGCTGCCTTTGAGAATCTTACCTTTAAGACAGTCTTCCAGCTCTTTATAGTGTCAGTGGGGAGTATGAGATTCATCTGGAAAAAATGGGTTGTTTATGGTTCAGTGGGAACTTTGTTTTGGTTTCTCCTGGATTTCTGGCAAAGAATGGACTACATTCAGCAGTTTCCAGTTATTACTGAGATACCCAGTCCCAGCCATATCTGTGCTGGGGATGATCAAGATAGATTCTTTTCACAGTGAGGGCTTTGAGGTTTTATTTGGCTTATGCTAAATGGAGAAGAAAGAGTAAGAACTGGTCTCTTTCTTCATCTCCTGGGTTACACTAATATTTTCGTGGCCACTGTTTCTTGGTACCAGTGGATTGTCCTCACAGACTGGGACCTTTGTTTGATGAGAATTAAAATCCATGAGGTTAAGCCTAGTTGAGTTACTCCTTACTGCATTACGTCATGAAAGCAGACATGTAGTAGTCTCACATCAAGTTTTCATCTTTCTACCGTTGCTTGTGGTGCGTCAGAGCAAAGGAGTATATTGGTTGAGTTCAGTTTTGTCAGCACACCATCTACCAGTTTACAGTGGTAAACAATTCTACTATAAGAGAAAGTGAATTTATCTTCATATACTATGTTTTTAGGGGGGAGGGCTATAAGCCTTCCTCGTAACCCCTTAACTCAGGTAGTGTATTACTGCTTTTAAAGTGTAGCATTTTGGATTTAAAATTTCTATTAATTATGTAATGATTGTCTGCTACTATTGCAGAGATTCCATACTCCCACCCTACTCTGATGTCCAGTAGTCTTTGTGAATACGGTAAGGTATTTTCTATGTTGGCTATGCAGTCAGACTGAGATCATAGTCTTTGAAATTCTGGGGAAGGAAATTTAGTATATGTGTGTGTGTGTGTGTGTGTGTGTGTGTGTGTGTGTGTGTGTGTGTGTGTGTGTGTGTGTGTGTGTGTGTGTGTGTGTGTCATTTGGACTTTTAAAGTAGCTTTAAAAAAATTTCAGTCATATCGCTACGATGTCTGCAGTGAGGCAGTTTATAGTTATGTCTAGCACTGGGGCATCATGCCGCAAACATGTAGCATCATGCCCCCCCACCCGAGTCACATTATCCTGACACCAGGCCTAACACTAATCTCTTAATGCTGAGCACATAGTGCGGCAGCTGTTAGTACAATTTTTATAAGTCTTTGGTATGACTCGGATGGGGTTTGAACCACAGTGATCTCCCACATGCAAGGCAGATGCTCTAACCACTAGGCCACTGGAGCAGTCTGGAGGGAAATTTAGCTTGGACTGGGGATTTGACATCCTGGGAATAAAGCAATGCACATAAGCACACAAATATTACACAGTTAAAATTATTCCCGCCACCCAAATATACATTTATCACTGAATTTGGAATACAATATTGTCAATAGAAGTTATCATCGAATCCTGAAAATATTCATGGTACATTTTGGTGGTCAGCTTCTTCTACATCTAAGTTATGGTAAACTTTGCACCTTGCAAAAAAGTCATTGATGTTAATCACCCAATGTTGCTTGGGAATTTTATGAACACAAGCGAGTTTCTCAAATTGCATGAGGAAATCGTCAATGGACTCTTTTTTATCACTGAATCACAGCATACTTACCTGTACCATTTGGTGGTTGTTAATTGGTTGCAACCTCCCTCCAGAACTCGTACTGGAGTCGTCCCTATTGGTGGTCCTAGTTTCTACCCTTAATTTCTTCATTTTGAGAGCATGACAGCATCTCTTCAGAATGACAGTGACAGTATGTCACCTGATCTCATCAACCAGTCAAATTCTCTATATTTGTGGAAACCTCATTCTGGAGTCACATGTAAAACTGCTTTTCACCAGACCATGATATGGCATAGATCTCACAGAGCCACAGGAAAAGTATCATTGTGCACAATATTCATGGGTAAATTTGGAAAATGAAAAAATGTCAAATTTAAATCAACCATTGAATGAATTAAAGTATGCTTTTGTAAAATCAACAGATGATGCACATGTTGAAATGAACAATTGGATGTAATCACTGTGATGTTACTTTTAGGTGTAAGTTAGTGCTATGAAGTCTCAGAGAGACTTGACATAAATTTATCTTGTTGTAAATGTCCCATATTAAAGAATGAAAAAGAGAAATTATTGCACAATTCCAATACTTGTCAAACAGAAAACAACAAAGATCCTGATCTGCCATTACATAATGTGCCTGCAGATCAGGGTTTATGTTATTTATTCTACTGGACTTGACTTATAAGTAATTTTGGATGGCTTTGAACTTGAAGTTCACAAAAATATACATTTCTTAAAAAGTTAAATGCTCCAAATTTCTACTAACAATCATCAGGTATTCAGTATGGTGTGCTTGAGTGCTTGTTTACGGCACAAAGTTAATGAATAAGTGCTTCTAAAATGCCCCCTATATTTATTGATCTAATTTGTTAACTGCAGTCCTGGTGTATGGATCAACAAGCTTGGTATCTGGTATTGTCCCAGGATGGCTATAGCTTCTATTGATCTCTGCCCAAAGTACACTTTTGAATAGAAGCTAGCTTCTCTTGGATTTTGGCAGATTTCTGATTGAAAATTTGCACAAAAAAAGACCTAGACAGTTCATTCATCAAACCTTTGCCTGTCCCAACTTAGATCTCTTGTTACAAGCTGTTGACAGCATTCTTGCCACAAACTTGTTTCATTTATCTTTCTATTTTTCTGTAGGGAAGAAAAAATGTTTTGGATCCTCACTGAACTGATGATTGTGTGGTGTTCAGTGGCATATCAGTACATGACTGACTATTCAGTTCTTTTCAGTGGCATATCAATACATGATTGACTATTCAGTTCTGTTCAGTGGCATATCAGTACATGATTGACTATTCAGTTCTGTTCAGTGGCATATCAGTACATGATTGACTATTCAGTTCTGTTCAGTGGCATATCAGTACATGATTGACTATTCAGTTCTGTTCAGTGGCACATCAGTACATGATTGACTATTCAGTTCTGTTCAGTGGCATATCAGTACATGATTGACTATTCACATCTGTTCAGTGGCACATCATTACATGATTGACTATTCAGTTCTGTTCAGTGGTATATCAGTACATGATTGACTATTCAGTTCTGTTCAGTGGCATATCAGTACATGATTGACTATTCAGTTCTGTTCAGTGGCACATCAGTACATGATTGACTATTCACTTCTGTTCAGTGGCATATCAGTACATGATTGACTATTCACATCTGTTCAGTGGCACATCATTACATGATTGACTATTCACTTCATTTCAGTGGCATATCAGTACATGATTGACTATTCAGTTCTGTTCAGTGGCACATCAGTACATGATTGACTATTCAGTTCTGAGGTGATGGGAGTCAAAGTACAGTGCAAGCTTGCTTATAGACAGACTGCATCAGATGATTTGTGAACCCATAATGATAGTGATCATGAATCCAGCATGCCAAAACATATTTTATATATATGTGTGTTTGTGTGTGTGTGTGTGTGTGTGTGTGTGTGTGTGTGTGTGTGTATAAGTACACCATGGGCATCAACTTAATTTGGTCCAGCCAGAATCTGAAGCAGTTAAACCACTGGTTTTTAGTGCAGTGTGACAAAACAGTTCCTGTATAGACACACCATGGATATCAGCTCTGGCTGTTCTGGCCAAGATGTGAAACAATTAAACCATGGATCTTGAACATGGCTTGTCAAACAATTTCCATACTGATAAACCATGTCAGTTGAATTAAGCAGTTTGGCTAATGTTGTGAACCAATTACCCACTGATTGAGTCCAGTCTATCAAACAGTCTCCATACAGAGACACAACATGATTTACTTAGGCGGTTCTGGCCAAGATGTGAACCAAGCACCTCTCTGATTGAGTCCAGTCTACCAAACAGTCTCTATATATACACACAACATGATTTGACTTAGGTGATTCTGGCCAAGATGTGAATCAAGCACCTCTCTGATTGAGTCCAGTCTACCAAACAGTCTCCATATATACACACAACATGATTTGACTTAGGTGATTCTGGCCAAGATGTGAATCAAGCACCTCTCTGATCATGAATATGGTGTGCCAAAACAGTTCCTGTTTACAGATTTGATAACCCCCTGTTTTCAGATATTAAAGTCATGTGGGTTTTTTTTATTCGGGTTAAAATGCTTTTAATTACTCGATAATAATGAATCGCATTACTCAAGAGCAAAGTGTAACGAAGTAAGCACTTGATTTTGGCAGTTGATCTCAAAATCAGGTGGTTATACAATTGAGCTATTGTTAACGAATGTTGCATGTTTTCATTAACTTGCTGAAAATTGTATACCTGATTGTCACTTGCTGACTCATTTTTAATATGAAATTTATTTTGTATTGATGGGATTCATGCAATTATAAATATCTAGATAATATGGAATTTATTTTGTATTGATGGGATTCATGCAATTATAAAGATCTAGATAATATGGAATTTATTTTGTATTGACTGGATTCAAGCAAGATCTAGAAAAGAAACTGCTGGATCATAGGTTCTATTAATTCACTGATATGGGTTATTAATTTCATATCTGACAAAGATAACAACACTGTACTAACAATGATTCATACAGACTATGCCAACAATCATACAGACTGTACAAACAATGATACATACCAATTGTACAAACAATGATACATACCAACTTTACAAGCAATGATACATCCTGACTTGAACTATTATATGGATCAGCATGTTTGATCAACTTGAACACTCTACACACGAGCCTTGGAACATCAAACCCATCACTGGAGTGTAGCATCCCTCATACGGAACAAATTGCAAACATGAAGTAATATTGTATGATAGTGTGTATGACATGCACATCTGGCCCATGGCTCTTGATGGGTGTTCCTTGACTAGAGTGCACATCTGGCCCATGCATACCTATTTATAATGGTGCTCCTTGACTAGAGTGCACATCTGGCCCATGACTCTTGATGGGTGATCCTTGACTAGAGTGCACATCTGGCCCATGACTCTTGATGGGTGTTCTTTGACTAGAGTGCACATCTGGCCAATGCATACCTATTTATAAGCAATCCTTGACTACAGTGCATATCTGGCCCATGCATACCTCTTAATGGTGATCCTTGGCTAGAGTGCATATCTGGCCCATGACTCTTGATGGGTGTTCCTTGACTAGAGTGCACATCTGGCCCATGCATACCTCTTGCTGGTGATCCTTGGCTAGAGTGCATATCTGGCCCATGACTCTTGATGGGTGTTCCTTGACTAGAGTGCACATCTGGCCCATGACTCTTGATGGGTGTTCCTTGACTAGAGTGCACATCTGGCCCATGACTCTTGATGGGTGTTCCTTGACTAGAGTGCACATCTGGCCCATGACTCTTGATGGGTGTTCTTTGACTAGAGCGCACATCTGGCCCATGACTCTTGATGGGTGTTCCTTGACTAGAGTGCACATCTGGCCCATGACTCTTGATGGGTGTTCTTTGACTAGAGTGCACATCTGGCCAATGCATACCTATTTATAAGCAATCCTTGACTACAGTGCATATCTGGCCCATGCATACCTCTTGCTGGTGATCCTTGGCTAGAGTGCATATCTGGCCCATGCATACCTCTTGCTGGTGATCCTTGGCTAGAGTGCATATCTGGCCCATGCATACCTCTTGCTGGTGATCCTTGGCTAGAGAAGATATCTGGCCCATGCCTATTGGTAATGATCCTTGGCTAGATTGCATATCTGGCCCATGCATACCTCTTGATCATGATCTTGACTACAGTGCACATCTGACCCATGCATACTTCTTGATGGTGCTCCTTGGATAACTTGGGTGATCATTGGCTACAGCGCACATCTGGCCCATGCATACCTCTTAATGGTGATCCTTGGCTAGAGTGCATATCTGGCCCATGCATACCTCTTGATGGTGATCCTTGGCTAGATTGCATATCTGGCCCATGCATACCTCTTGATCATGATCTTGACTACAGTGCACATCTGACCCATGCATACTTCTTGATGGTGCTCCTTGGCTAAATGGGTGATCCTTGGCTAGAGTGCACATCTGTCCCATGCCTATTGGTGGGTGATTCGTGACCATTGTACACATCTGACCATTGCATACCTGTTGATGGGTGATTCTTGACCAGTGTACACATCTGACCCATGCATACCTGTTGATGGGTGATTCTTGACCAGTGTACACATCTGACCATTGCATACCTGTTGATGGGTGATTCTTGACTAGAGTACGCATCTGACCCATGCATACCTGTTCATGGGTGATCTATCACCAAAGTGAATACCTTACTGTGATGCACTTACAGCACATTCTTGAAGTGTGTATTGAATTAAAAAGTCCATCATGCAGTAGGTTTTATGTGATCTCAGTTAGGCAGCTTTTTTGATGATGTATCACCAGAGGAACTCTTAAACCTTCTAACAAAAATATCAGTTTATAATTTTTTTAAATCTTGACCTTGCATTTTAGAAATTAGTACACTTTTTTATCCTAATCTTTTTTGATATAAAAAATGTTAAAGAATTTTTACATCACCTCCATTTTTAATATTAAACAGTACATATTAACATGTACTTTTGTCCAGAATGGGATTATCTTCCTCAGATCTAGGTTAGAAAGAGGATTGTCTTCCTTAGATTTAGGTCAGAAAGAGGATTGTCTTCCTTAGATTTAAGTCAAAAGGGAATTATCTTCCTTACATTTAAATCAGAAAGGAAATTATCTTCCTTAGATTTAGGTCGGAAATGGGATTATCTTCCTCAGATTTAGGTCAGAAGATGGATTATCATCCTAAGACTTAGGTCACAAAGGGGGATTGTCTTCCTTAGATTTAAGTCAAAATGGAATTATCTTCCATACATTTAAATCAGAAAGGGAATTATCTTCCTTAGATTTAGGTCAGAAGGGAAATTATCTTCCTTAGATTTAAATTAGAAAGGGAATTATCTTCCTATTTAGGTCAGAAGGGAAATTATCTTCGTTAGATTTAAATTAGAAAGGGAATTGTCTTCCTATTTAGGTCAGAAAGGAAATTGTCTTCCTTAGAATTAAATTAGAAAGGGAATTATCTTCCTTAGATTTAGGTCAGAAATGGGATTATCTTCCTTAGATTTAGGTCAGAAGGGAAATTATCTTCCTTAAATTAAAGCAAGTAATTTACCATTACCAATTGTACAAATGTTTACATCACACTGTATAGCCAGGATTGTGCTGGTGTGCTGTAAATCCATACAAATACCTATTCATATATACAGGTAATATTGAATTCAGTAGATGACCGTGCCATCGAAAACAATACAGAGTGTACAAACATTCATTTAGTATGAGGTAGGTGTCACTGCCTGTCAGATGCAAAGGAAATAAAAATGTATTCACCCTGCGTTTAAGGAATTGATGAAAATACAATATCAATATATAACATTTTTCAGATTTAATTATTTTCCCTTAGTTAGAATTATTTGATCTGAGAGGTTTTACTACACTGATCCCAATTGATGATTATACAAGATTTCAATGTATAATTACTTGATCCAAGAGGTTTTACTACACATACTTCCAGTTGATGATTATACAAGATTTGGGTATATAATTATACACTAATCATTCTTGTAAGAGTCTGGTCATCCTTAATTTTGACAGAACTCAAACAAGACTTGATGAATTGCATGGAGAATGATTGTAATTTTGGGTGATCCTGAATCAATATTGCTAAAGCTTTGAATTGTTTTATGATGGCAATTCTGCAGATATTGATATTTGTCTGCTTAAAGAGGAATTTAACAACACTACAGTTCAACATCCTCTAAAACGAAACTGAGGTGTTTGCTGAAACGTCACTAAAATGGAAAGGTACCAATTGAAATCGAAGAAAAAACCCATCATTATTGACTAAATAATTTGTTTTCCAGGTTAATTTCCTGTGTAAATTCTATAACAATAATTGCTGTGGTTTTTTTATATATATAATTGCCTTATTATCCAGTTGACATATTACTAAGCATTCTATGCAACAGAATTGGACAACAATTTGTATTTGAACATGTAATTTAAATATTCGTTTTTAAAAAAAATAAACAGTCCATTTCCAAATTGAAAAATTTGCATTGATGATGGCAACCAAAAGACAATTTTTTTTTGTCAGCGGATATATAGATAGCAACAATTAGCAATGTGTGGTTTATTGACCTCTGACAGGTAGTAGATGAAGGTGGTGTCTTTGGGTGCAATGGAATTTATGTGCGTAAGGATGGGATCACACTTTGCTGAATGAAGTGGTTCTTTAGGAAAAATCACAGAGCATGTTCTGAAAATGGAAGTGTTTGCCATTGGGTGGCAACCGTAAGCATAATCTGCAAGTGTGAAAAGTGACATCAGGAGAGGTTGATCTAGACCTAGGCAGTTATAGTCCCATCAGGAGAGGTTGATCTAGACCTAGGCACTCATAGTCCCATCAGGAGAGGCTGATCTAGACCTAGGCAGTCATAGTCCCATCAGGAGAGGTTGATCTAGACCTAGGCAGTCATAGTCCCATCAGGAGAGGTTGATCTAGACCTAGGCACTCATAGTCCCATCAGGATGAGGTTGATCTAGACCTAGGCAGTCATAGTCCCATCAGGAGAGGTTGATCTAGGCCTAGGCAGTCATAGTCCCATTAGGAGAGGTTGATCTAGACCTAGGCAGTTATAGTCCCATCAGGAGAGGTTAATCTAGACCTAGGCAGTCATAGTCCCATCAGGAGAGGTTGATCTAGACCTAGGCACTCATAGTCCCATCAGGAGAGGTTAATCTAGACCTAGGCACTCATAGTCCCATCAGGAGAGGTTGATCTAGACCTAGGCACTCATAGTCCCATCAGGAGAGGTTAATCTAGACCTAGGCAGTCATAGTCCCATCAGGAGAGGTTGATCTAGACCTAGGCAGTCATAGTCCCATCAGGAGAGGTTGATCTAGGCTTAGGCAGTCATAGTCCCATCAGGAGAGGTTGATCTAGACCTAGGCAGTTATAGTCCCATCAGGAGAGGTTGATATTGACCTAGGCAGTTAAAGTCCCATCAGGAGAGGTTGATCTAGGCCTAGGCAGTCATAGTCCCATCAGGAGAGATTGATCTAGACCTAGGCAGTCATAGTCCCATCAGGAGAGGTTGATCTAGACCTAGGCAGTCATAGTCCCATCAGGAGAGGTTGATCTAGGCTTAGGCAGTCATAGTCCCATCAGGAGAGGTTGATCTAGACCTAGGCAGTTATAGTCCCATCAGGAGAGGTTGATATTGACCTAGGCAGTTAAAGTCCCATCAGGAGAGGTTGATCTAGACCTAGGCAGTCATAGTCCCATCAGGAGAGATTGATCTAGACCTAGGCAGTCATAGTCCCATCATGTCGGAAACTCTACTTTCTTCTGCTACTGAAGGTCACAGTTATATAAAGGTATTTGGTTTAAAAAAATTCAACTGATTATAATTCCTGAACCCCATTCATGGATTTTCCTTATACTTGGAATTATTATGATTTGGAGTCTACTGTAGTGCATAGGAGGGCAATGGGATGACAATATATCACTCAAAATTCTACATTTACGTAAACCAATATTATTAGGTGCAATTACAAATCTCATTAGTCAAACCATCACAGCAACTCAATCCCAGTACAACTAAATCTAGCAAGAGTAACTCCAGTGCATACAAAAAATGATCATTGGTATTAAACAGAATTACTGACCTGTAAGCAGTTTCTTAACCGGGTCAAAACTCTTTGTGGCAACAATCTGCAAAGAACTGAATGCACATGTCATCAACATTTTTGCCCCATTGCTGTCAACTTGCAGGATTGGGTAACACTAGTTATGTTGACTGCTATGACTGAGAAATGATGCAGGGTACTGGACAAAGGCATGGTGTAGGTGTAATTTTAATGGTACTGTCCAAGGCTTTCCAATACATGTCTCTCTACCTTATTATGCTATGTGGGTTGCATGATAGGGCTATTCATTTACTTAATAGTTACTTCAGTAACTGACAATAGTGTTTTATGTCAAAAATAATGACAACAGTGAGGCCTTAAATATCATTAAGTCTGTACAACAGGGTTTTGTGCTAGGCCTAACCATACTTAACATGCATCATATTGCTTTTTTTATCCCTGAAAATGACACTTTATGCATTCTTGACTTGAAGTATTATGTTGTAGTGTTGGACAGTCTTGACATGGAGTCTATTGTAGTGTTGTACAGTCTTGACATGGGGTCTATTGTAGTGTTGTACAGTCTTGACATGGAGTCTATTGTAGTGTTGTACAGTCTTGACATGGAGTCTATTGTAGTGTTGGACAGTCTTGATATTGAGTCTATTGTAGTGTTGTACAGTCTTGACATGGAGTCTGTAGTAGTGTTGGACAGTCTTGACATGGAGTCTATTGTAGTGTTTGACAGTCATGACTTGAAGTTTAACGTAGTGCTTGACAGTTATGATTTGGAATCTGTTGTAGTGTTGGACAGTCTTGACATGGAGTCTATTGTAGTGTTGTACAGTCTTGACATGGAGTCTATTGCAGTGTTGTACAGTCTTGACATGGAGTCTATTGTAGTGTTGTACAGTCTTGACATGGAGTCTATTGTAGTGTTGGACAGTCTTGACATGGAGTCTATTGTAGTGTTGGACAGTCTTGACATGGAGTCTATTGTAGTGTTGGACAGTCTTGATATTGAGTCTATTGTAGTGTTGGACAGTCTTGACATGGAGTCTGTAGTAGTGTTGGACAGTCTTGACATGGGGTCTATTGTAGTGTTGGACAGTCTTGACATGGAGTATATTGTAGTGTTGGACAGTCTTGACATGGAGTCTATTGTAGTGTTGCACAGTCTTGACATGGAGTCTATTGTAGTGTTTGACAGTCATGACTTGAAGTTTAACGTAGTGCTTGACAGTTATGATTTGGAATCTGTTGTAGTGTTGGACAG
The DNA here is from genome assembly GCA_028554795.2 of Sinohyriopsis cumingii. Classification (NCBI taxonomy): domain Eukaryota; kingdom Metazoa; phylum Mollusca; class Bivalvia; order Unionida; family Unionidae; genus Sinohyriopsis; species Sinohyriopsis cumingii. The sequence goes on from CM068833.1 coordinate 114,312,473, forward strand.
TCTTGACATGGAGTCTATTGTAGTGTTGTACAGTCTTGACATGGAGTCTATTGTAGTGTTGTACAGTCTTGACATGGAGTCTATTGTAGTGTTGTACAGTCTTGACATGGAGTCTATTGTAGTGTTGGACAGTCTTGACATGGAGTCTATTGTAGTGTTGGACAGTCTTGACATGGAGTCTATTGTAGTGTTGGACAGTCTTGATATTGAGTCTATTGTAGTGTTGGACAGTCTTGACATGGAGTCTGTAGTAGTGTTGGACAGTCTTGACATGGGGTCTATTGTAGTGTTGGACAGTCTTGACATGGAGTATATTGTAGTGTTGGACAGTCTTGACATGGAGTCTATTGTAGTGTTGCACAGTCTTGACATGGAGTCTATTGTAGTGTTTGACAGTCATGACTTGAAGTTTAACGTAGTGCTTGACAGTTATGATTTGGAATCTGTTGTAGTGTTGGACAGTCTTGACATGGAGTCTATTGTAGTGTTGTACAGTCTTGACATTGAGTCTATTGTAGTGTTTGACAGTCATGACTTGGAGTTTAACGTAGTGCTTGACAGTGTTTGACAGTCATGACTTGAAGTTTATTGTAGTGCTTGACAGTTATGATTTGGAATCTGTTGTAGAGTTGGACAATCTTGACATTGAGTCTATTGTAGTGTTGTACAGTCTTGACACATGGTCTGTTGTAGTGTTGGACAGTCTTGACATGGAGTCTATTGTAGTGTTTGACAGTCATGACTTGAAATCTATTGTAGTGTTTGAAAGTCTTGACTTGGAGTCTATTGTAGTACTTTTGATTGCAGCTTGATGCAGAATATGACAGGATATTCCAAATGCAACTAGTCTCACAGTTCTTCATGCATCGTCATGAACCTTGTATGTGTCAAGGCCATTGTCTGAAAATGTACTTATCTACCAATCATTGTGTCTATGCATTTTTTTCTGTTTTAGCACAATAATTTGGGTCCTAAACCTGCCACAAGTACCAAACGTTATGTTATGGATGGCTTGCAAATGGGTTTAGGACAACCTTATGGAGTTTTGGATCCAGTGGATAAAAGGTCACTGTTACTGAAATGATAAAATGGTTTTGACATGATAATTTGAGTTCTCCACTGTCCATATTTACCAATGTTTGTGGATGGTTTTTACTTGGGGGTAAGGAAGTATATTAATTTTGAGATCACTGTAAATGAAAACAAAATGGTTTCCACTTAATAACAGCTACAAATCCCATAGTTAGACTAAGCATACAAGATGTCTTGCACTTTGTGTAAAGAAGAATCTTGTTGATTTTTGGGGTCAAAAGTCAAGGTCACTGTGACTGAAAGAAGACAAAATGGTGTTTCTGCATCATGTTTCACCAGCAATTTCAGGCTCACTTGGACCTCTAATTATAACTGATTTTTAACTCATCAGCCTGTAATGCCAGTTAACCATTTGATACATTACAGTATACTCTATTCTATACACTACAATATACTCTATAATATACATTGCAATATACTCTGTAATATACATTACAATAAACTCTATACTGTACATTACAGTATACTCTATACTATACATTACAATATACTCTATAATATACATTACAATATACTCTATACTATACATTACAGTATACCATATACTATACATTACAATATACTCTATACTATACATTACAATAAACTCTATACTGTACATTACAGTATACTCTATAATATACATTACAATATACTCTATAACATACATTACAATATACTCTATACTATACATTACAGTATACCATATACTATACATTACAATGTACTCTATATTATACATTGCAATATACTATTTACTATACATTACAATAAACTCTATACTGTACATTACAATCTACTATTTACTATACATTACAATAAACTCTATACTATGCATTGCAATATACTCTATACTATACATTGCAATATACTCTATACTATACATTGCAATATACTCTATACTATACATTACAATCTACTATTTACTATACATTACAGTATACTATATACTATACATTACAGTATACTCTGTAATATACATTACAGTATACTCTATACTATACATTACAGTATGATATATACTATACATTACAATAAACTCTATACTGTACATTACAGTATACTCTATACTATACATTACAATATACTCTGTAATATACATTACAGTATACTCTATACTATACATTACAATATACTCTGTAATATGCATTACAGTATACTCTATACTATACATTACAGTATGATATATACTATACATTACAATAAACTATATACTGTACATTACAGTATACTCTATACTATACATTACAATATACTCTGTAATATACATTACAGTATACTCTATACTATGCATTACAATTTACTCTATACTATGCATTACAATATACTCTGTAATATACATTACAGTATACTGCATACTATACATTACAATAAACTCTATACTGTACATTACAGTATACTCTATACTATGCATTACAATATACTCTATACTATACATTACAGTATACTCTATATTATACATTACAATATACTCTGTACTATACATTACAATCTACTATTTACTATACATTGCAGTATACTATATACTATACATTACAGTATAATATATACTATACATTACAATATACTCTGTAATATACATTACAATATACTATATACTATACATTACAATAAACTCTATATTATATATTACAGTATACTATATACTATACATTACAATGAACTCTATACTATATATTACAGTATACTATATACTATACATTACAATAAACTCTATACTATATATTACAGTATACTATATACTATACATTACAATATACTCTGTACTATACATTACAATCTACTATTTACTATACATTGCAGTATACTATATACTATACATTACAGTATAATATATACTATACATTACAATATACTCTGTAATATACATTACAATATATATATACTATACATTACAATAAACTCTATACTATATATTACAGTATACTATATACTATACATTACAATAAACTCTATACTATATATTACAATATACTATATACTGTACATTACAATAAACTCTATACTATATATTACAGTATGCTATATACTATACATTGCAATAAACTCTATACTATATGTTACAGTATACTATATACTATACATTACAATAAACTCTATACTGTACATTACAGTATACTATATACTATACATTACAATAAACTCTATACTATATATTACAGTATACTATATACTATACATTACAATAAACTCTATACTATATATTACAATATACTATATACTGTACATTACAATAAACTCTATACTATATATTACAGTATGCTATATACTATACATTGCAATAAACTCTATACTATATGTTACAGTATACTATATACTATACATTACAATAAACTCTATACTGTACATTACAGTATACTATATACTATACATTACAATAAACTCTATACTATATATTACAGTATACTATATATTATACATTACAATAAACTCTATACTATATATTACAGTAAACTATATACTATACATTACAATAAACTCTATACTATGCATTACAGTAAATTATATACTCTGCATTTATCATGCATTACATTTCTCTCTATCTAATTTTTTAAAAAATGTTTTTGTCCCCTCACTCGTCTGCATTAAGGGTATTTTTATTTTTTTTAAATTTAAAACTGATGAATTTGGAGCAAAATAAAACCTTGTATTTTCTATTAGGGATAATCATTCTTTTTGATTGTGGACATACTTGTTTAGATTATCTTTTGCAAGGTTTCCATTCATTGTGTCCCTAAGCCTAAATTGTATTTCAAAATAGGCTTGTTGGTTACTACTCTGGAGTCCAAATTCCTCATCTGGTTTTTGATCAAACTTGGATTGTGGGCTAATATCATGAAAATTTCAGACAAGTTTGATAATGAGCAAAATTCCTGTATATTAATGAGGTGATGTTGCAGACAAGTTTGATAATGAGCAAAATTCCTGCATATTAATGAGGTGATGTTGCAGACAAGTTTGATAATGAGCAAAATTCCTGTATATTAATTAGGTGATGTTGCAGACAAGTTTGATAATGAGCAAAATTCCTGTATATTAATGAAGTGATGTTGCATCTGACTGGCTGAGTTTGTTACAGCTCAGAGTTCCTACTTTAATCCAATCTGGAATATTTGACAGATCTCACAATTTTTGAAAATAAGTGACCTCTGCACATATTAATGAAAATATTTTGTATCATATTGGATGATGATTGATTCCACTCTAGAGACTGTAGTTTGAATCCAAATATGATCAGACTTGGAATATATGCTTGTGTCTTCAAGATATTGGACAAGTGTGACCTCAAGATGTTGGACAAGTGTGACCTCAAGATGTTGGACAAGTGTGACCTTGAGATATTGGACAAGTGTGACCTCAATATATTGGACAAGTGTGACCTCAAGATATTGGACAAGTGTGACCTTGAGATATTGGACAAGTGTGACCTCAATATGTTGGACAAGTGTGACCTCAAAATATTGGACAAGTGTGACCTCAAGATACTGGACAAGCATGATTACAATATATTGGATAAGCGTGACCTTGAGATATTGGACAAGTGTGACCTCAAGATGTTGGACAAGTGTGACCTCAAAATATTGGACAAACATGACCATGAGATATTGGACAAATGTGACCTCAAGATGTTGGACAAGCATGACCATGAGATATTGGACAAGTGTGACCTCAATATATTGGACAAGTGTGACCTCAAAATATTGGACAAGCATGACCATGAGGTATTGGACAAGTGTGACCTTAAGATGTTGGACAAGCGTGACCATGAGATATTGGACAAGTGTGACCTTAAGATGTTGTATACATGTGACCTCAAGATATTGGACAAGTGTGATCTCAAAATGTTGGACAAGTGTGATAATGAGCATGATGCATTCTGATAAGGTGATTTTGTACATGTTTGGCAGAGCTGGTTACCATTTTTGAAGCCATGTTTATGATCCAGTTTTTATCAAACTTTAAATATGGGCTTAAATCATCAAGGTCTGAGATGAGTTCAGTAATGAGTGAGATTCACGCATATTAATGAGATAATCTTGTGTATGATTGGCTTGTTACTAGTATGGAGGATGAATAGCTGATCAAGTTTTGATCTGGCTTGACATATATGATTATATCAGCAAAGTCTTGGACATGTTCAATAGTAAGCAACCCTCATGCATATGTATGATGTGATCCTGCACCTGGTAAGCTGAACTTGTTATCACTTTGGAAGATACCATTAAAATCCAAATTTGATCAAACATGGAGTATGGACTAATATTTTCAAGATCTTGGAAGAGTTTGATCTTGAGCAAGATTCATGCATGTTAATGAGATGATCTTACATCTGACTGGCTGAGCTTGCTATCACTCTAGATTTGGAGGCTATACTTTCATTCAGTTTCTATCAGATTTGGTAAACGTAATTATAACATCAAGGTCTTGCATGATTGGTACACGTCATTATAACATCAAGGTCTTGTATGATTGGTAAATGTCTTAATAACATCAAGGTCTTGGATGATTGGCAAATGTCTTTATAACATCGGGGTCTTGCATGATTGGTAAATGTCTTTATAACATCAAGATCTTGGATGATTGGTAAATGTCTTTATAACATCAAGGTCTTGGATGATTGGTAAATGTCTTTATAACATCAAGGTCTTGGATGATTGGTAAATGTCTTTATAACATCAAGATCTTGGATGATTGGTAAATGTCTTTATAACATCAAGGTCTTGGATGATTGGTAAATGTCTTTATAACATCAAGGGCAAGTGAGTTTCAGAGACTTCTTGGACTGGCGCTTAGAGATATCCTCAAGGATGATAAGAAGTTTCATCCTCCAATAAAATTATGACATCAATATTGTACTAACTGAACAATACAAAAATTGATTTTCGACGTAGACGATTGTCTCACAAACAAATGTCTCTTGTTTTTGAAAAAATTAATCTTGTTTGGTAGTGTATCATCAGTTAGTTCCCTGCTCATGTGGAGTCCTGATTTGGCAGGATAATATTAAACACCAATATGGGAACCAGACTCATTAAGAAAACAAAAAGCAGTGACATAATGCACAGATTTTTTTCACGTACATGTGATGGTTGTTGAAATCAGTTGGAACGATCTTTCATATGTTGGACATTTTGAAAATAAATATTATTTAAACAGAATAACCAACAACTTCATTAGAAAAAGCACATTATTAAAATTTATTATCGACATGACTGTAAAATGAGGATTCAGTCAATAAACAGCCCTGTTCCCTAATACCACTCCCCCCCCATGGTTTTCTCCATATCAAAGCAAATGTTTTCGGTTTTTGGAGGTCACTCATTAACTTGCACTTTGCTTATAGTGCTGACTATGATAAGGTAAAATAGCTAAAATCAGTATATAAAAAGTTAGCTCAATAGTTTGGTTTTTCTGTTAAATACAACATTACTACATAAACAGGTTGAGTGAAATGGTTAGCTGTTCATTTATGTTATTCAGGTGAGTGATATCAATCCCACTCGCCTTTGCTTTAAACTGAAAACTGCCTCTGCTATCTGTATCACCTAAATAGATGAACACTTTGATTTTGTCTTTGGTGTCTTGTCCATGTTCACATGATAGACTTGGTAAGATTACCAATGGTTCAACAATAAAATTATAAGTTCTTTTGGATCCTGATCTAACAGGTGCTTATTCTGTAGCTGAGTATTCCAGCACTGTCATTAGCCTCTTGTTATTGTGTATTGTGTATGCCAGATATGAGTGGTTGGACAATACTTTTGCGAGTTGATTGGATATAGCCTTGTTTGGTTAGTGATTATAATAATCCAAGATTTGCAGACTACTTTCCATAGCTGAACACATTTAAGCCCACTTTGGCCTGTTGTTGATGTTTACAGTGTTTGCCAGATATGGGTAATTGGACAATAATTGTGCAAGGTTTATAGCTTTAGCACTGCTGTCTGTTTTGGGACTGCAGCCAATATATGAATATATTCCAAAACTGAATTGGATCCAGCTGTCCGTATCTGCTATACACAATATGAATATTGATTCAGAAAGTAACGTGTGCAGTTAGGCTACAAAATTTCATACATAGAGAGGGGCAATATTTTCATATTTCCCATAACAGCTGAAACTGCAAACTTTCTGTTATAAGTGATGTAGTTGACAACTTTCTACCCATTGAAGTCAGCATTGGGAACTGTAGTGACCATCTTATTCATTATTACCAGATCAACAATTCCTCATTCTGAGAGTTAGAAGCATTGTCAGCAGCTTTGGATCTTGTCTCATCATATTTCATGGTAATTTGTCTTGCTTTAGATTGAATGGTAAGTTGTTATTTTTATTTTTTTATTTTAGTTCCTCCATAAAGGTTTTGTTTTAAGAGGTTTCATATAAAAAAATTCAAATTTCTTTTTGATGCTTAAAATTAGTGGATTAGGAGAGGGGACCTGTTGTTTCTAAAGAAGAAAACTGCCCTTGAGGTCTTTGAATTGGTGGTTTTGGGCAAGTGCATAATTTACAAATATTGATACTCAACAAAACAAGATGAATTGAAACTACAGTGTATTCTTGCTTATAAATTTAATCCAACACAGATCCTGATCTGCCATTGCATTATATGCAAGCAGATAAAAGTATGTGTTCTATTGATTACCTCTGACAAAATGCATACATCCTGATCTGCCATTGCATTATATGCAGACAGATCAAGGTCTGTGTTCTATTGATTACCTCTGACAAAATGCATACATCCTGATCTGCCATTGCATTATATGCAGACAGATCAAGGTATGTGTTCTACTGATTACCTCTGACAAAATGCATACATCCTGATCTGCCATTGCATTATATGCAGACAGATCAAGATATGTGTTCTACTGATTACCTCTGACAAAATGCATACATCCTGATCTGCCATTGCATTATATGCAGACAGATCAAGGTCTGTGTTCTATTGATTACCTCTGACAAAATGCATACATCCTGATCTGCCATTGCATTATATGCAGACAGATCAAGGTATGTGTTCTACTGATTACCTCTGACAAAATGCATACATCCTGATCTGCCATTGCATTATATGCAGACAGATCAAGGTCTGTGTTCTATTGATTACCTCTGACAAAATGCATACATCCTGATCTGCCATTGCATTATATGCAGAAAGATCAAGGTCTGTGTTCTACTGATTACCTCTGACAAAATGCATAGATCCTGATCTACTGACACATTATGGTGATGGCAGATATTGGTCTCTGCAGCTTGCAATTAGATCTGTCTTATAAGTATATATGATACATTAATTGATTTTTTTTGTCCTTTTGGATATGTCGTTTTCTAGTTTATTCTTCCCAAAGTGCATAGAAGAATTTTTTCTTTTTCATTTATCTCTGTGATCATCTTAATTTGTTTTTAAATCTTACTGATGTGCTATTTCTTCTTCTAAAAAATCCAGTTAGTTTCAAAAGTTAAAATTTAACTGAATTTTATAATGTTCTGAAAGTTTGTAACTGTTAATTTATAAAATTGTGTAAGCTGCTGTAAACTTTAACAAAGTGTACTGGTTTTCAGATGGCATAGTGGTTTTCAGATGATGGCATACTGGTTTTCAGATGGCATGGTGGTTTTCAGATGGCATGGTGGATGATTGCATAGTGGTTTTCAGATGATGGCATGGTGGTTTTCAGATGATGGCATAGTGGTTTTCAGATGGCACAGTGGTTTTCAGATGATGGCATACTGGTTTTCAGATGATGGCATACTGGTTTTCAGATGGCATAGTGGTTTTCAGATGATGGCATAGTGGTTTTCATATGGCATAGTGGTTTTCAGATGAAGGCATAGTGGTTTGCAGATGATGGAATAGTGGTTTTCAGATGGGATAGTGGTTTTCAGATGATGGCATAGTGGTTTCCAGATGATGGCATGTGATTTTCAGATGATGGCATAGTGGTTTTCAGATGATGGCATAGTGGTTTTCAGATGGCATAGTTGTCTTCAGGTGGCATTGTAAATAGTAAATGGTATTGTATAAACATTATATTTTGCTAAGCTCCTTACAAATGAATCAATATGGCTTATTTTCACAAAACTCCTTACAAATAAATCAATATGGCTGTTTTAGCAAAACTCCTTACAAATGAATCAATATGGCTGTTTTTGCTAAATTCCATACAAATGAATCAATGTGTCTGTTTTTTGCTAAATTCCTTACTAATGAATCAATATGGCTGTTTTTTGCTAAATTCATTAAAAATGAATAAATATGGCTGTTTTTTGCTAAAATCCTTGCAAATGAATCAATATGGTTGTGTTTTGCTAAACTCCTTAGAAATGAATCAATATGGCTGTTTATTGTTAAACTCTTTACAAATAAATAAATATGGCTGCTTTTGCTAAATTCCTTACAAATGAATCCATATGGTTGTTTTTTTGCTAAATTCTTTACAAATGAATAAAAATGACTGCCTTTTGCTAAACTCCTTACAAATAAATAAATATGGCTGTTTTTGCTAAATTCCTTACAAATGAGTCAATATGGCTGTCTTTTGCTAAACTCCTTACAAATGAATCAATATGGCTGTCTTTTGTTAAACTCCTTACAAATAAATAAATATGGCTGTTTTTGCTAAATTCATTACAAATGAATCAAAATGGCTGTCTTTTGCTAAACTCCTTACAAATGAATCAATATGGCTGTCTTTTGCTAAACTCCTTACAAATGATAATGGAAGCTCTTTTTACATGAACTTCAATCATTTTAAATTCATTGTTTTGCTGTTAATACAGACATGGTATATTTCATTCATATTTAGCCGTTAAATAAATAACATCTAAATTCACAAGATCATTAAATGATATGAATACTAGAATGATTATTATTACGTGCTACAGCCATTTACAGGTAATGAGACTAAACATAGATACCAGTCTGTAGCAAAATAAGTTGTTGATTCCAGAGCTTTTGACCTTTTCAAAAGGTCTTCATCAGAGGAATGACTTCTGGACTGGAATCACGTGATCATTTGATGCTGATCATGTGACAAAATCCTTCAGTACAGGGGCAGAAGTTCTAATCCGAAATCACAGTTAAACACTGCTCCACCACCATGATTTCAGTAGCTTCCCTTATTTTCTCCTGAGAGTATTATTTTCTCTTCTGAGTACTCTGAAGTTATCCCTAGAAAAAGTGTGCCCTGATTCTTTTTGCAGTGCTCACCAAATGCTGTCATGGATTCTCTCATTATGGCCCATGGTTTCACTGCTAAGAACCAGCTCCAACACATAGGAATTCAGTGTTTCATGTTGAAATGAGCATCTTCTATGGATCTTTCCTTCCAAGGATATCTTGAAAACACCAACAGAGGTATCTCTGTTTAATCTCATACAAACAGTTGCTACATCAAAAGTTGTGAGTGCTGAAGGCCAGTCTTTTGTTTTGGATTGTACTCCATGTTATTTGATTTAACATATGCTTTTAATCAATGACGTAAGCATGAATGGTTATGGATATTTCACTGAAAATATTTCTTGAAGACTTCTTACAATCCTGAAAAATCAGGATTATTTTTAACTCACCTGGCTGTAAGATCACATGACCCCATTTTCTTTGTACTTTGATTGGCTGAGCTTTGTTACCTCTCTTTATATAGAACATTGTATTTCTCATTCTGTTTCTGCAAAAATTGACAAACCTATGTCATAAAGATCTTGGTAAATCTATGTCATAAAGATCTTGGTAAATCTGTGTCATGAAGATCTTGGTAAATCTGTGTCATGAAGATCTTGGTAAATCTGTGTCATGAAGATCTTGGTAATTTTGTGTCATGAAGATCTTGGTAAATCTGTGTTATGAAGATATTGGTAAATCTATGTCATAAAGATCTTGGTAAATTTGTGTCATGAAGATCTTGGTAAATCTGTGTCATGAAGATCTTGGTAAATCTGTGTTATTAAGATCTTGGTAAATCTGTGTCATGAAGATCTTGGTAAATCTGTGTTATGAAGATCTTGGTAAATCTGTGTCATGAAGATCTTGGTAAATCTGTGTCATGAAGATCTTGGTAAATTTGTGTCATGAAGATCTTGGTAAATCTGTGTCATGAAGATCTTGGTAGATCTGTGTCATAAAGATCTTGGTAAATTTGTGTCATAAAAGATCTTGGTAAATCTGTGTCATGACGATTTTGGTAGATCTGTGTCATGAAGATCTTGGTAGATCTGTGTCATAAAGATCTTGGTAAATTTGTGTCATAAAGGTGGCACTCACCAGATAATATGTACTTTTGAGAGAGTGACGTATGTAAGGTGAAGTAGTTCGCATTTAAAACATGCACAGTGGAGAGAATGTTTGCATACCTCTATGCTACATTAATGTAATGTGGATGATATTTCTTTTGGATATTGTACTTTTGGAAATTTTACATGATTTAAGCACACTGCTAACTAAAATGACTGCTCCCTTGTGTCAAAAAATCAGTCTGAATTAGTCTAAAGTACATTATACATAGCAGCTATTAAAATAGGGAAAATGAATTTTGCCAGACTAGACAATACCAGCTTCTGAAAGTGCAATGAATGAATTACCAAATATATAAAATGTAAAAAATGTTATCGGCTCTTTTTTTATACAATTGACCTCTGAAGTTCAGGAAGTGAAAATGACCAAGTAGAGCTAGCACTTTTTTGAAAGGTGCACATTTGAAGTAAGGCCAAGCTGTATACTCTATAACCCATAGTACACCCATCAATCATACACCAAATTAAAGGGAATTAAAGGTTCTTTGCATTATACCTAAGATATACAAGGTCTTTTTTAAATAGCCAGTATAACCAGTGAGGAAAGCCGGGGACATTCTTTTTCTTTAAAATCCTAACCCTATGCAAAATGCGAAACTGTATAGCGCCACCAAAGATCTTGGTAAATCTGTGTCATGAAGATCTTGGTAGATCTGTGTCACAAAGATCTTGGTAAATTTGTGTCATAAAGATCTTGGCAAATCTGTGTCATGAAGATCTTGGTAAATCTTTGTCATGAAGATCTTGGTAAATTTGTGTCATGAAGATCTTGGTAAATCTGTGTCATAAAGATCTTGGTAAATTTGTGTCATAAAGATCTTGGTAAATCTGTGTCATGAAGATCTTGGTAGATCTGTGTCATGAAGATCTTGGTAAATTTGTGTCATGAAGATCTTGGTAAATTTGTGTCATAAAGATCTTGGTAAATCTGTGTCATGAAGATCTTGGTAAATCTGTGTCATGAAGATCTTGGTAAATTTGTGTCATGAAGATCTTGGTAGATCTGTGTCATAAAGATCTTGGTAAATCTGTGTCATGAAGATGTTGGTAAATTTGTGTCATGAAGATCTTGGTAAATTTGTGTCATTAAGATCTTGGTAAATCTATGTCATGAAGATCTTGGTAGATCTGTGTCATGAAGATCTTGGTAAATGTGTCATTAACATCTTGGTAAATCTATGTCATGAAGATCTTGGTAGATCTATGTCATGAAGATCTTGGTAAATCTGTGTTATGAAGATCTTGGTAAATTTGTGTCATAAAGATCTTGGTAAATCTGTGTCATGAAGATCTTGGTAAATCTGTGTTATTAAGATCTTGGTAAATCTATGTCATAAAGATCTTGGTGGGTCAGTGTGATGAAGATTTTGATAGATCTATGTCAGGAAAAACTTGGTAAATCTATGTCATGAAGATCTTGGTAGCTCTGTGTCATGAAGATGTTGGTGGATCTGTGTCATGAGATCTTGGTAAAGCTATAACAGGACGATCTTGGTAAATCTATGTCATGAAGATCTTGGTAGATCTCTGTGTCATGAAGATCTGGGTAGATCTATGTCAGGAAGATCTTGGTAGATCTCTGTCATGAAGATCTTGGTAGATCTATGTCAGGAAGAATTTGGTGGATCTGTGTCATGATCCTGGTAGATCCGTGTGATGAAGAATTTGGTGGATCTGTGTCATTAAAATCTTGGTGGATCTGTGTCATGAAGAATTTGGTGGATCTGTGTCATTGAGATCTTGGTAGATCTGTGTCAGGAAGAACTTGGTAGATTTATGTCATGAAGATTTTGGTAAATCTGTGTCATGAGATCTTGGTAAAGCTATGTCAGGAAGATTTTGGTAAATCTGTGTCATGAAGATCTTGGTAGATCTGTGTCATGAAGAATTTGGTGAATCTGTGTCATTGAGATCTAGGTAGATCTGTGTCATGAAGAGCTTGATAAATCTGTGTCATGAAGATTTTGGTAGATCTATGTCAGGAAGATTTTGGTAAATCTGTGTCATGAGATCTTGGTAAAACTATGTCAGTAAGATCTTGGTAGATTTATGTCATGAAGATTTTGGTAGCTCTGTGTCATGGAGATTTTGGATGGCTTCTGTTACAAGTATGAGTCTATGCATGCTAATTATTGTATCAACCTGGGAGTTTTTCTAGATACATGGTTGTATCAACCTTGGATTGTTACTAGCTACATGGTTGTATCAACCTGGGATTGTTACTAGATTCATGATTGTATCAACCTGGGATTGTTACTAAATACATGGTTGTATCAACCTGGGATTGTTATTAAATAAATGGGATTGTTATTGAATATGTGGCTGTGTCATCCTGGGATTGTTACTAAATACAAGGTTGTATCAACCTGAAATTGTTACTAGATATGTGGTTGTATCAACATGGGATTGTTAAAAATACATGGCTGTATCAACCTGGGATTGTTATTAAATACATGGTTGTATCAACCTGAGTTTGTTGCTAAATACCCGGTTGTATCAAGTGGGATTGTTACTAAATACATGGTGGTATCCACCAATGATTTCTGCTAAATACATAGTTGAATCCTCCTGGCATTGTTACTAAGTACATGCTTATATCAACCTGAGATTGTTGCTAAATAAGTGGTTGTATCAACCTGGGATTGTTATTAAATACAGGGTTGTATCAACCTGGGATTGTTATTAAAAGAACTGCTTGTGAAATGTATTTCATCCTATATTTCAATGATGCTGATTAATCTTCCATCATGGCAGCCACATGCTTGTCATGAAAATCTTGCATTGCTTCTTCTGAATGGATGTTAGTCTTCCATCATGGCAGCCACATGCTTGTCATGAAAATCTTGCATTGCTTCTTCTGAATGGATGTTAATCTTCCGTCATGGCAGCCACATGCTTGTCATGAAAATCTTGCATTGCTTCTTCTGAATGGATGTTAATCTTCCGTCATGGCAGCCACATGCTTGTCATGAAAATCTTGCATTGCTTCTTCTGAATGGATGTTAGTCTTCCATCATGGCAGCCACATGCTTGTCATGAAAATCTTGCATTGCTTCTTCTGAATGGATGGTTGTATCAACATTGGGTTTAAATTCAAAGGTTATAATAATACGTACCAGGTCTTACATAAAAAATGCTGCAGATCTGACCTACAATATGACAACCATAGTGGTCATCTAAATTGATTGTGGCCACCTCTCATCTTGAATGAATGGTGGCAATGACATGAGTTTTGCCATCAAACACTTCCAGCAATATTTTGCTCCTCTTGAATACAAATTGTAGACTTCTTGCCACTAACATCTCTGTTATTGTGAATGAGCTTGACCTAGTTGTCAAGCTAATAAATCATTACCATCTCCATTGACCTAGTCGTCAAGCTAATAAATCATAACCATCTCCATTGACCTAGTCGTCAAGCTAATAAATCATTACCATCTCCATTGACCTACTTGTCAAGCTAATAAATCATTACCATCTCCATTGACCTACTTGTCAAGCTAATAAATCATTACCATCTCCATTGACCTACTTGTCAAGCTAATAAATCATTACCATCTCCATTGACCTACTTGTCAAGCTAATAAATCATTACCATCTCCATTGACCTACTTGTCAAGCTAATAAATCATTACCATCTCCATTGACCTACTTGTCAAGCTAATAAATCATTACCATCTCCATTGACCTACTCGTCAAGCTAATAAATCATTACCATCTCCATTGACCTACTCGTCAAGCTAATAAATCATTACCATCTCCATTGACCTACTCGTCAAGCTAATAAATCATTACCATCTCCATTGACCTAGTTGTCAAGCTAATAAATCATAACCATCTCCATTGACCTAGTTGTCAAGCTAATAAATCATTACCATCTCCATTGACCTACTTGTCAAGCTAATAAATCATTACCATCTCCATTAACATAATGCAATATTTCTTCTCACAGAATAAGCTCATTGGTGGGGTGGGGCATGAGGATGAGGGAGTGAGGAGACAGCTTATTAAAGCCTTTTACTATGTTGATGGATGGAGTTATTAGAAAGTATAGGCTTATAATTACAGGATTACATAATATTAATTAAGAATTTACTTTGGCTGATGCATTCAGATATGCACAGGCCTTAATCACAAACAAAATCATCAAAACAAATTATGACATTCTTATGCATTTTCCAGAGATGTGAAATTATTTTAAAATGTCATTCTTGTGTTGTGATGAAACTTGAAATGTGAGGCAGCCTCCTGTTATTACATCAGCTACTGAAATTAGTAACATGGTTATAATCGTTGCAGTAGTTTTGATTTCCTTTCCATTTGAGCTTAAATCAATCTGTCGGTTCTATACAACAGAGAGTCAAGTGAAGTTATAGACAAAAACGTGCATGATTTTCCAAATTTGTTTTATTGAAATGCTGTGTTTAATGATTATGATGGATTTGATTCCTGTTTGCATGAACTTGTACATAGCTCAGATAGAACTTTTACATTCAGGAAGCAAAATATCTGCTGAAAATTCCAAAGTATCAGCTCTCAAATATTGATTCCAACAATTCAACAAAGAAAGCTGATACTGATTAGTACTGTAGCTGGTGTAAGTCAAAGAATTATTGCTAATAGTTTCATTGGTCACAGACAATAAAGTGAAAGGTTTTCCAATCTGACGGTTCTAGGTTTTCTGCAGGAAAACATTTGAGATTATGCTCCAGTTCTACAGAATGTACGAATCTTGAGTTTATGTGGCAAATTGAATTTGAAGCCAGACAAAATTGACAAATGTTTCTCTGTGCTGTATGGTTTTGAGATTCATTCATGACAGTCAGTTGCAGATAAAGGATGGCAATGCATGTAGAAAGAATATAGCAGAAAAGCATTACAATTATTTGATGTCATGAACAAGCAGTTTTCATAGAACTGAAACTTGCTGAATATGTCATTCTATTTTACGATATATATTCACTTACAAGTCCAGTGCAACTTCAAAAACACCATAGACCAAGATCTGCAATCACACAGTGCTCCAGAAGATCAGGGTCAATGCAGTTTGTTTGGAGTGATCAGTAGAACAAATAACATAGACCCTGATCTTCTGGCATTCAGTGGCAAATCAGGGTCTAAATGTGTGCAGTTGGATGTTAGTACATATGGTACATTATGACTACCTTTATGATAAATGTATGTGTGATACATATGGTACATTATGACTACCTTTATGATAAATGTATGTGTGATACATATGGTATGTTACAACTACCTTTATATTAAATGTATATGTGTGATACATATGATACATTCAAACTACCTTATATGAAATGTATATGTGTGATACATTGGTACATTATAACTATATTTATGAGAAATGTGTGTGTGTGATATATATGGAACTTTATAACTACCTTTATATGAAATGTATGTGTGTGATACATATGATACATTAGGACTGCCTTTAAATGAAATGTATGTGTGTGATACATATGATACATTAGGACTGCCTTTATATGAAATGTATGTGTGTGATACATATGGCACATTATAACTATCTTTATGAGAAATGTATGTGTGATACATATGGTACATTATAATTATTTTTATTTGAAATGTATGTGTGTGATCCAGAATCAAACACAAAATTTGTTCTCTGTGCTACATTTCACTGTTGGACTCTAGTCCAACATACCTATCTGACCTCACCCATGTGTACACACCAGCAAGATACTTATGCTCCTCTTCTGACAATCGTATACTCATTATTCCCACTATGAAAACAAAGTCATATGGACAGCGTTCTTTTACATACCAGGGCCCAGCAACGTGGAATGAATTGCCCTCTGAACTTAGACACAAAGATACAGTGATCACATTCAAGAGGGCTCTCAAAACTCACTTATTTCGACTGCAAGAACAAACTTAAAGACCTAATAATGTTTCCTACCTGAAATACTCTCAGCATGTTTTTTTTTATATTTTTTAACGTTTTTCTAATTTCATATTGTTTGTTTTTGTAATAATGTTATTATGTTACTTATCTTATAGGTGTTGTCTAATGTTATAAAGCGCTTAGAGCTTTTAAAGATTAGGCGCTATACAAAGTCCTCATTATTATTATTATTATTATTATTATTATTATTATTATACATATGGTACATTATAACTATTTTTATGTGAAATGTATTTGTGTGATACATATGGTACATTGTAACTATCTTTTCATGAAATGTATTTGTGTGATACATATGGTACATTGTAACTATCTTTATGTGAAATGTATGTGTGATACATATGGTACATTATAACTTGTTGTTGTTGTTGTTGTAGGGTTTAACGCCTTTTTTCAGCACACGATAGGCTATACATGGCGGCCAGTATTAATGGTGGAGGAAGAACCCGGGAAAACCCCGGAAAGAACCACCGACCCACGAGAAGCTACTGGCAAGCTTTCTCACATACCCACATTGGCTAAATCCAAGACTCGAACCCACGCAGACATAGGTGAGATGGCAGTGATCCGTAACAGAGAGCGCTTTAGACCACTCGGCCACTCGGGGCCCCCTACATTATAACTACCTTTATATGAAATGTATGTGTGATACATATGGTACATTATAACTATTTTTATATGAAATGTATGTGTGATATATAAGGTACATTATAACTACCTTTATATGAAATGTATGTGTGATACATATGGTACATTATAACTACCTTTATGAGAAATGTATGTGTGATATATAAGGTACATTATAACTACCTTTATGAGAAATGTATGTTTGATACATATGGTACATTATAACTATTTTTATATGAAATGTATGTGTGATATATAAGGTACATTATAACTACCTTTATATGAAATGTATGTGTGATACATATGGTACATTATAACTACCTTTATATGAAATGTATGTGTGATACATATGGTACATTATAACTACCTTTATGAGAAATGTATGTGTGATATATAAGGTACATTATAACTACCTTTATGAGAAATGTATGTGTGATATATAAGGTACATTATAACTACCTTTATGAGAAATGTATACATGTGATACATAAGGTACAGTATAACTACCTTTATGAGAAATGTATATGTGTGATACATATGGTACATTATAACTATTTTTATGTGAAATGTATATGTGTGGTACATGCAGTACATTATAACTACATTTGTATGAAATGTATAATAGTGGTACATCTGGAACAAACTTCTAGGAGTTTGTCTTCATGAGATTTCCCATATTATTTAGAATCCATAAGGAAACAAATTTCTTAATTAGCTTCAGGTGTATATTTTAGTTTTCCTCAATTGTATTTGGTTGTGGTTGGGGCAGATTACAGCATTTGAATCAGGGAGTCTTTCTCATGGCCAGAAGATGACACATCTATGCAAATGTCTGGAATTTAAATATATTGTGTGATGGCAGTATTGTTAGCACAACATTTTTCAAAGTTGTCTAAAAACAATTCCTGAAAATACTAATATACAGTTATCTGATATACCAGAAAAAAAGATTTGCACTTTTGATTTTCCATTACAGATCTGGTTCAGGTTCATTTTAGATATTGCTCCAAGTTAGCTGTTGTTTCCTCTCATAATTCCCTTTCTCTTCACTTTTTCTTTTCAAAGTAATAAATGTTGATGATTTATTGCTAAATTGTGTATTTCTATAATTTAGCAGTTAACATCATTCATAAAACCTCAAAAATAGTTGCACTAGCCAATATCAATGACTTCAATGCAAAACATTCTACAGACAAGTCCTGACAATTCCAATGATTTCAATGCAAAACATTCTGCAGACAAGTCCTGACATTTTCCAATGTTGTTTTTATTGAAATGCATCATCTGAATATTTTTGATGTTGTTGTTGTTGTTGTTATTGTTGTAGGGTTTAACGCCATTTTTCAGCACATGATAGGCTATACATGGCGGCCAGTATTAATGTGGAGGAAGAACCCGGGAAAACCACAGAAAGAACCACCGACCCACAAGAAGCTACTGGCAAGCTTTCTCACATACCCACATTGGCTGAATCTGAGACTCGAACTGGTGCAGATAGAGGTGAGAAGGCAGTGATCTGTAATGGAGTGCACTTTAGACCACTCTGCCACTCGGGGCCCCAATATTTTTGATGATTTTAGCTAACATACACACTGTAATTATGTATTCCAAGATTATTTAGTAAACTTCAGTTCTGTCTTTTAAATGTTAAATAGAATTTTTTATATATTTATAATCATGAATCCAGAAACACAATTATGTGGATTTAAAATTAAAATTAAAATTAAATTTGAAATAAAATTTAGCGTTAAGTTAATGCATCATTTATAGATTATTTTGCATTAATGACTGGATGTAATGAGAATGAATTCCATGAAGGGAACAGAAAAATAATATTTACTTTGTTAATGGAGATTAAATGTAATACATAATGCCAGTGTTTGGTCTTTTTACTATCCTTGCAAGCAGTGGGTGACAATCCACTATGCTCCGTTATTCAACCATGGCTGCCTGTGCTGAGATTCCTCATTTGTCATGATTATACACAAACCTGTTCAACCAATTGCTGGGAGTGCAAACAGAATTTTCTTGCCATTTAGTCAAAGTTTCTTTTTTTATCACAGTCATTTACTGATTGATAAAATGGTCACTTACACTAATGTGTAGGAGATTGTTAGATTATCTTGTGGATGACATACTTTTCTTTATGCATACTCATGAAAAACAAAATCAACAAGAGTCTTTTTACTTATTATCTGTCATTGCATCAATGAATCTGCTATTCTCAGCCAATAGATAAAAGTAATCAGTTTATTAAATAATGTTATAGTCCATACATCCATTATTCCTTCTATCTATCCATCCATCCATCCATCCATCCATCCATCCATCCTTTTTCAATCCAATCATCCATCCACCATTGGTCAGTATAAAACAGAAAGCTCTCTTTATTTGCAGATCATTGGCAAAATATGGATCAGAACTCAAAACTGGCCTCCGACATGTCAGTGGATTATTAGAAAAAGATATGGATGGCAGTGAGTAGTATAACATTATTTAATAATGAAGGGAAGAGGCTTTGTACGTTAATTGCCCTCATTTGCATATGGGTAAGATCAATTTCTTTTGGATCATATCCAAAGTGGGATATGTTGTAATGGTGATAAGATAATATAAGCGTTGTTAACAGCAGTCACCAGAGGGGATTTGGAATTTGCCTTGAGGTTCTGTGCCATGTGAAGGGACTTGTAAATTGACTGACACATAGATGTAGGATGGACCAATTTATAATGAGTTTGAATTGCTTACCTGCCTACATATCTATGGTCTAGAGCAGTGGTTCCCAGTCTGTGAGCCACATACTGCTGGTTGGAGGTGGGGCAGCTGTGGGGTTATTCCTAAATGTACAAGTATTATCATGTGATGGACAGAATTTTTTTTGGGAAGTTGTAAAAGTGTATTCTTAGTCGAAAAGGTTGTAAACCACTGGTCTAGAGATCAGAGGTCAAGGTCATGGAAAGCTAATAAAAAAATAATGGTTTCTACATGATAAGTTTATGTCAGTACTGTATGCAGTGTACAGTAGTAATAACAATCTTGCTAGTGCAACCAGTCTGGCAACTATTAATGGATTGACATGAAAGTGGGTAAATATTATGGTCATCACCTGAAGATGTGCATGTGAACAAATTAGTTTGCCGCCACAATATTTGTTAGGGTTATTGACCATTTTTGTCTTGCAGAACAGAGAGCATTCTACAGATATTATGATCTTCTAAGAGAGTGACATGTATAACGTGAAGTTGTTTTCATCTGCAACACGCACAGTGGAAAGGATGTTGGCATACCTCTATGTTAATTTCATGTACTGTGACTGAAATGTTATTGGATATTATACTTATGGAAATTGTATATGATCTAAGCACACTGCTAGCTAAAATGTCTGCTTCCTTGTGCTCAAAAGAATTAGTGTAAAGTATCTTTAGTACTTATTAAAACAGGGAAAAGGAATTTTGCTGGACTAGTCAGTACCAGCTTCTGAAAGTGCAGTGAATGAATTACCAAATATATAAATGTACAAAATGTTGTCAGCTTTTATTTTTTTTATACAATTTACCTCTGAAGTCCAGGAAAATGAAAATAACAAAGCAGAGGTAGCAGTTTTTTGATAGATGCACATTTGAGTTAACTAACAAATAGAAGGTCATTTTTTATATAGCCAGTATAACCAGCGAAGAAAATTGAGGATATTTGTTTTTGTTAAATATCTAACCCTATGAAAAATAAAAGCTATAGAGCACCAACATGAGGCAGCAAGATGTAATCTTGTTAGAATTATTGCCTTGTATTGTGTTGTGGTATAATGGAGAAAGACATAATCTGGTTAGAATTATTGCCTTGTATTGTGTTGTGGTATAATGCAGTAAGACATAATCTGGTTAGAATTATTGCCTTGTATTGTGTTGTGGTATAATGGAGAAAGACATAATCTGGTTAGAATTATTGCCTTGTATTGTGTTGTGGTATAATGGAGAAAGACATAATCTGGTTAGAATTATTGCCTTGTATTGTGTTGTGGTATAATGGAGAAAGACATAATCTTGTTAGAATTATTGCCTTGTATTGTGTTGTGGTATAATGGAGAAAGACATAATCTTGTTAGAATTATTGCCTTGTATTGTGTTGTGGTATAATGGAGAAAGACATAATCTGGTTAGAATTATTGCCTTGTATTGTGTTGTGGTATAATGGAGAAAGACATATTCTTGTTAGAATTATTGCCTTGTATTGTGTTGTGGTATAATGGAGAAAGACATAATCTTGTTTGAATTATTGCCTTGTATTGTGTTGTGGTATAATGGAGAAAGACATAATCTGGTTAGAATTATTGCCTTGTATTGTGTTGTGGTATAATGCAGTAAGACATAATCTTGTTTGAATTATTGCCTTGTATTGTGTTGTGGTATAATGGAGAAAGACATAATCTTGTTAGAATTATTGCCTTGTATTGTGTTGTGGTATAATGGAGAAAGACATAATCTGGTTAGAATTATTGCCTTGTATTGTGTTGTGGTATAATGCAGTAAGACATAATCTTGTTTGAATTATTGCCTTGTATTGTGTTGTGGTATAATGGAGAAAGACATAATCTTGTTAGAATTATTGCCTTGTATTGTGTTGTGGTATAATGGAGAAAGACATAATCTTGTTAGAATTATTGCCTTGTATTGTGTTGTGGTATAATGGAGAAAGACATATTCTTGTTTGAATTATTGCCTTGTATTGTGTTGTGGTATAATGGAGAAAGACATAATCTTGTTTGAATTATTGCCTTGTATTGTGTTGTGGTATAATGGAGAAAGACATAATCTTGTTAGAATTATTGCCTTGTATTGTGTTGTGGTATAATGGAGAAAGACATATTCTTGTTAGAATTATTGCCTTGTATTGTGTTGTGGTATAATGGAGAAAGACATAATCTTGTTTGAATTATTGCCTTGTATTGTGTTGTGGTATAATGGAGAAAGACATAATCTGGTTAGAATTATTGCCTTGTATTGTGTTGTGGTATAATGCAGTAAGACATAATCTTGTTTGAATTATTGCCTTGTATTGTGTTGTGGTATAATGGAGAAAGACATAATCTGGTTAGAATTATTGCCTTGTATTGTGTTGTGGTATAATGGAGAAAGACATAATCTTGTTTGAATTATTGCCTTGTATTGTGTTGTGGTATAATGGAGAAAGACATAATCTGGTTAGAATTATTGCCTTGTATTGTGTTGTGGTATAATGGAGAAAGACATATTCTTGTTAGAATTATTGCCTTGTATTGTGTTGTGGTATAATGGAGAAAGACATATTCTTGTTAGAATTATTGCCTTGTATTGTGTTGTGGTATAATGGAGAAAGACATAATCTTGTTAGAATTATTGCCTTGTATTGTGTTGTGGTATAATGGAGAAAGACATAATCTTGTTAGAATTATTGCCTTGTATTGTGTTGTGGTATAATGGAGAAAGACATAATCTGGTTAGAATTATTGCCTTGTATTGTGTTGTGGTATAATGCAATAAGACATAATCTTGTTAGAATTATTGCCTTGTATTGTTTTGTGGTATAATGGAGAAAGACATAATCTGGTTAGAATTATTGCCTTATCTTGTGTTGTGGTATAATGAAGAAAGACATAATCTGGTTAGAATTATTGCCTTGTATTGTGTTGTGGTATAATGGAGAAAGACATATTCTTGTTAGAATTATTGCCTTGTATTGTGTTGTGGTATAATGGAGAAAGACATAATCTTGTTAGAATTATTGCCTTGTATTGTGTTGTGGTATAATGGAGAAAGACATAATCTTGTTAGAATTATTGCCTTGTATTGTGTTGTGGTATAATGGAGAAAGACATAATCTGGTTAGAATTATTGCCTTGTATTGTGTTGTGGTATAATGCAATAAGACATAATCTTGTTAGAATTATTGCCTTGTATTGTTTTGTGGTATAATGGAGAAAGACATAATCTGGTTAGAATTATTGCCTTGTATTGTGTTGTGGTATAATGGAGAAAGACATAATCTGGTTAGAATTATTGCCTTGTATTGTGTTGTGGTATAATGGAGAAAGACATATTCTTGTTTGAATTATTGCCTTGTATTGTGTTGTGGTATAATGGAGAAAGACATAATCTTGTTAGAATTATTGCCTTGTATTGTGTTGTGGTATAATGCAATAAGACATATTCTTGTTAGAATTATTGCCTTGTATTGTGTTGTGGTATAATGGAGAAAGACATAATCTGGTTAGAATTATTGCCTTGTATTGTGTTGTGGTATAATGGAGAAAGACATAATCTGGTTAGAATTATTGCCTTGTATTGTGTTGTGGTATAATGGAGAAAGACATAATCTTGTTAGAATTATTGCCTTGTATTGTGTTGTGGTATAATGGAGAAAGACATAATCTTGTTAGAATTATTGCCTTGTATTGTGTTGTGGTATAATGCAGTAAGACATAATCTTGTTTGAATTATTGCCTTGTATTGTGTTGTGGTATAATGGAGAAAGACATAATCTTGTTAGAATTATTGCCTTGTATTGTGTTGTGGTATAATGGAGAAAGACATAATCTTGTTTGAATTATTGCCTTGTATTGTGTTGTGGTATAATGCAGTAAGACATAATCTTGTTTGAATTATTGCCTTGTATTGTGTTGTGGTATAATGGAGAAAGACATAATCTGGTTAGAATTATTGCCTTGTATTGTGTTGTGGTATAATGGAGAAAGACATAATCTTGTTAGAATTATTGCCTTGTATTGTGTTGTGGTATAATGGAGAAAGACATAATCTTGTTTGAATTATTGCCTTGTATTGTGTTGTGGTATAATGGAGAAAGACATAATCTTGTTAGAATTATTGCCTTGTATTGTGTTGTGGTATAATGGAGAAAGACATAATCTGGTTAGAATTATTGCCTTGTATTGTGTTGTGGTATAATGGAGAAAGACATAATCTGGTTAGAATTATTGCCTTGTATTGTGTTGTGGTATAATGGAGAAAGACATAATCTTGTTAGAATTATTGCCTTGTATTGTGTTGTGGTATAATGGAGAAAGACATAATCTTGTTTGAATTATTGCCTTGTATTGTGTTGTGGTATAATGGAGAAAGACATAATCTTGTTTGAATTATTGCCTTGTATTGTGTTGTGGTATAATGGAGAAAGACATAATCTTGTTAGAATTATTGCCTTGTATTGTGTTGTGGTATAATGGAGAAAGACATATTCTTGTTAGAATTATTGCCTTATCTTGTCTTGTAGCATAATGCAGTAAGACATAATCTTGTTAGAATTATTGCCATAATGGAGTAAGACATAATCTTGTTAGTACAGCTAGTCCTGTATTTGTAATGGATTGCCATGAAAGTTAATAAGTATTATGGTCATTTTTTGAAGATATGCAGTTTGGACAAATCACTATCATTGTTCCAATTTGTGCTTGAGTTTTTGCCTTTTCTCATGTGGCTTAATGCATTGTATACCAAATTCTTGTTAGTCTTGCAAGTTTTTGAATGATTGCCATTAAAGTTGGAAAATTGTGTCAGTTAGCTGAAGATGCACATCAGTTTTCTCCATCAATTGTTCTTAACAGTTTTGATCCTATTTTGTCCTGCAGCTGAAAAGAATCTTACAAATGCAACTTGTCTTGTAAATTTTACCTCAATTGGCCATAGAGCAGAAACACTTATGGGATGGCCTGTTGTCTGTCCTCCATTTATATACCATTGCCTGTAGACCAGAAATACTTATGGGATGGCCTGTTGTCTGTCCTCCATTTTCATTCCATTGCCCGTAGACCAGAAATACTTATGGGATGGCCTGTTGTCTGTCCTCCATTTTCATTCCATTGCCCGTACACCAGAAATACTTATGGGATGGCCTGTTGTCTGTCCTTTTTCATTCCATTGCCCATAGACCAGAAGCACTTATGGGATGGCCTGTTGTCTGTCTTCCATTTATATACCATTGCCTGTAGACCACAAATACTTATGGGATGGCCTGTTGTCTGTCCTCCATTTTCATTCCATTGCCCGTAGACCAGAAATACTTATGGGATGGCCTGTTGTCTGTCCTCCATTTTCATTCCATTGCCCGTACACCAGAAATACTTATGGGATGGCCTGTTGTCTGTCCTTTTTCATTCCATTGCCCGTAGACCAGAAACACTTATGGGATGGCCTGTTGTCTGTCCTCCATTTATATTCCATTGCCCGTAGACCAGAAATACTTATGGGATGGCCTGTTGTCTGTCCTCCATTTATATACCATTGCCCGTAGACCAGAAACACTTATGGGATGGCCTGTTGTCTGTCCTCCATTTATATTCCATTGCCCGTAGACCAGAAACACTTATGGGATGGCCTGTTGTCTGTCCTCCATTTATATTCCATTGCCCGTAGACCAGAAATACTTATGGGATGGCCTGTTGTCTGTCCTCCATTTATATACCATTGCCCGTAGACCAGAAATACTTATGGGATGGCCTGTTGTCTGTCCTCCATTTATATACCATTGCCCGTAGACCAGAAATACTTATGGGATGGCCTGTTGTCTGTCCTTTTTCATTCCATTGCCCGTAGACCAGAAACACTTATGGGATGGCCTGTTGTCTGTCTTCCATTTATATACCATTGCCCGTAGACCAGAAACACTTATGGGATGGCCTGTTGTCTGTCTTCCATTTATATACCATTGCCTGTAGACCAGAAATACTTATGGGATGGCCTGTTGTCTGTCCTTTTTCATTCCATTGCCCGTAGACCAGAAACACTTATGGGGTGGCCTGTTGTCTGTCTTCCATTTATATACCATTGCCCGTAGACCAGAAACACTTATGGGATGGCCTGTTGTCTATCCTCCATTTATATTCCATTGCCTGTAGACCAGAAACACTTATGGGATGGCCTGTTGTCTGTCTTCCATTTATATACCATTGCCTGTAGACCAGAAATACTTATGGGATGGCCTGTTGTCTGTCCTTTTTCATTCCATTGCCCGTAGACCAGAAACACTTATGGGATGGCCTGTTGTCTGTCTTCCATTTATATACCATTGCCTGTAGACCAGAAATACTTATGGGATGGCCTGTTGTCTGTCCTTTTTCATTCCATTGCCCGTAGACCAGAAACACTTATGGGATGGCCTGTTGTCTGTCTTCCATTTATATACCATTGCCCGTAGACCAGAAACACTTATGGGATGGCCTGTTGTCTGTCTTCCATTTATATACCATTGCCTGTAGACCAGAAATACTTATGGGATGGCCTGTTGTCTGTCCTCCATTTATATTCCATTGCCCGTAGACCAGAAATACTTATGGGATGGCCTGTTGTCTGTCCTTTTTCATTCCATTGCCCGTAGACCAGAAATACTTATGGGATGGCCTGTTGTCTGTCCTCCATTTATATTCCATGCCCGTAGACCAGAAATACTTATGGGATGGCCTATTGTCTGTCTTCCATTTATATACCATTGCCCGTAGACCAGAAATACTTATGGGATGGCCTGTTGTCTGTCCTCCATTTATATTCCATTGCCCATAGACCAGAAATACTTATGGGATGGCCTGTTGTCTGTCTTCCATTTATATACCATTGCCTGTAGACCACAAATACTTATGGGATGGCCTGTTGTCTGTCCTCCATTTTCATTCCATTGCCCGTAGACCAGAAATACTTATGGGATGGCCTGTTGTCTGTCCTCCATTTTCATTCCATTGCCCGTACACCAGAAATACTTATGGGATGGCCTGTTGTCTGTCCTTTTTCATTCCATTGCCCGTAGACCAGAAACACTTATGGGATGGCCTGTTGTCTGTCTTCCATTTATATACCATTGCCCGTAGACCAGAAAAACTTATGGGATGGCCTGTTGTCTGTCCTCCATTTATATTCCATTGCCCATAGACCAGAAATACTTATGGGATGGCCTGTTGTCTGTCTTCCATTTATATACCATTGCCTGTAGACCAGAAATACTTATGGGATGGCCTGTTGTCTGTCCTTTTTCATTCCATTGCCCATAGACCAGAAACACTTATGGGATGGCCTGTTGTCTGTCTTCCATTTATATACCATTGCCCGTAGACCAGAAAAACTTATGGGATGGCCTATTGTCTGTCCTCCATTTATATTCCATTGCCCGTAGACCAGAAAAACTTATGGGATGGCCTGTTGTCTGTCCTCCATTTATATTCCATTGCCCATCTATCCTTAGCACAAGTTAATTAATGCTACTTCCAGAATTACTTGCAAAATTGCAATGAAACTTTGCACACACGATCATCCCAAGGTCAAGTTGGTCCTAAATGAAATGGTTCTGCTTAGATGATCAGTATGGCCTAGTTTTCACTAAAATACTTGTGACCTCTAATTGGTCCTAAATGAAAATTGTGCCACTCTGACTTTAATATGGTCCCCATGGTGGCCATCTTGAAAATCTTGTCACTAGTTCTCATTGATGGATGGTCCTAACAGCATGGGTTTTGACCCAAAAACTTGTGATTTCTAGTTGGTCCTTAATGAAAGTGATGCTCATCTGAATCCAATATGACTGTTACAGCAGCCACATTGAAAAACTTATTATTATTCCTCCTAAATGGAAAGTCATGTCCATGTGGGATATTCACCTGATGACTTCTTATGAAGTCCAGCTGGTCCTAAATGAAGCTGGTGCTGATCTGACCTCCATCTTGATTCTCATACCACTTGGATTTTCACACAAAGACTTTCTGTGATGTCTGGTTGCTCCTAAATGAAAATGGTGCCAATCTGACATCCAGTATGACTGCCTTGGCAGTCATCCTGAAAATCTGGAGATCATTACTCTACCAGCACTTAAAATGATATTGACATGCAGTTTTTGCCAGAAGATTTTGTACAGTGTCTTGTTTCTTCTAAATGAAAACAATGCCACTCTGATATCAATCATTGCCACCATGGCAGCCAACATAGCAACCAACATGAACATCTTGTTATTCCTACTCCTTTTGAATTTTGGTCTTAAATGAAATTGGTGAAGATATGACATCCAATATGGCCACTACAATGGTCCTCTTGAAAATATTAATAGTGCTGCTTCTCCTGAATGGATGTTCAAATATACATGAATAATCAAATAGACCAGGATGTTCAAATAGACCAGGATGTTCAAATAGACCAGGATGTTCAAATAGACATGGATGTGTAAATAGACATATATATATATCCAAATAGACATGGATGTTCAAATAGACCAGGATGTTCAAACAGACCATGATATTCAAATAGACCCAGATGTTAACATAGACCAGGATGTTCAAATAGACATGGATGTTTAAATGGACATAAATATTCATATAGACATATATATCCAAATAGACATTAATGTGCAAATAGACATGGATGTTCAAATAGACATGGATGTGCAAATAGACATGGATGTGCAAATAGACATGGATGTTCAAATATATGTGGATGTTCAAATAGACATGTATATCCAAATAGACATGGATGTTCAAATAGACATGACTGTTCAAATAGACATGAATATTCAAATAGACATGAATACTCAAATAGATATGTACTTTCAAATAGACATAAATACTCAAATAGACATAAATGCTCAAATAGACATGGATGTTCAAATAGACATGAATGTTCAAATAGTCAAGAATGTTCAAATAAACATGTACTTTCAAATAGACATGAATGATCAAATAGACATGTACTTTAAAATAGACATGGATGTTCAAATAGACATGAATGCTTAAATATACATGGATGTTCAAATATACATGGATATCCAAATATACCTGGATGTTCAAATAGACATGATTTTTCAAATAGACATATACTTTCAAATAGACTTAAATGCTCAAATAGACATGGATATCCAAATATACATGGATGTTCAGATAGATATGATTGTTCAAATAGACATGTACTTTCAAATATACATGAATGTTCAAATAGACATGGATGCTCAAATATGCATGGATGTTCAAATATACACGAATGTTCAAATAGACATGTACTTTCAAATATACATGGATGTCCAAATAGACATGAATGTTCAGATATACATTAATGTTCAAATAGACATGAATATTCAAATATACATGGATGTTCAAATAGACATGAATGTTAAAATAGACATGTACTTTCAAATAAACATGAATGTTCAAATAGACATGAATGTTCAAATATACATGAGTGTTCAAATAGACATGAATGTTCAAATAGACATATACTTTCAAATATACATGGATGTTCAAATATACATGGATGTTCAAATATACATGAATGTTCAAATAGACATGGTATTGAAAATTCAATAACTTTAAATTTCTGAGTGTTCATGGTCAATCCGAGATTATTTAGTATAGATGAAACTTGGATGTCAGCTTCTGTATTAAGGAATGGATATGAGCCACGGCATTTTCTGGATCTGCATGTGTTTGAAAAATGTGCTTTCAATTCTGCACCAAAGAGTCAGGTGCTGATTTCAGTAATAAGTGTTCCAAACTCAAAACTGTTAAAGGACTGAAATTCAACCAATAAATCAATGTATCTATTTTTTCAGTATCAACTAAGATATGCTCTCAAAAGATTCTTTTTCCTACAAAATAACTTTCATTATCAAACAATCCTGGCCAGCCAAACCCAAATATACTCTATTTTATGTACATCCTTTTCCTGACTAGTTCTATTTTTCCATACAGTTTGTACCATGTGTCCTGTAAGCGCTAAAGAAAATGGCCCCACTAATATACCCATAATGGCCACAGCAGTGACAGCCATCTTGAAATCATTTATCACTCTAGAATATCAGAGATAGTTTCAAGACTTGGCAGCTAAAAAGACAAAATGGTCATATCTTGGATTTCTGGAAATTTTTAATGGTCTTATCTTTGATTCATGGAAGTTCTTTTTGGCCCTTAGAGTGTCAGTCCCATCAATTGACTCTCTTTATGGGTTGCTGTGAAAGTTGGTACATTTAATGGCATTCATTAAAGATGTGACAAATGTATATGCTCTCTTGACTTTTGTAGGACATATTGCCCTTTTTGACTTGTATGCAATGTATCACAAAATTTTCAACAATTGTTGCAGGTTTTAGTGAAATCTAGTAGTACACTATGGTCATGTCCAGTCATTCTACTCTTACTATTTGACAAGATAAATGTTGTCAAGCCATTTTACTCATATATTTTTACTAGAGTCATATGTTTTCAAGTAATTTTATCCATACTTTTTGACAAGAGTCATAGATTATCTAGTCATTTTACTCATACTTTTTGACAAGAGTCATATGTTTTCAAGTCATTTTACTCATACATTTTGTGCAAGAGTTATACAGTGTCCAGTCATTGTATTCCTACTTTTTTGACAAGAGTCATATATTGTCCAGTCATTATAGTGATACATTTTTGACAAGAGTTATGTCCTTGTTTGACATTAGACTCATCTTAGGGGTTGCATGTAAGAGAGGTGGGGATATATTTATGTGAGAAAATTTCATGCCATTCTTCAGGATATTTTTTTAAGGTCAGTCATTATCTCTTAGCATGGGAATGGGAGGTAATAAGCTGGGTAGTGACTGTGACACAAGTGTTTAGACAATTACAAAATTGAGATTTAATATTTCTGTATTGAATAATTTTGTATTACATGACTAGGGATCATTAGATTCTCTGATGCATTGTTGTATCAGTAATTTGTATGTTTCAATACACATATCAATACATTGATGTATCAGTAATTTGTATGTTTCAATACACATATTAAAACATTGATGTATCAGTAATTTGTCTGTTTCAATACACATATCAATACATTGATGTATCAGTAATTTGTATGTTTCAATACACATATCAATACATTGATGTATCAGTAATTTGTATGTTTCAATACACATATTAATACTAAAATTGGAGAACTGATTCAATTAATATTTACATTTATACAAGTTACTTTTAATCTTCAATGGTTAAGAATAAATATTTGTCATTTTTGTGACTGTATCTTTATGTGTTTTGATATATACCACATGATAGGTGATGTTTCACAATATAAGTATCACAATACATGTATATATCTATATGTGGCAGATGTCTTGTTTCACCACCTTGGCATATAATATTTTACAAGTACATAAATTTATTGTTTAAAATTGGTGTAACTTTATTTCTCCATTCTTAAAAAATTTCTAATACATTTACCTCTGTAATTCAATTTCTCACAAGAAAATTTATTTCATCTCAGATAACTGAATTACTGTAACACATGGGGCCAAAGTTACTGATATCTGCCATCTCACCTGTCTTTGTGGATTCGAGTCTCAAGTTTTGCCATATGGATATGTGAGAAAGCTTGCCAGTAGCTTCCCGTGGGTTGATGGTTAGTGATATCTGCCATCTCACCTGTCTATGTGGATTCGAGTCTCAAGTTTTGCCATATGGATATGTGAGAAAGCTTGCCAGTAGCTTCCCGTGGGTTGATGGTTAGTGATATCTGCCATCTCACCTGTCTATGTGGGTTTGAGTCTCAAGTTTTGCCATATGGATATGTGAGAAAGCTTGCCAGTAGCTTCCCGTGGGTTGATGGTTCTTCCCAGGGTTTTCACAGATTCTTTCTCCACCAGTTATACTGGTTGCCTTGTATTACCTATCATGCGCTGTAAAATGGCATTAAATATACAAAAATAAGCTCATCAAAACAAACTGTAACACATCTATTTTTCAATGTAATAATGTAATTTTGGACACAAATATATTTTAAGTTTAAAATTAAAATTAATTAAAAATTAATTTAAATATATACTTTGACATGTTGACACTACAGAGTTACTCAGTTACTGTATTTAAAATTGTGACTTGATCAAGAATGATTTTAACCAGATTAAGCAGTGTTATAAAAATAAATCCGATTTCAAATCTCCATCACCTTTCAGAAGATTGAACCAGATTTGGTATGACGCATAATAGTGATGTGACCATGACAGATTTTGCTTGTTGGCATTCTACAGAATTTGGTTATCAGCATTCTGCATGATTGTTTAGCAGAATATTAACTACTGATTGTCCTATCCACTGTTGCTGCCTAATAACTCAGTTATTATTGGATCTGAACCAAATTTGTTATGCAAATGTATATTGATGGGCCCTTGGATTAATTTTATTGTCTTTTCTTAGCAAAGTTATGGCCCCTGGTTCTCTTATTTCCACACAACAGGTCCCATAATCATTATTTGTTACTGAACTATAGACATTGTAAAGTTTACAAGAATTTCTTAATTACAGAGATTTTCACACTTCATGCACATAGATGAAATATTTGTCAAAGTGGCTGAAGTGAATAAAATTGCATAAGCTTGCTGGTAGGGCCACCAAAACATACAGAACTGCAGCTTAGGGAAATAACTGATAACAAAATTAAATTTATATGGCCACCTTTTTAAAAAGAAATGTATGTTTAAGAAAATAAATAGTCCATACAATAATAATAATAATGAGGACTTTGTATAGCGCCTAATTTTTATAAGCTCTAAGCGCTTTACAACATTAGACAACACCTATAAGATAAAAAACATATAATGATATGATTACAAAAACAAACACCATGAAATTAGAAAACATCATTAAGAAAACATGCTGAGAATATTTAAGGTAGGAAACATTATTACCTCTTTAAGTTTGTTCTTGCATTCGAAATATGTGAGTTTTGAGAGCCCTCTTGAATGTGATCACTTTGTCTTTGTGTCTAAGTTCAGTGGGCAATTCATTCCACATTGCTAGGCCCTGGTATGCAAAAGAACGCTGTCCATATGACTTTGTTTTCATAGTAGGAATAATGAATATATGACTGTCAGAAGAGGAGCGTAAGGATCTTGCTAGTGTTTACACATGGGTGAGGTCGGATAGGTATGTTGGACTAGAGTCCGACAGTGAAATGAAGCACAGAGAATAATTTTTTTGCTGATTCTGGATCGAATGGATATCCAGTGTAGGGTACAGAGCAGCGGAGAGGTGTGCTCTGATCGTGGTACT
The DNA here is from genome assembly GCA_028554795.2 of Sinohyriopsis cumingii. Taxonomy (NCBI): domain Eukaryota; kingdom Metazoa; phylum Mollusca; class Bivalvia; order Unionida; family Unionidae; genus Sinohyriopsis; species Sinohyriopsis cumingii. The sequence goes on from CM068833.1 coordinate 114,346,432, forward strand.
CTAAGTATGATCCGAGCAGCTGCGTTTTGAACCTTTTTAAGTTTCTGGAGCAGATATTGAGATAAACCAGACAGAATTGAGTTACAATAGTCCAGTCTTGAAAGTACTAATGAACACACAAGTGTTTTAGTGGCATCAGCTGAAAGATATTTGTGAATTGAGCTGATGCATCTCAGCTCAAGATATGCAGCCTTGCATATGTTCATGACATGCTGGTGCAATGTAGAGTACTGTCCAGAGTAACACCTAGGTTTCATACTGATTGTGAATTTAATGTTGTTGCTGATATTTATTGTTTGAGGTAAAGGATGTGAATGAGAAAGTCTTTGTGTTGTGATCAGAATGGCCTCAGTTTTATCATCATTCATCTGCAGCTTGTTACATGTCATCCATGATTTCACATCAGAAATGCACCTCTCTCACCTTGGATGGTAGCAACAACTTCAGTTGGGTGGATAGATTTGTATATTTGGGTGTCATCAGCATACAATTGGTGAAACACTGGATGATGATCTATGAAACTTGAGAGTGACTGAGTGTACAGAATGAAGGGAACAGGTCCAAGAACAGACCCCTGTGGAACACCACAACATAGATCAACTGGGCTGGAGTGTATTCCATTTGCAGATACAATTTGTGTCCTGTTGACCAAGTAGGACTTGAACCACAGTAAGGCTGTATCATGAATGCCAAATACATGCTGGAGACGGTGAAGTAATATATCATGGTCTATTGTGTCAAATGCTGCAGACAAATCAAGGAGAGTGAGGACTGTAATCTTTCCGCTATCCAGCGCAGAGAGAATGTCATTAACTACTTTTAGAAGAGTAATTTCAGTACTGTGGCATGGGCGATATGCAGATTGTACATTGCTGAAAAAACTGTTTGAATTTAGATGAGATACAAGCTGGGATAGAACAACCTTTTCTAAGATTTTTTATATGAATGGGAGATTAGAAACTGTGTGGTAGTTCGTTAAATCTTTATGGTCTAGTGTTGGTTTCGTCAGCAGAGGCTTTACAATGGCAGTTTTGAAAAATGATGGGAATTCCCTGGATGAGAGAGAGGTATTAATAACATCAGTTAGTGAAGGCAATACTGGATCTAAGCACTCAAGCAGCAGTGATGCTGGAATTGGATCAAGTTCACATGACTTTGGTGCACTCTTCATCAGGATTGTACGTACGAAATCCATAGAGACAGGTTCAAATGCTGCTAATGGTTGCCGCTCAGATTCTGTATCCCAACTGTATGGTGATAATAAGTCAATTGAAATTGTGGTGTCAAGCTTATCTCTAATGTTTTGTACTTTGTCACGGAAGAAATTTGCAAACATGTCCAGAAGGTCGACTGGAGAGAAGGTAGTTGGAAATGGTGTAGATTTGTTTCTTGACATTAGCTTGTTAGTAATCTTGAAGAGCTCTTTGCAGCTGGAACTTTCCATGATCTTAGTAGTGTATTGGGCTGATTTCACTGCATGGACTATATTTGTGACATTCTTCTTAGGGGCTTCATAGAATTGCTTATGAATAGTGAGTCTGGTGGAAAGCCAGAGCCTCTCAGCTTTACGGTGGTCTTTTTTAGCAGTGCGAAGCTGGTCCCTAACACTGCTATACCATGGAGAACACTTTTGAATTGATACTCTGCACTTGGTAGCTGGGGCATGTTTGTCAAGCAATGAATGCAGGCAGTTATCGAGTTGTTCTGCAGTAGGAGGTAAGCAAGTTGTTAGGTTAGTTTGGATGTCATGCATTAGTTTGGTTCTATTTATCATATGGAGGTTTCTCTTAGAAGCAGATAAAGGTGGAGGGTTAGGGACTGATACGTCAAGATGGCATATAATGCAGAGGTGATCTGATGCAAGGTCATGGGATACCAGGGAAGACCATAGAATGTTATCATCAGGTCTATGAAGAATCCAGTCTAAAATGTGACCATGTTTATGAGTGGGTTGGTTAACTGACTGATTGATGCTGAAAACATTAATGGAATCTATGAGTTTTGATGTATTAACATCATGTATTAACATTGATATATAGAAAGGTAGGTGCAATAGAAGGATAATAACAGAATTTTTAAAATTTCTCAGATTTTACAGGACTTGGATTAAGTCTGGGTTTTGGATTCAAACAATGTGTGGCTTAATGTAGACTTGGATTAGTCTGGGTTTTGGATTCAAAAGATGTGTGTCTTAGTGTAGATTTGGATTAGTCTGGGTTTTGGATTGAAAAGATGTGTGTCTTAGTGTAGATTTGGATTAGTTTGGGTTTTGGATTCAAAAGATGTGTGTCTTAGTGTAGATTTGGATTAGTCTGGGTTTTGGATTCAAAAGATGTGTGTCTTAGTGTAGATTTGGATTAGTTTGGTTTTGGATTCAAAAGATGTGTGGCTTAATGTAGATTTGGATTAGTTTGGTTTTGGATTCAAAAGATGTGTGGCTTAATGTAGATTTGGATTAGTTTGGGTTTTGGATTCAAAAGATGTGTGGCTTAATGTAGATTTGGATTAGTTTGGGTTTTGGATTCAATAGATGTGTGGCTTAATGTAGATTTGGATTAGTTTGGGTTTTGGATTCAATAGATGTGTGGCTTCATGTAGATTTGGATTCGTCTTTTGGATTCATGTTCAAAAGATGTGTGTCTTAGTGTAGATTTGGATTAGTCTGGTTTTGGATTAAAAAGATATGTGGCTTAATGTAGACTTGGATTAGTATGGGTTTTGGATTCAAAAGATGTGTGGATTAATATAGATTTGGATTAGTCTGGGTTTTTTATTCAAAAGATGTGTGGCTTAATGTAGATTTGGATTAATCTGGGTTTTGGATTCAAAAGATGTGTGGCTTAATGTAGACTTTGATTAGTCTGTTTGTGAGATACAGATGGGTTTTTTTCCCCAGACTGATCAAGCTCTGTGTTGCATATTGATTGTTGGCCACAACATATAAACACTACTGATCACATTGTTTATGAACAATCTAGGAACATATGTTTGGCTTCTTAAAGCTAACAGGTGATGAGGCATTTGATTCATTCTAAAGTAAACATTTCTTCAACCTGTGAGAGAGATGGGCTGTTTGACATTGAGGTACTTGATTTAAGTTTTAGCACTGAAAGGTTTCTCAGAAAACTAGGATTTTACAAATAAAATTCATCAGAAATAAGGAACATATGAGTAATCTGAGGCAGAGATCTAGAAACTGTTATACACCAACAGCAGGTGTGTGCTACCTCAGGCCTGCTGACTCCTGACCTGATTTTAGCCTCTTTATGAAAGAGGGTGTGGCTTTAAATTCTGCTGATCTGGCTCACACCCTGAAGGAAGCTGCACATGCTGACAGCTGCATCAGAAACCTTCTTTTTAACACTGTATCTCTCTACTTTCATGCACTGTCACAGTAGCAAAAGTAGGTAATTAGGGCCAGATAATTGGAGTAAAATGCCTTGCCCAAGGACACACCAATGGCAGCCTACCCAGTCTGATTCTATGGTAGGACTGGAACCTTCACTATTTTGGTCTCTTGTTTGCCACACTAAGTAATGAGCCACTGTAGATTCTTAAGTGATTCTGAAATGTATGGGATCCAGCATTGACATTTTATCTTAGGATAGATGTGTTATGCATCAGAACTGAGTCACTGTGACTGACATTCCTTTTCTAAAAACTCATGTTTAGACTAATTCTAATATCTATTTACTCATTGCCACCAAACATATATTGAGGAGTCTTGTTTGATGAGCCTAATAACTTAATTAGTTAACCATTTTGTTGGATTTATTGAATATTTCTGCAGTGTTTAAAACAAATGTTCATAATGAATTATGATAAAACAGCTTTCGTTTTTGTTTTAAAAATGTTCAAAATAAGTTAAGAGAGCAGCTTTGTTTTATTTTTAAATCCCTTTAAATACTTTTTTAAAAATATATTATTTAATATGCATCCACCATAAGTTGGAGAACATCCATAATGTGGAGAACATCCATAAGGTGGAGAATATCCATAAGATAGAGAACATCCGTATGGTGGAGAACATTTATAAGGTGGAGAACATCATGCTTTGAAAATGTCCATCTACATGTTTCCCTTTTTTGTTACTGCACTGTAACTTGAATTATCTTCCATCTATAATTTCCAAACTTTGTAAATAGCTTGCATTTGTTGTAAAGAAGAAACCCTTTGAATTTCAGAATTAAGAAGGTGAAAGTTCAAAATCTCTTTGAGAAATGAAAAAATGGTTTCCAAATAGTAACATTAGCTCTGCAATACAGACCTATACCAAATGTGGATTGCTTGCATTTGAGTAAGGAAGAAACCTATTGATTTGCAGATCAAAATATCAAAAGTAGAGGTCACTGTGGTTGAAGGCAAATGGGCAGTTTTTGCACAATAACATTAGTTCTACTTAACAGATCAAATTTTGGGATGACTAGCACTTGGGATAAAGAAGCCTATCAGTTTTGTGGTTAAAAGTTCAAGCTCAGAGGCTTTGTGACTGAAAGAAGAAAATTTGTTTTCATAATGATTTTGTTCTGCATCCTTGACCTTGGCTAAACTTTATGGATGACTTTCACTTGGAGTAAGGCACATACCTGTTCATTTTGGGTCCAAGATGTTAAAGGTCAGGGTCATTGTGGCTGAAAAATAAAACGGTTTCAGTACAAAACTATCTGTTTTTGACCTTTACCAAAGTTCATAGAAGGCCTATATGTTGAGCAACATTGTAGCTGGCTCATTTGTGGGTCAAATGGTTATGTCTCATTGAGAAATTGGTTTTGCAGAATAACTGTTGTTTTAGAGTATGTTCATTCAGCAAACTTTGAGGATCCCTGCACTCGGAGCACAAGAAAGATGCCTTATGATTTTGGGGTCTAAAGGTCGCAGGTCAGGTAAGTATAAGTATGAGCATAAAATATTGGGTTTACGCAGTAAATTTAGGTCAAGGTTAAGAAGACCTGATGCTCAATCATTTCCAGTCAGTCATGCCCCACAAGAGTGTGTATGAATACTGTTAAGTATAAATACTGTTATTGGTAAATTTTATTTTGCAAAAATTGTTTTCCTGAAACAAGAGGCCTAAGACCTTTTGAAGAGATCACAGGAAGAGCAATTATTATGACACTTGCTTTCTTCACTGATTTGAATTTGTTTTATACAGGTCATTCTTGGATATAAAGCTTACATTTGTTTGGGCCCAGCTTGATGAAATTGCAACAGCCATATAGTAATGATGTCCATCTTCTGTTTAAATTTATGCAAGATAACTTTACTGAGAATTGTTGAAATTTAAACAAATTTGTAATGCAGCTTCATCTTGATGAGACCTTGAGTAAATTTAATTTTCAGTCTTTCAGGACTTAATATATAGAGTTATGGCCCCTGATTGCAAGTCTTCTTTACTTTGTTTTCTGCTGTATAACTATACCATAGTTTGTTGGATTGCAATAAAATTTGATATGCATCTCCATCCTGAAGAAACCTTGAACAAGTTCCATTTGCAGAATTCTGGAACATTACTTTACAGTAGTTCTGACAGTCTGATTATCTTTCCTCCTGACTGGTTTCCAGTTCATTGCTTTGAAAAGGATTGTGGAATTTTAACCAAATTTAGTATGTAGTTTAATATTGATGTGGCCTAAAATGAATTTAATTTCCAGCATTTCACAACATTTAGGAGAGTTATGGCCCCTGATTACCAATTTTTTTGTGGCTTTTGTTTCAGCAGTTAACTTCACCCATGATTTACTTTGTTGAAAGCTTAACTGAGTGTTTGAAAGCTTAGCTGTGTGGGACAATCTGTCAACATTGCTCAGTAGAGATTAAATCAGTCTGGAATTTTTGTCTTATTCAAACACGACGTTTAATCTGTAATGGCTGAATGTGAATGGAATTGTTGTCTTATTCAAACGTGACGTTTAATCTGTAATGACTGAATGTGAATGGAATTTTTGTCTTATTCAAACGTGACATTTAATCTGTAATGACTGAATGTGAATGGAATTTTTGTCTTATTCAAACATGTCGTTTAATCTGTAATGACTGAATGTGAATGGAATTGTTGTCTTATTTAAACATGACGTTTAATCTGTAATCACTAAATGTGAATGGAATTTTTGTCTTATTCAAACATGACGTTTAATCTGTAATGGCTGAATGTGAATGGAATTTTTGTCTTATTCAAATGTGACGTTTAATCTGTAATGACTGAATGTGAATGGAATTTTTGTCTTATTTAAATGTGATGTTTAATCTGTAATGACTGAATGTGAATGGAATTTTTGTCATTTCTTGTTTATGAGTTACATATGGATAACCTTTAGTTTCTACCATCATGTTTATACATATCCCACAATTCCATTGCCATCATGTTTATACATATCCCACAATTCCATTGCCATCATGTTTATACATATCCCACAATTCCATTGCCATCATGTTTATACATATCCCACAATTCCATTGCCATCATGTTTATACATATCCCACAATTCCATTGCCATCATGTTTATACATATCCCACAATTCCATTGTTATCATGTTTATACATATCCCACAATTCCATTTTTATTTTATTCAGTAATTTAGGCTACAGGCCCATATTACAAAATACAATACAAGTAGATCTAATGTGTGCCATGAATTAAAAAAAATAAATGTGGTGTTCATCATGAGCATAGATACATAATTTCCAATAATTCATTTTAAATCAATAATCGTACTCATCCAGTATACATACCCACTTAAAAACTTTTAAATTTCACAATGTGAAAATCATATTTTATAGTAATCGAACTATTTCTGTTAATTCTTAGTCAGTGTTTATTTCTTTCATAACATAAAATTATCATTTTTTCATAAAGGTAAAAACCCGCTATAATGCGAAGCTCGGGTCCAAAGAATAACACTGTGATATAAACAGGATCGCATTAACAAATTTTTTGAAAAACTTCGCCATGGAAAATAAGCATTGATATTTCAATATCATCAGTTTTAACTAATGTCTTGATTATAAATCATTTGTTTTGTTTGCAAGTGACTAATCAGACACTGGTTTAGAAAGAACTTAAGACTGTATCATTTACCAAAATTTCTAAATATGTATATAGTATATAGTTACTGAAATAATGAATTTCAGCTGCTTAGAAATTCTGCCCTTTTCTTGATCAGCATGTTAAACAATTAGCAATGTGAATATCATATCATACAATGCTTAACTTGTAATTTTTTCCATCTGTTATATTTGTTTTAAATCAAGTTGTAATAAAGTTTAGTTTGTATGTATGATATATTTGTTCTTTTATGTTTTCAATGTTTTTACTTTATAATTATAATTTAATTTAGAGGTATGGACTTTGTAGTCTGAAATAAAGAATTCTTATCTTATCTTATATCATTGTTGAATATATCTGACAATTTAGTTATAACTTACTTAGTATCATTAATACAGTATTTCATACTGCTTCATATATGTATATGATACATGTATATGATACATGTATGATACATGTATATGATGACAAATTGATAATGCAATCAGACCTACTGCCTGGGCATGCAAATAGGATGCATGTGTCGGATCTACACAAATTATTTTGTCGGATCTACAGTAACTAAGAAATTTTGCAGTGGCTAATAAATTTCAGATTTTTACTGTGAAAAATGTTGCTTATCAAAAGCTTTGTTGACAATCACGACTTTTAATGGCAAGAAGATAGAAAATTAGATCAGTTTATCAGTGAATTAGATTGATGTGTAATATCGTGTAAAGTTTGGGGCACATAATTCTCATCAACTTCATGTTGTTTTTTTCTCTTAGCAATAGGATATTCAGTGTAAAAATTATCCTTGCTTTAAGGAAAGAAATAACAGAAAAACCTAACAGTCATCTTAACTGAAGACAAAGGAAATATGTCATTTAATTGGAACTGGTTTTAACTCTGTTACTGACAAGCATGTGAGTAGTTTTTCAAATGGTTATTGATTATGTAAACATTTACTGACAGTAAACTCAACTTAACCATTATAGGTGTAAATGTTTCAGCCTTAGAAAGGACATTATGCATCAATCACTAGACAAAGAAAAATGTAGGTTTTGCAGCATTTAATTTAAAACAACTTCTTACTCTCCGATGGAGCTTCTATTACCCAGAATTCCCAAATTGTAGCAACCATTATGGTTCAGTGGTTAGTATGCCAGACTTATGGACAGAAGGGTGCATGTTTGAATCCTGTCCAGGCAAATAAGGGTTGGCAAAATTTAAAATGTGATGTGTTTTTGTGGCATTCACCATGAAAGTAAACCAGATTGTGGCAACATCTGGAGTAGGCATACTTCATCTTGACCTTGTGCATCTAATAATGTAAAAAAAGTGTAAAGAGTCTGTTGACAGGGAGATAAATATTGTTTAGTTACTTCTGATATTTAAGTGCCGTTTGAAGTAGAAGCCAGTTGTACTGACTTGATTGTATTTGATTTCAGCCCGACTCTCAGTTGTCATGGCAACTGATAAGGTGTACAGCCATGTGATCCGTGGCAATAGTATGTACACTGTAGCCTCTGAGGTGACTGGGGATGGAAAAAATCCAGGAATGACAGAGGGGATGAAAGAGGGCATGAAAGAACTGGTGCGACTTTTGTACCTCCCATTCCAGTGCTGTAAAAGACACAAGGTATGTATGCAGTTCTACTAACATTTAATTTTTTTTTTATGTGTTATGTATTTAACATGTTGGAAAGGTTCACTAACTTGAGCAACTCCACTTTTTTGCCTGTAGATTTGGAACGTCCTAAATACTAAAGTATTTTTAAAAATCTGGTAAAATATCTTTTGAAATGCAAACAGACTACTTAAGTATATAACTATAATGTACCATGGAAATTGTATTTCAGGTCACCTTTTCAGATCATTTCAGTTACGGGAGCACCTGTATCGTTTTTCAAAAGTTCAATTTTAGGGCGGCAACATAAGATGTTTCAACTATCAGGAATCAATGTGTACCAGTTTTCCGAGGTGCAAAATATGATAAGTACATGTAAATATGTGTGACATGGTAACATTAAAAAAATTATTTACTGAACCTGATTTCGAGATTTCCATTTTCTTATCCACTTACTGCTCATGTTCATTATAATCACATCATTTGTGCAACCCTGAAAAGTCATTGAATTTGATAGGTTAGCTTGAAAACTTCTTGAATTGTAGGAAAGAGTTTTTGCCCTTGAATGTCTTTGTATTTCATGACAAACCCCTTGACTTTTTCCCAGGACTTATTGGATTTATTGGTAATACAAAACAATATATTTCACTTTTTAAGCTCAGAATTTACATGTTTTCAAATATAATGTCAGGATAAATACACAAAATGGGGCAAAATTCAGCAGATCAAATGACAGATAACATGATGGAGTTAAATCAGTTTGTTGTGAAAATTATTTTCTTCTACTTTTGTACCTATCTATGCAGTGATGTTATGTGTTTAAGCTCTTACAAAACATAACAAGAAAAAAGTAAAGTCAACAAGCTTTGTAAAATTTAACAAATGAATAAATTTCCTAGAAAAACAAGGTAAAAATTAGAAGAAGAACCTTCAGTTCTACGAATCAAATCCAAAAATAATTCAAGAATAATCCAAGAATTAAAAAATAGAAGTCCTCATAATAAAAAGTCCTAATGGAACTAAGTTCGAATCCCAGCGAAATCCCAAATGAAGGTGATGACGTATGCTGTGGTCAGTGCTATACTGATGTATCAACAGTTCTTTGTTGAATCACAAAAAAATAATATTCCAGCATTTGAGATCTGTGTAAATTGTGATAAATGTCTTTATCCAAGAATTAATTTAGAGCACTACTATTTCCAGGGAAAAGAATCAATAAAGTATTTTGAAGAAAATTAAAATAATTAGCCCAAAACTGGTCACAACAAAAAACAATTTAATTTCTCAAGTGTTAAGGCAAGAATAATTATTATTTCTCAAACCATCAGTAATAAATCTAACTACAACACAAAACAGATGACCAGATGTGGATCAATCCTCTGGAAAAAGCAGTCTGAAACAATTGTGTAACATCGCCATCTTAATATGAGAGGAGGTTAATTGGATTTGGCTGGCGTTATCTAGAAGATGACCTCCCTCAATGTTATAGCCCAGTGGGAGTGAAAAAAGAATAGAATTTCAACAGAGAACTGAGCAAGAATACTGGGAAGAAATAATACAATATGAGCCTCCTTAGACAAGAAAAATAACAAATTTAATCAAAACAAATTAAATGTGGCAATTCCATTTCAATCTAAATTATGTCAACAGAATTTAATAGCAGTGTCCAGTTTGGATTTATTCCATCATAATAATGAGTGGTGAAAAGAGCTCAATGTCCATGACTGATTTGCATCACCTTCCTCCCTTGACCATGCATGTATCAATGTCTTCCTATTTCCTCAACTTCCAATTCTCTATACTTCATCCCTTCCTGGACTGCCTAGTCCTTTATTCTGACCTTGTCCTTCTTTTTTTCTCAGACTTCCATCTTCATACTGTCCCATCTCTCTCCCAGAAAGCTGTTCCTTAAAGAACAAAATTACCCCTAAATCTCTGTATGTACCACTTTCTACATGAACATAAAATTCCCTCACTTCATTATCAAAGCATACTAGCTATCCACACACTGCATAAATTCTGACTTAGTACGCTAGAACATTACCCTTGATTCACAGTGACAGGTGATAAATTACCACATGAGCATCTGTCGAACATTACTGTATTCTTTTACCTGTGCTACTTCATGTTCAATTACTATTGCATGAAATTCACAATTTCTAACTCACAGCAATCTCTAACCTACAAGATTATTTAAACATTGCAAAATCAAATATAAATAGGTAATTATCATTAACTCTTGAAATCTAAAACTAACAGACAAACATTTAAATGAAATCAAATATACATAACTGTGATAAATCAACATATACATAAAGTTCAGTTTCTGTAAGAAAAATTATTCCTTGAAAACTTTTGGAAGTCCTTGAAAACTTTTGGAATTCCTTGAAAATTGCTTGAAAAATAACTACATGATGGCTGTACAAACCATGAATAAAAACAATACCATCAGTGTTCCAGACATAACAGTATCATGACAAATCAAACCAGTACTTCACAAATTGTTGAATAGAAATTTGAAACAACCCATCATTGTACTCTCTTAAGTCCCACCTAAATATGGATCTAGAAAAGACGCAATCAATTATTATCAAGGAGATAGAATAGCGCAAAGTATGCACACATGACTTAGACTTTGATTATTAAATGACAATCTTGTCAAACATTATTTGTCATCTTCCAATAAATGTTCTTATGATGAACCAGAAACTGCAAAGTATTTTCTATTAGACAGCACAAATAGGCTACTCAAGGAAACTGACCAATAGGATACAGCCCCATACTATATGCATAATTTCATTACTAATGAGTAATCCCTTGCAATCAGTTGACGTCATCGAGGACATCTTCAAGGTGATCCATAAGTACATAGTTACAACAAAGAGAATTGCCTATTTAGTACTTGTGTATTCCCATTAAGCTGTTATATCTCTGGTACAAATTTGTTTATTTTAAATATATTCTGCCTATGCTTAAGTTATAAGTCCTTTATCTAACCCTGCCACTTATAAATATTTTTTTTCTTTTTCACATTTGTTGATTTGAAAGTATACAGTAAACTGTTTCAGCTGTAAACAATTACTGCTGCTGTCCGACATTATCTCAATATTGTGTGTTTAATTATCTTTTAATATCTCATTATCATGTTTTCATGTTGGCAGTATTATGATTTCATTATTCACATCAGTCACATTATGAAAGTAATATTATTATTAACAAAGAGAGAGATTGAACTGAGCTTATGTTTCTTCCTGATTCCTGTATAATCTATCTCTCTTGCTTTGATTTGATGATTTGTTTGATTTGATGACTTGACTAATACTTGATTTGAAGACTTGACTTACATGATTTGATGACTTGTGTTATGACTTGACTTACATGATTTGATGACTTGTCTAATGACTTGACTAAATGATTTGATGACTTGTCTAATGACTTGACTTACATGATTTTATGACTTGACTTACATGATTTGATGACTTGTCTTATGACTTGACTTACTTGATTTGATGTACTTTCCATGATGACTTCTATAAATAAATACTGGTTAAACCAGCTGTGGAATAACTTGAGCAATAGGCTATTTCAGCTTTATCTAATGGTTAACTAATTATTACGCGTTTGTTTTTCATTAAAGTGGCATGGTGACTAATTTCAAACAACCAGATTTCTGGTCAGTCTAAATCATGGTTTGGATTGAGAACCTGCACCAGTGTTAAGCTGGCGTTAGTAAAATCAGGTATCAAACAGATCTCTTCCTTTTTGTGTTTAATATTTTTATGTATATTATAAAATAAATATAATTTTTTGGGTCTATTTCAGTTTTGATTTGACAAAGTTTTATTAAAAGCAGTGGAATTAATATTCTCACTGATCCTGCTTCCTTTTCCCCATGACCAGTGCATATCCTTGTATATTCCTTTTGCCCATGACCCGTGCATATCCTTGTATTTTCCTTTTCCCCATGACCAGTGCATATCCTTGCATATTCCTTTTGCCCATGACCAGTGCATATCCTTGTATATTCCTTTTCCCCATGACCAGTGTATATCCTTGTATTTTCCTTTTCCCCATGACCAGTGCATATCCTTGCATATTCCTTTTGCCCATGACCAGTGCATATCCTTGTATATTCCTTTTCCCCATGACCAGTGCATATCCTTGTATATTCCTTTTGCCCATGACCAGTGCATGTCCTTGTATATTCCTTTTCCCCATGACCAGTGCATATCCTTGCATATTCCTTTTGCCCATGACCAGTGCATATCCTTGTATATTCCTTTTGTTGGATTTATAATTACAGGTACTTGGAAATTATACTATGGTTTATAAACATGGAATGTTTTTAAAAAAGTTTTTACTCAGTGTATATTCTTTTGCTGGACATTCATTTTAAACTTAAATTGTTGTCAGTATTCTCAAGATATGTTGTTTACATGTTTACACCCAACTGTTGTAAACTTCATTTTGTTTCTGATCCATGCTGCATTTATTGTGAAAATTATTCATACTTTCAGAAAAGAACTAATAGAAAAATCATACTCAAGAACCCTCCTAAAAAGAAACGTAGAAGTCAATCACTTAGTACATTTTTTACATTTAAGTTCTTCTTATCACAAAGTTCTTCTACTAGATATACTGGCTGCAATGTATAGCCTATCATGTGCTGAAAAATGGCATTAAATCCACAACAACAATTAGCTCAAAAGTTTCAAGTTTGAAAGTACCTCTATTAAACATCATTTTGACAAATTAAGGCATCAACTTTGGAGTGGCATGAAAATTAGAATTTGTACAGTACTGTATATGCTGACTTAAAAGTTAACTCCAACTGCAAGATGCACAGACCCAAATCTGCTGTCCCATAATGCACCAGCAGATCCAGGTTTATGCAATTATTAGAAGCAATCAGTGAAGGTAACAGAGACCCTCTTATGGTGGCACATATGGTCCATGAAGTTTGCATTTTGGACTTGACTTCAAAGCCGGTATGGATGGTAACTTGGTTTCTATAAGCCCAAGACCATCATGGCATGCTTGTAGTGAATTGTTCAAGGATCAATATGTTTTAAGCCCAAGGGCTATACATTTTACAAACTTAAGCCAAAGGGCTATACATTTCACTCAATTTCCATTAAAGTGCAACAAGATCCATGTACTGTATGACTATCATAAATTGCCCTTTTACATCTGCACACACTATCATACTATGAAAATTAAAACCGTTGCTAATTGTCTCTCTAAAAATTTATATATCTATATATATAAGGCTTTTAAAAGGTCATATCCATAGCAGAATAACAAAGCAGGTTTGAATTACAGATCAATTACTAATTTCTATCATTTTCCTTCCGGTGATTTAAGTTCACTTAAATGAATTGCCCACTGAACTTAGACACAAAGACACAGTGATCCCATTCAAGAGTGCTCTCAAAAATCACTTATTTTGACTGCAAGAACAAACTTAAAGATCTAATAATGTTTCCTACCTGAAATATTCTCAGCATGATTTTTTTGTTTTCTAATGTCATGGTGTTTGTTTTTGTAATCATATCATTATATGTTTTTTATCTTATAGGTGTTGTCTAATGTTGTAAAGCACTTAGAGCTTATAAAAATTAGGCGCTATACAAAGTCCTCATTATTATTATTATTATTATTATTATTATTATTATTATTATTATTATTATTATATCACTTTATTGATGAAAATCCACACACACAGGGGCCCCAAGTGGTCGAGTGGTCTAAAGCGCTGTCTGTTACGGATCACTGCCATCTCACCTCTGTCTGCATAGGTTCAAGCCTCGGATTAGGCCAATGTGGGTATGTGAGAAAGCTTGCCAGTAGCTTCTCGAAGGTCGGTGGTTCTTTCCAGGGTTCTTCCTCCACTATTAATACTGGCCACCATGTATAGCCTATTGTGTGCTGAAAAATGGCATTACACCCTACAACAACAACAACTCCCCCACACACACGGAGACAGATAATTTACTTTATAAAGGCCTAAAGACTTGTATAATTTACAAATGTGTTATTTCAAGATCATAAGCAAGAGGCCTATCAAGTTCCTTATTAATCAAATGTAGCCACATACAGCGACAGTTTATTACTGGAAGTGGAAGTGGATAATGTGTGGAAATGATGGTCTTGTACTGGAAGTGGATAATGTGTGGAAATTATGGTCTTGTACTGGAAGTGAATAATGTGTTGAAATTATGGTCTTGTACTAGAAGTGGATAATGTGTGGAAGTTATGGTCTTGTACTGGAAGTGGATAATGTGTTGAAATTATGGTCTTGTACTAGAAGTGGATAATGTGTGGAATTATGGTCTTGTACTAGAAGTGGATAATGTGTTGAATTATGGTCTTGTACTAGAAGTCAATAATGTGTTGAAATTATGGTCTTATACTAGACGTGGATAATATGTGGAAATGATGGTCTTGTACTGGAAATGAATAATGTGTTGAAGTTATGGTCTTATACTAGAAGTGGATAATGTGTGGAAATGATGGTTTTGTACTAGAAGTGAATAATATGTGTTGAAATTATGGTCTTGTACTAGAAGTGGATAATGTGTTGAATTATGGTCTTGTACTAGAAGTGGATAATGTGTTGAATTATGGTCTTGTACTAGAAGTCAATAATGTGTTGAAATTATGGTCTTATACTAGACGTGGATAATGTGTGGAAATGATGGTCTTGTACTGGAAATGAATAATGTGTTGAAGTTATGGTCTTATACTAGAAGTGGATAATGTGTGGAAATGATGGTTTTGTACTAGAAGTGAATAATATGTGTTGAAATTATGGTCTTGTACTAGAAGTGGATAATGTGTTGAATTATGGTCTGTACTAGAAGTGGATAATGTGTTGAATTATGGTCTTGTACTAGAAGTCAATAATGTGTTGAAATTATGGTCTTGTACTAGAAGTGGATAATGTGTGGAAATGATGGTCTTGTACTGGAAGTGAATAATGTGTTGAAATTATGGTCTTTACTAGAAGTGGATAATGTGCTGAAATTATGGTCTTATACTAGAAGTGGATAATGTGTTGAAATTATGGTCTTGTACTAGAAGTGGATAATGTGTTGAAATTATGGTCTTGTACTAGAAGTGGATAATGTGTTGAAATTATGGTCTTGTACTAGAAGTGGATAATGTGTTGAATTTTGGTCTTGTACTAGAAGTGGATAAAGTGTTGAAATTATGGTCTTGTACTAGAAGTCAATAATGTGTGGAAATGATGGTCTTGTACTGGAAGTGGATAATGTGTTGAAATTATGGTCTTGTACTAGAAGTGGATAATGTGTGGAAATGATGGTTTTTTACTAGAAGTGAATAATATGTGTTGAAATTATGGTCTTGTACTGGAAGTGGATAATGTGTTGAATTATGGTCTTGTACTAGATGTCAATAATGTATTGAAATTATGGTCTTGTACTAGAAGTGGATAATGTGTGGAAATGATGGAGTAATGTTAGATATGGATAATGTGTGGACTTGATGGAGTTATGATAGATATGGATACTGTGTGGACATGATGGAGTAATGTTAGATATGGATAATGCGTGGACATGATGGAGTTATGATAGATATGGATAATGTGAGGATATGATGGAGTAATGTTAGATATGGATACTGTGTGGAAATGATGTACTTATGATAGATGTGGATAATGTGAGGATATGATGGAGTAATGTTCAATGTGCTTAATGTGTGGATGGGATGGTGTTATGCTCTTTATGGATAATGTGTGGAAATGATGGTCTTGTACTGGAAGTGGATAATGTGTGGAAATAATGGTCTTATACTGGAAGTGGATAATGTGTGGAAATAATGGTCTTGTACTGGAAGTGGATAAAGTGTGGAAATGATGGTCTTATACTGGAAGTGGATAATGTGTGGAAAGAATGGTCTTATACTGGAAGTGGATAATGTGTGGAAATGATGGTCTTATACTGGAAGTGGATAATGTGTGGATATGATGGACTTTTGTTTGGTATGGATATTGTGTGGACATGATGGAGTTATGTTAGATATGGATAATGTATGGAAATTATGGTCTTATACTTGATATGTATAATATGTGGACATGATGGTCTTGTACTGGATGTGGATATTGTTTGGTCTTATATTCAATCCTGATATTGTATCTGCATCCTGATTCTGAAATTTTCATCATCTTATCTTTCTGTTCTGAAACATCATACCAGATATCATCCTTGCTAAAATTGGGTAGGTACAGTTTATGTCACTTGGATAACATAGAGATGGATGGACAGATGGAAGGATGAATATCACTTAGTATAAAGCTTCCTCATTTACAACACAGGCCACAGTGATAACTCCAATTAAAATATCTCAGTATAAGGTTTCCTCACAACACAGGCTCAGGTGAACATCTCTTTGGATAAGATTTCCTCACTGACAACACATGCCACTTTGATTTCACCCATGAGCATCTGTCATTATAATGTTTCCCCACAATAGAGACCAAATTAATAGGCCCCATTAATATCCCACAGTCTAAGGCTTCCTTACAACACAGGCCACATTAATAGCCCCCATGGACATACCTCAGTATATGGCTTCCTTAAAGCACATGCCACTTTCATAGCTGTGATGAGCAGCACTCAGTATGAGGCTGTCTCACAACACAGGCCACAGTGATAGCTCCTATGAACATTTCTCCATATATGACTCCCTCACTTACAATACTGGTCACATTGATGTCTCACCCATGAACATCCCTCAGTATAAAACTCCCTCACTTACAACACAGGCCACATTAATAGCCCCCATGAACATCACTCAGTATAAGGCTTCCTTTCAACATGGACCACTTTAATAGCCCCCACGAGCATCACTCACTTTAAGGCTTTGGTACAACATGGGTCAGTTTAATAGTCCCCATGAACATCACTCAGTATAAGGCTTCCTTACAACATGGGCCACTTTGATATCTACCCCAACATCCATCAGTATGAGGCTTTCTCACAACGCAGGTCACAATGATAGCTCCTATGAACATGTCTCACTAAAAGACTCTCTCACATACAACACAGGTCATGATGAGAGCCGCCACAGACATCTCTCACTATAAGACTCTCTCACTTACAACACAGGTCATGATGAGAGCAGCCATGGATATATCTCACTATAAGACCCCTCACTTACAACACAGGTCACAATGATAGCTCCCATTAACATTTCTTACTATAAGACTCTCTCACTTACAACACAGGTCATGATGAGAGCCACCATGGACATCTCTCACTATAAGACTCTCTCACTTGCTACACAGGTCATGATGAGAGCCACCATGGACATCTCTCACTATAATACTCTCTCACTTACAACACAGGTCATGATGAGAGCCACCATGGACATCTCTCACTATAAGACTCCCTCACTTACAACACAGGTCACTTTGATGTTTTCCATGAGCATCCCTCAGTATAAGACTCAGTATCTAACAATGCAGGACAGTTTGATAGCTTAAAGGGAGCTCATATTGTAAATTGAAAATTATTTGTCCATTGGGAAGAGATGGTGGACCATTTGTTTGGGAAGAGATGGTAGACCATTTATTTTCATTAGTGGATCTGTATTCATTCTACCTATAAGTCATGGATTGTTGGAACTATAAAATTCACATAAATTTGCATTTCATGAAATCCACCAAAATTTGTATCCCTAAACTAAAATTGATTTCACAGAATCTATGCAATCTAGAATCTGTCCTGGGACCAGTGCAATATAGTATCCTTTTGTCCTATCACTTGTCCCATCATTGAAATTCCTTGTCCCATCACTGAAATTCCTTGTCCCATCATTGAAATTCCTTGTCCCATCATCCAAAACTATGATTACTTATTACATATCATATATATATATATATATATATATATATATATATATATATATATATATATATATATATATATATATATATATATATATATATATATATATATATATATATATATATATATATATATATATATATATATATATATATATATATATGCCTATTGTAGTTCTACTTTTGTTTGATTATACTCAATAACAGGCAGTGATTTTGGAGGAAAAAAAGCATAACAAGACAGGAGAGAACACTGACATGTAATTTCATTACTATTTTAGGAGTCTCTGAGAGAACACTGTCATATAACTTTATTTCTGTTTTACTGATTTCTGAGAGAACACTGTCATGTAATTTCATTGCTGTTTTTTCAGTCTAATAGAGAACAAAGTCATATAACTTCATTAGTGTTTTGTTAGTCTCAGAGAGAAGACAGTCATATATTTTCATTACTGTTTAAGCAGTGGTAGAGGAAGTCATGTAACTTCATTACAGTTGTGTTAATCTCAGAGAGAACACTGTCATATGACTTCATTACTGTTATGTTAGTCACAGAGAAAATGCTGTCATGTAATGTCATCACTGTTTTGTCTGTCATAGAGAGAACAAAGTCATATAATTTCATTACTGTTTTGTCAGTCACAGCGAAAACACTCTCATGTAATTTCGTTACTGCTTTGTCAGTCATAGAGAAAACACTCATGTGATTTCATTACTGTTTTGTCTGTCATAGAGAGAACACAGCCATATGATTTCATTCCTGTTTTGTCAGTCATAGAGAGAACAAGGTCATATAATTTCATTACTGCTTTGTCAGTCATAGAGAGAACAAAGTCATATAATTTTATTACTGTTTTGTCTGTCATAGAAAACAGTCATATAATTTCATTACTGTTTTGTCAGTCATATAGAGAACACTGTCTTGTGATTTCATTACTGTTTTGTCAGTCATAGAGAAAACACAGTCACATAATTTCATTACTCTTTTGTCAGTCATAGAGAGAACATTCATATAACTTTATTACTGTTTTGTCAGTCATAGAGAGAACACAGTCATATAACTGTTTTAGTGGTTTCATTGCATCTGTTTATCAAACCAAATGAAAAGCACCTATTATCCTCCAGCAGAAAGATTTGACAGAAATTTGGTGAATTGATACTGATACTGGCATATTTTCAAACCATTCTTTCAAGTTCTTTCTATCTAAGGCTATCAAATTCACATTGATCATGATCATTCTGTTATTAAGCACAACTGCCACTTAGAATACCTGTCATGTTGTTTGCATCAGTGCCTGCTGTTTAGAGCACGTATTCATGGCAAAATAGGCTTGTTGAAGTGCTTTTTAAACTGTTACAAAGATACTGACTGTTTCAGTTTTGTAAAGAAATAATCTTTCATTTGCTTGGACATTTTGATTTCTAGGCTATGCGATGTAAAAAAAAAAAAACATGGTGTCTGACCAAATGCATTGTGTGTAACTCTTGTACGGTGATTGGAGTGACTGTTGAAATAATCCCAATACATTCACCTATTCTGTTGGGGGTTTTTCTACTTCTAAATATATATTTTGATCAAACAACCCCAATGTGCTTTCTTGGAAATGGATGAGAGTGAATTTGTTTGCCACTAGAGACCATGAATATTTGATAATGGTCTATTACATTTTTTCCATCGATGAAGTTACCTACATGCTGAATATTATGCTGGCAATATTCCCGAAAACAAATTGCATTAGTTCTTTAACCGAGTTTTTATGTCCACCATAAAGGGGAGGACATTATGATATGATGATGTCCATCTGTCCATTCAAGAGCTGTTACCAATTTTATTTCCACACAGTAACTCAAGTTGTACTCTCTATCCAGTAACCAAACTTTGTGGATGGCTTGCACTTAAATTAAGGAGAACCCTATTGATTTTTGGAGTTGAAATGTCAAAGGGCAAGGTCACTAACAAAAGAAGAAATACAATTGTTTTTCTTCTACGCAATAGCATTAATTGCACATTGCAGACCTGAATCAAAGTTTGTGAATGGCTTGTACTTGGAGTAAGGAAAATGTCTATTGATATTGAGTCAAAAGGTTAAAGGTCAAGATCATTGTGACTGAAAGAAGAAAGATATTTTTTGCTTACAATTTTCAGTTTTTGACCTTGTACCTTCAGTGGTGCTTGTGGATAATATTGAGTATGAAACAAGCCTTTTGTTTTGGGATCAAAGGTCAAGGTCACTGAATAAAAGGAAAAAGTATAACTTTGATTCTAGACCACATACATAACCAAAGTTGGGGGTGGGGGCTTAAATAATGTTGTAAGAGGCCTATTGATTTTGGGGTCAAAATGTCAAAGGTCAGGGTTATTGTGGATCTAAGAAAATGGGTTAGGTATGATTAACATTTTCTCAAGAATGAGTTTCTTGATCATATATATCCGATGGATGTGCAATTAATAAAGAGATAAATGAATGAAAAGAATGAAGCCTATTGATTCGGGTGTCGGAAAGACATGTCATAGTAAGCCAAATAAAAGTATAATGCTTTATGCAAATTTAGTTTAGTTCAAGACAGCACACCTTCAATGTGTGCCTTTGACATGACTGTTGATTAAAATTTTTGTTTTTAGTCATCTCTCATTCTCTGTCTGTTTGTCACTATCTGTCTCTGTCTGTCTGTCTGTCTGTCTGTCTTGTTTGTCTCTCTCAAAATTTATTTATATATATATATATTTATATATATATATATATATATATATATATATATATATATATATATATATATATATATATATATATATATATATATATATATATATATATAGAGAGAGAGAGAGAGAGAGAGAGAGAGAGAGAATTTGTGAAAAAATTGCATTTTATTAGGACCAATAAAGAAAAGAAAACTTTGAAAATGTATACAAAGTTCAGCTAATTGATTTAAATTTTTTTGTTGTATTGTAGGAATATTTAAAAGGCTTTTAAAAGGTCATATCCATAACAGAATACCAAAGCGGGTTTGAATTACAGATCAATTAC
The DNA here is from genome assembly GCA_028554795.2 of Sinohyriopsis cumingii. NCBI lineage: Eukaryota > Metazoa > Mollusca > Bivalvia > Unionida > Unionidae > Sinohyriopsis > Sinohyriopsis cumingii. The sequence continues at coordinate 114,367,984 of CM068833.1, forward strand.
TAATTTCTATAATTTTCCTTCCTGCGATTTAAGTTCACTTAAATGAATTGCCCACTGAACTTAGACACAAAGACACAGTGATCCCATTCAAGAGTGCTCTCAAAAATTACTTATTTCGACTGCAAGAACAAACTTAAAGACCTAATAATGTTTCCTACCTTAAATATGCTCAGCATGGTTATTTTATGTTTTCTAATGTCATGGTGTTTATTTTTGTAATCATATCATTATATGTTTTTTATCTTATAGGTGTTGTCTAATGTTATAAAGCGCTTAGAGCTTATCAAAATTAGGCGCTATACAAAGTCCTCATTATTATTATTATTATTAAAGTCCTCATTATTATTATTATTATTATTATTATTATTATTATATCACTTTATTGACGAAAATCCCCACACACAGGGGTCCCAAGTGGTCGAGTGGTCTAAAGCGCTGTTCGTTACGGATCACTGCCATCTCACCTCTGTCTGCGTAGGTTCGAGTCTCATATTAGGCCAATGTGGGTATGTGAGAAAGCTTGCCAGTAGCTTCTCGAGGGTCGGTGGTTCTTTCCAGGGATTTCCAGGGTTCTTCCTCCACTATTAATACTGGCCGCCATGTATAGCCTATCGTGTGCTGAAAAATGGCATTACACCCTACAACCCTACAACAACAACCCCCCACACACACACACAGACAGATAATTTACTTTATAAAGGCCTAAAGACTTGTATAATTTACAAATGTGTTATTTCAAGACCATAGGCAAGAGGCCTATCAAGTTCCTCATTAATCAAATGTAGCCACATACAGCATCAGTTTATTATGTATATGCTATTTTCTGTACAAGATTCCAAGGTCAGTTTATTATGAACATGTATATGCTATTTTCTGTACAAGATTCCAAGGTCAGTTTATTATGAACATGTATATACTATTTTCTATACAAGATTCCAAGGTCAGTTTATTATGAACATGTATATACTATTTTCTGTACAAGATTCCAAGGTCAGTTTATTATGAACATGTATATACTATTTTCGGTACAAGATTCCAAGGTCAGTTTATTATGAAAATGTATATGTTGGTTTCTGTGCAAGATTCCAAGGAACATGTATATGCAACTTCTGTACAAGATTCCAAGGTTGGTTTATTATGAACATGTATATGCTATTTTATGTACAAGATTCCAAGGTCAGTTTATTATGAACCTGTATATACTATTTTCTGTACAAGATTCCAAGGTCAGTTTACTATGAAAATGTATATGCTGGTTTCTGTGCAAGATTCCAAGGAACATGTATATGCAACTTCTGTACAAGATTCCAAGGTCAGTTTATTATGAACATGTATATGCTAGTTTCTGTACAAGATTCCAAGGTCAGTTTATTATGAACCTCTATACACCTCTATACATTTTGTACGTTTGACAGTGCCAGTCTCAGCAGAACTGAAAGTGACCAGTGTATGTACCCTTTGAAGTCTGTTGTCCAGTAATGTTGCAAAATATCTTGAATTCTTAGGCTTAGTGTCAACCACTTTGTTACTTTGAGCCCCTAAGTTTGGTACATGTGTAGGTTTGGTTAATGGCTGTCAGTGATCATAAGGATTTTCTAGTGTCAGAAAGCTGTCACTGGTCATAAGGATTTGCTAGTGGCAAAAAGGCTGTCAGTGATCATAAGAATTTGCTAGTGGCAAAAAGGCTGTCAGTGATCATAAGAATTTGCTAGTGGCAAAAGGCTGTCAGTGATCATAAGGATTTTCTAGTGGCAAAAGGCTGTCAGTGATCATAAGGATTTGCTAGTGGACAAAAGCTGTCAGTGATCATAAGGATTTTCTAGTGTCAAAAAGCTGTCAGTGATCATTAGGATTTGCCTGTGGACAAAGGCTGTCAGTGATCATAATAATTTGCTAGTGGCCAAAAGCTGTCAGTGATCATAAGGATTGTCTTGTGTCAAAAGGCTGTCAGTGATCATAAGGATTTGTTAGTGGCCAAAGGCTATCAGTGATCATAAGGATTTTCTAGTGGAAAAGGCTGTCAGTAATCATAAGGATTTTCTAGTGGAAAATAAATTGAAATTGTATGGAAAGTTTGCTAAGATATGCATAAATCTATGGCTAATACATGTCCATGATATTAAGCTGTTTTCTTTCCAAAATCCACATTAGGTTGACACTTCAGACCAGTTGGGACAACAGGGATTTATTATTTTGACTTAGAGGTAAAAGACAATGAATTCTCTTAACGGTGTTGTGGAAGAAAACTGGACATCCTAGAGAAGACATACTATCTTAAAAATGCATTATTACCTGTCTATAATGAAAACTTACCCCTCAGGGTTAATGACCCTCTGAGTGCTTTTTATAAAGAAAAACTGGTGTCCCTTAATTTTATTTCAATAGCATACACAAGTTTAGGGATCTGAGTTTAAAGAATAAAAGTTACTGTTGTAAAATTATGGTTTTGGCAATTTATTAAATGTAAGGAATCCTAAAATTTTCAAGAGATTAAACAAGATTTTTAATGATCATTGATAGTTTACCATACTCAGAACATGCATATTTTATAAATTGGACATTTTTGGCACTATTCCAGAGCCTTCATCTGCGACTAATATTGTTCATGTAACTTGTAATGGTCATGCGATATGAGGAGACTGGTGTAGATGGGTGTTAATTCAAGTCCCTTGTCACTGTTTAGTGTTGGCCTCCACTGTTGTATTTTGACTGCATCTTTCCCTGTCTTTCTTCCATTTCTTTTTCTATATATTGTCCTCTGATGTGATGATGACTTTGGTCTGATTGGGGATGATGGAATGACCCATATTGCCACAATGATCACGTATGACCAATGACTATCTACTTATGTGTTCTGTAATTCTTGTTTTTAAAACTCTACCTTACACATGTGAAGGACAAGACAGAATTTTTTTAAAAGTATGGTAAGGTTTATTATATCAAATGTAATGATGATGAGAATGATCACATCAGGGAAACAGGTAGAGTGTTTGAAACAAGGATCAAAGAACACATCTCAGTAGAGAGTTGTTGTCGTTGTTGTTATTGTTGTTTTTGTTGTTGTTGTTGTTGTTGTAGTGTTTAAGCACATGATAGGCTATTCATGGTGGCCAGTATTAATGGTGGAGAAAGAACACGGGAAAACACCCAGAAAGAACCACCGACCCACAAGAAGCTACTGGCAAGCTTTCTCACATACCCACATTGGCTGAATCCTAGACTCGAACCCACACATACAGAGGTGAGATGGCAGTGATCCATAACAGACAGTGCTTTAGACCACTTGGCCACTTCGGGCCCCCTCAGTAGAGAGTCATCAGTCATACGTGATCATTGTGGTAATATGAGACATTCCATCATCCCCAATCAGACCAAAGTCATCACATCAAAGGACAACAATAAAAAGGGACCATGGGTTGAATTACCACCCATCTACACCAGTCTCCTCATATCACGTGACCATTATAAGTCACATGATCAACATTAGTCACTAATGAAGGCAGTGGGATATTGCCAAATGTTTTGAATTCATAAGATATTTATGCTCTGATTGTTGGAAATTACCAATGATCATGAATTATCTAGACCAAGGAAGCAACCTTTTTAGTTGTAAGACCTTTTTTTGTCAGAAGAATCCAAGACATGTACATTATGCTAATAATAAGCATCAAATTTAGCTCCAAACAAGCAATAAGAAATATGTTGAAAATGAGGAATTTCAGGAAGAAAATTTTAGATATCAAATGATACTAGGGTTTGGTTGTCCAACATCAGTTATGTCCAACAGAATCACGTAAGAATTACTTGTGACTATTTCATATTAAAGCAAATCTAAATTGATTTAATTAAATAATTAATTTTTTAAACACATTAACATGTAATTTAATAATGATTGATGAGATACAAAGAATTGATACACTTAAATTTTAAAATCATTAAATTGTTGATTGAAACAATTTTGTGTAATGCTAATGCTGTACAGTAATGCATCAATGTCTATAAGAAAGTTTCTTAGTGCTAGTTACACATTAAGTTTGGAAGCATTGATTAATAGATTCTTCCTTGGCTCATAAATTCATTTGATTTGAAACAACTGTCTATCTATCTATCTATCTATCTAGCTACACAAAACCATATAAAGGGAGTTAACATCAATAAGGAGATAGCACAGCAAAATTAGAGTTATTTCCCTTTGAACTGCTATGGCCTTGAATTTGAAGAATGCTCCTCTTGATCTGTTGTGTGCAAATAAAATGCAATTTCATCCAGTCCAAGAATAATACAGCTGTTACTTTACATCAGTGTCATCTGTGGTCCTTGGTTCATTTTCCACACAAGGAGGGTTAAGTATTTAAACATCCAGTGTCAGACTGGTTGCTGTATTTATCATTGCAGGCATATTTAGCAACAGCCGAGTACTTGATATAAATCACAAAATATTGTCAAGTTTATCAAATTTAGCAAGGAAACAAAATTTGTAAAAATGTGATTCATAAAACAGTGTATGAAATATATGCAACAATATTTAACATTGGTTATCCTCAGAACATTTGTTGTCAATATGCCCACATTTGAAAATGGAGCCATGGTAGCTCAGGGGTTAGCATGCTGGACTCAGGACCAAATGGGCATGGTTTCAAATAGCATGCTGGACTCAGGATCAAATGGGCATGGTTTCAAACATTATGCAGACTCAGGACCAAATGGGAATGGTTTCAAATAGCATGCTGTACTCAGGACCAAATGGGCATGGTTTCATATACTACAGTTCTACAACATAACATTTAAAATGATGAAAATCATATGAAGCATGGCTCCTTTTTTATTAAAATATAGTTTTGGCAAAAAACATGGAAACCCAAATTAGTAGGATCTCCCTGTTTATATCCAGTGATACACGTGGAGTGACAGCAATACAATTACAGTGGTATGAGGTTAAATTTTGCAAACAATTTACCGATACAAAAGCCTTTTTTCTTTTGAAAAATGATGTATAACATAGCACCATATATACTGTATATACTCGCTTATAAGTCAAGTCCGACTGCAAACTGCACAAACCCAGATCTGCTGTTGCATAATTTACCAGCAGTTCTGGGTCTGTGGAGTTTGTTCAGAGTAATCAGTAAACAACATATACTGTACCCTGGTCTGTGGAGTTTGTTGGGAGTAACCAGTAAACAACATATACTGTACCCTGGTCTGTGGAGTTTGTTGGGAGTAACCAGTAAACAACATATACTGTACCCTGGTCTGTAGAGTTTGCTGGGAGTAACCAGTAAACAACATATACTTTACCCTGGTCTGTGGAGTTTGTTGGGAGTAATCAGTAAACAACATATACTGTACCCTGGTCTGTGGAGTTTATTCAGAGTAATCAGTAAACAACATATACTGTACCTTGGTCTGTGGAGTTTGTTGGGAGTAATCAGTAAACAACATATACTGTACCCTGGTCTGTGGAGTTTATTCGGAGTAATCAGTAAACAACATATAAGATAGACCCTGTTCTGCAGGTGCATTTTGCAATGGAAGATCAGGATCTATGTTGTTTGCAGCGTGAGTTGACTTTTAAGTGAGTATATGTGGTAGGCTGATTCCATAGCTCATTAACATAATTAATTGACTGTGACCTTTAAAAAGTGTGAAGTCTTATTGATTGATATGGATTTTTGATGTGCCTTCATATGGAGGTGATGTCAGTGTTATTTTTTGTACTAATTACTAGTAACAAACTGCATACAGGTAGATGATTTCCAATTGGGATTGACTTATAATTGAGTACATATGGTAACATGCCCATTATATTAAATAGATTTCATCCCATCTGTCTTCAAACATGGAATGTAAAAGCAATTATATGTTGAAAATATTTTACTTAAATTAAACTTTATTTAATCAATCAATTAAACATTGGTACAAAATGTTCATGATTTTAATGATTTAATAAATAGATATTGACTATCAAATGATAGTTTATACCTATCATTATTATTTTTGTGGAGTCAGTTTCATGTTCCTGAAAATGTTATAATTTGCAGTGTTCATAATGATGCTTATCAGTTCACTTTATATATGGGCTTTTTTATGTCCACCAAATGTCCATCTTTTATCTATATCCAAATTTTCTTGGGAGATCGATAACGGGGTTTGGACCCATCATTTTGGAGAGGAAAAAAAAAACAGTTGGAATTTTTAGGGTCAAAAAAAAGAATTCTGCATGATTTATAAATATTTTATATTGGGAGTGAGACCCATTTTCAACCCTTGAGGATGCCTAGAAAGGGGAACCAAGTGAAATGAATCTAACTTTAAATTTAGTTGTGTGATCTTATTCTTATTTCTGTAAACAAATATTGGGGACTGCTATTAAATTTTGGAACCTTTAAGTACTTTAAAGAATTGTGGCTAGTGTGATTAAATAACTGGCAGGGCTATCACAAATTAAGAAAGGCAGGGCCATCTGAGAATAAGATAGGTAAGGCTATCTGAAAATAAGCTAAGTTAGGGCTATCTGAAAATAAGCTAAGGTAGGGCTGTCTGAAAATAAACTAAGGTAAGGCTGTCTGAAAATAAGCTATGGTAGGGCTGTCTGAAAATAAGCTAAGGTAGGGCTGTTTGAAAATAAGCTACGGTAGGGCTGTCTGAAAATAAGCTATGATAGGGTTGTCTGAAAATAAGCTAAGATAGGGCTGTCTGAAAATAAGCTAAGGTAGGGCTGTCTGAAAATAAGCTAAGGTAGGGCTGTCTGAAAATAAGCTATGATAGGGTTGTCTGAAAATAAGCTAAGGTAGTGCTGTCTAATAAGCTACGGTAGGGCTGTCTGAAAATAAGCTAAGGTAGGGCTGTCTGAAAATAAGCTATGGTAGGGCTGTCTGAAAATAAGCTAAGGTAGGGCTGTCTGAAAATAAGCTATGGTAGGGCTGTCTGAAAATAAGCTAAGGTAGGGCTGTCTGAAAATGAGCTATGGTAGGGCTGTCTGAAAACAGGAAAGGCTCCATATGTTCACCATGGGGGTAGGGGGATTCCCATTTCATAAACAACTGAAGAAAACACTAAACTAATTTTTACTTTCAGTTTTTTATTATCTTCATGCAATGCCTGTAATGAACTCACATTTTCTGGTCAAAATACATGTACATGTATATAGTTGCTATGGTTTCTGATATTAGAACTCGTAGACACTTTCTGCTTAGAGAACAATGATAATTCATTCATCAAAAAATCATCAATCTCATTCACAGGCTTGACAAAAATGACAACATTTATCAATGGAAATGGGATTTGAAGAAAAAAAATCAATTTTTGGCTTGACCAGTTTCTCTACCTGGCCAATTGTCCTTATAAGTTTAGTTTTGAGAACTTACTGTGCACAATTAAAAGTGCTACATCTTTTGGACTTTGCATCTTAGTATGGTAGATCAGTAGTAGTTGCTAGATCGGTCTTTCCATTTGCCTATTTTTCCTACTTTTGGGGGGATGAGGGGCTCGTGGGCTGCAGCAATTGTCATTAGAGCACCAAATTCACAATTAGTGGGTTGTGAGTTTGAATCCTGACTAGACCAGCCTCTGTGCAATAGTCTTTCCTGTGCTGATGTGCCATTAATCCTTTACATGAATACAGTACTATACAATGGCATTTACACTCATACCTCAAAATGTATGAAAACAATTGTGTACATGTACTTATGAAGATGAGGGTATGGTGTACCAGTCTATTTGTGCCTTCTTCACCTTATATTTTTCAGATGCCTCAAATTTATTCTTTTATTTGTCCAAAAATGTTGGTAAAAAGAAAAGAAAAGAAAATACTTACAGTACTAGTGGGAGGGTGCGAGACAAATGGCTTAATTTATTCCCAATGTTTGCTGAGCAATTATTATGCATTCAGTTTAGATAGAATTATTAATATTTAATATGAAATAAACCAGATTACAGTAATAAAGTATGCAACTATTTTCACACTGACTGATGAATTTATCAGTCAATGCTTGCCTTGCAATGGACCGTTAATTACATAGCATGCTGTTGCAGTTCATGGTTTCATGAGTCATTCACCTCACTATCACAATATTTCTTTCATCCATTACACATTTTGATTAAAGCCAGTAACTTCCAATTCAACCGAGTGCAGAATATCAAAACTGTGACAATATATTGCTGCAACCTATACAATATTGATCATCACAATAAAAAAAAGACCAAAAAGTTATAAAGTGAAAAAGTCACTTTTTTTGAGCAAACAGAGTATTAATAGTAATCAGAGAAATGGTAAGCAGTATCATTTCCAGCTGGCTGTTAGGCAAAATGATACAATTCTGTATTTAACTGTATATTTCACTTATATTCTGTTGGGTAGAATGGTGTTCTGTATTTAACTGTATATTTCACTTATATTCTGTTGGGTAGAATGGTGCTATTCTGTATTTCACTGTATATTTCACTCATATTCTGTTGGGTAGAATGGTGTTCTGTATTTAACTGTATATATCACTCATATTCTGTTGGGTTGAATGGTGATATTCTGTATTAAACTGTATATTTCACTCATATTCTGCTGGGTAGAATGGTGTTCTGTATTTAACTGTATATATCACTCATATTCTGTTGGGTTGAATGGTGATATTCTGTATTAAACTGTATATTTCACTCATATTCTGCTGGGAAGAATGGTGTTCTGTATTTAACTGTATATTTCACTCATATTCTGTTGGGTAGAATGGTGTTCTGTATTTAACTGTATATTTCACTCATATTCTGTTGGGTAGAATGGTGTTCTGTATTTAACTGTATATTTCACTCATATTCTGCTGGGTAGAATGGTGTACTGTATTTAACTGTATATATCACTCATATTCTGCTGGGTAGAATGGTGTTCTGTATTTAACTGTATATATCACTCATATTCTGTTGGATAGAATGGTGCTATTCTGTATTTAACTGTATATTTCACTGATATTCTGCTGGGTAGAATGGTGTTCTGTATTTAACTGTATATTTCACTGATATTCTGCTGGGTAGAATGGCGTTCTGTATTTAACTGTATATTTCACTGATATTCTGTTGGGTAGAATGGTGTTCTGTATTTAACTGTATATATCACTCATATTCTGTTGGGTTGAATGGTGATATTCTGTATTTAACTGTATATTTCACTCATATTCTGTTGGGTAGAATGGTGTTCTGTATTTAACTGTATATATCACTCATATTCTGTTGGGTTGAATGGTGATATTCTGTATTTAACTGTATATTTCACTCATATTCTGCTGGGTAGAATGGTGTTCTGTATTTAACTGTATATTTCACTCATATTCTGCTGAGTTGAATGGTGATATTCTGTATTTAACTGTATATTTCACTGATATTCTGCTGGGTAGAATGGTGTTCTGTATTTAGCTGTATATTTCACTCATATTCTGTTGGGTAGAATGGTGTTCTGTATTTAATTGTATATTTCACTCATATTCTGTTGGGTAGAATGGTGTTCTGTATTTAACTGTATATTTCACTCATATTCTGCTGGGTAGAATGGTGTTCTGTGTTTAATGGTATATATCACTCATATTATGCTGGGTTGGATGGTGATATTCTGTATTTAACTGTATATTTCACTTATATTCTGCTGGGTGGAATGGTGCTATTCTGTATTTAACTGTATATATCACTCATATTCTGTTGGGTAGAATGGTGTTCTGTATTTAACTGTATATTTCACTCATATTCTGTTGGGTAGAATGGTGTTCTGTATTTAACTGTATATTTCACTCATATTCTGCTGGGTAGAATGGTGTTCTGTATTTAACTGTATATTTCACTCATATTCTGTTGGGTAGAATGGTGTTCTGTATTTAACTGTATATATCACTCATATTCTGTTGGATAGAATGGTGCTATTCTGTATTTAACTGTATATTTCACTGATATTCTGTTGGGTAGAATGGTGTTCTGTATTTAACTGTATATTTCACTGATATTCTGCTGGGTAGAATGGTGATATTCTGTATTTAACTGTATATTTCACTCATATTCTGCTGGGTAGAATGGAGCTATTCTGTATTTCACTGTATATTTCACTCATATTCTGCTAGGTAGAATGGTGCTATTCTGAATTTAACTGTATATTTCACTCATATTCTGTTGGGTAGAATGGTGTTCTGTATCTAACTGTACATATCACTCATATTCTGTTGGGTAGAATGGTGTTCTGTATTTAACTGTATATTTCACTCATATTCTGCTGGGTAGAATGGTGTTCTGTATTTAACTGTATATTTCACTCATATTCTGTTGGGTAGAATGGTGTTCTGTATTTAACTGTATATTTCACTGATATTCTGTTGGGTAGAATGGTGTTCTGTATTTAACTGTATATTTCACTCATATTCTGTTGGGTAGAATGGTGATATTCTGTATTTAACTGTATATTTCACTCAAATTCTGCTGGGTAGAATGGTGTTCTGTATTTAACTGTATATATCACTCATATTCTGTTGGGTAGAATGGTGTTCTGTATTTAACTGTATATTTCACTCATATTCTGCTGGGTAGAATGGTGTTCTGTATTTAACTGTATATATCACTCATATTCTGCTGGGTAGAATGGTGTTCTGTATTTAACTGTATATATCACTGATATTCTGTTGGGTAGAATGGTGTTCTGTATTTAACTGTATATTTCACTCATATTCTGCTGGGTAGAATGGTGTTCTGTATTTAACTGTATATTTCATTCATATTCTGCTGGGTAGAATGGTGTTCTGTATTTAACTGTATATTTCACTCATATTCTGTCGGGTAGAATGGTGTTCTATATTTAACTGTATATTTCATTCATATTGTGCTGGGTGGAATGGTGTTCTGTATTTAACTGTATATTTCACTCATATTCTGCTGGGTAGAATGGAGATATTCTGTATTTAACTGTATACTTCACTCATATTCTGTTGGACAGAATGGTGCTATTCTGAATTTAACTGTGTATTTCACTCATATTCTGTGGGTAGAATGGTGTTCTGTATTTAACTGTATATTTCACTCATATTCTGCTGGGTAGAATGGAGATATTCTGTATTTAACTGTATATTTCACTTATATTCTGCTGGGTAGAATGGAGATATTCTGTATTTAACTGTATACTTCACTCATATTCTGTTGGATAGAATGGTGCTATTCTGAATTTAACTGTGTATTTCACTCATATTCTGTGGGTAGAATGGTGTTCTGTATTTAACTGTATATTTCACTCATATTCTGCTGGGTAGAATGGAGATATTCTGTATTTAACTGTATATTTCATTCATATTCTGTTGGGTAGAATGGTGATATTCTGTATTTAACTGTATATTTCACTCATATTCTGTTGGGTAGAATGGTGTTCTGTATTTAACTGTATATTTCACTCATATTCTGCTGGGTAGAATGGTGTTCTGTATTTAACTGTATATTTCACTTATATTCTGCTGGATTGAATGGTGATATTCTGTATTTAACTGTACATTTCACTCATATTCTGCTGGGTAGAATGGTGTTCTGTATTTAACTGTATATTTCACTTATATTCTGCTGGATTGAATGGTGATATTCTGTATTTAACTGTACATTTCACTCATATTCTGCTGGGTAGAATGGTGATATTCTGTATTTAACTGTATATTTCGCTCATATTCTGCTGGCTAGAATGATGATATTCTGTATTTAACTGTACATATCACTCATATTCTGTTGGGTAGAATGGTGTTCTGTTTTTAACTGTACATATCACTCATATTCTGTTGGGTAGAATGGTGCTATTTTGTATTTAAAAGTATATATCACTATAGTATGTTGGGTAGGATGGTGATATTCTGTATTTAGCTGTATATTTCACTCACATTATGTTGGGTAGAATGGTGATATTCTGTATTTAACTGTATATTTCACTCATATTCTGTTGGGTAGAATGGTGTTCTGTATTTAACTGTATATTTCACTCATATTCTGTTGGGTAGAATGGTGATATTCTGTATTTAACTGTATATTTCATTCATATTCTGTTGGGTAGAATGGTGTTCTATATTTAACTGTATATTTCACTCATATTCTGTTAGGTTGAATGGTGCTATTCTGTATTTAACTGTATATTTCACTCATATTCTGTTGGGTAGAATGGTGCTATTCTGTATTTAACTGTATATTTCATTCATATTCTGCTGGGTAGAATGGTGTTCTGTATTTAACTGTATATTTCACTCATATGCTGCTGGGTAGAATGGTGATATTCTGTATTTAACTGTATATTTCACTCATATTCAGTTGGGTAGAATGGTGATATTCTGTATTTAATTTTCAAAAAACTCATTTTCTGCTAGGTGGAATGGTGACATTCTGTATTTAACTGTAATATTTCATTCATACTGTATTGGGTAAAATGGTGCTATTTTGTATTTAAAAGTATATATCACTCATAGTATGTTGGGTAGGGTGGTGATATTCTGTATTTAGCTGTATATTTCACTTATATTCTGTTGGGTAGAATGGTGTTCTGTATTTAACTGTATATTTCATTCATGTTCTATTTGGTAGAATGGTGATATTCTGTATTTAACTGTACATATCACTCATATTCTGTTGGGTAAAATGCTGATATTATTTATTTAACTGTACATATCACTCATATTCTGTTGGGTAGAATGGTGACATTCTGTATTTAACTGTATATTTCACTCATATTATGTTGGGTAGGATGGAGCTATTAAGTATATGTCAATGATGATATGTATCAATATCACAATGTATATGATGATATGTATAAATATCACAATGTATCAATATCACAATGTATATGATGATATATATAAATATCACAATGTATCAATATCACAATGTATATGATGATATGTATAAATATCACAATGTATCAATATCACAATGTAACAATATCACAATGTATATGATGATATGTATAAATATCACAATGTATCAATATCACAATATATTTGATGATATGCATCAATATCACAATGTATATGATGATATATATCAATATCACAATGTATCAATATCACAATGTATATGATGATATGTATAAATATCACATTGTATCAATATCACAATGTATCAATATCACAATGTATATAAGGATATGTATCTGTATCACAATGTATCAATATCACAATGTATATGATGATATGTCACAATGTATCAATGTCACAATGTATATGATTAATGGTTTTATTATTTCATGATTTTTTGGACATGATCTATCAAAATATGCCTGGTATGACTCCATAAGTAACTGTGACTGCTTTAACAACCAGTTTGAAAAATGTCTTCTCTTGAAAGGTTTAGCCAGGTTTGACCAAACTTCCTATGAATGTTTCTTTGGAAATGCTGTATTATCCAGTGTGGCTCACTTGCATTTGTGTGCATTCTATAGCAACCATATGAAAAACCTATTTTCAGTTGGGGTTGTTTTTCCAGAATGGTAGAGCAAATTTTGATATTTGTTAGAAACTGCTCTATCCAAATTTTGTGTTGTAGCTTTCGTATCAACAGTGTTCCTTTCTTACCAACTAGGTGGAGAACCTATTTTAGGATTTATTAGAATACATGAGGAAGTCTTCATCAAATTGTCTTGGAATTTTTCTTTGGACACACATTATCAGAATTATTTTTCTGTAGTGGCTCTTCTAGCAATGGATTAGGTTCCATGGCAACCATATGGAAAACCTATTTTCAACTTGTCCTAAACAGATGAGCTAAATATTGGTCAAACTAGGAAGGAATATTTCATAGGCATGCTCCATTGACATTATGGTCGGGAAGGGTCTCCTGGAAGAAGTATTTCCACAGCAAACATATGGAAGAGATATATTTGACTTCATTTCTTGAATAACTGAGCCAGTGTTAATCAAACTAGGTAGGAGTGTTTGCTAGGACATGTGCTATCAAAACTGTGTCTGATGCTGCTTCTGTAGCAATGAAGCGGCTTAGACAGCAACCAAAAGCCTTTTTTCAGCCTCTCCAGAAAAACTGAGCGACACAGAAACAAACAAACAGAAACTGGGTAGGACTGTTTGTTAAGACATGATTTTTCAAAACATTTTCTAACCTGGTTTCCCTATAGTGGTATAGTTTCTTTTGCAACTAGGTGGAACACCTATATTTGACTTCTGCATCTGAATGGATGGGATAGTTATCAATCAGACTTGGTATGAGTGTTGCTTAAGACATGTTCTGTGAAAATTGTGTGGCTTCCAGGTCAAACATACATACATCTGATTCTACTGTCAGTATGCCAAAAATACTGTTTTAAAGGTTGTCCACTGAACATAATGTTTTATAGTTGAAATCTACTGCTTTTTAAAATTAAATTTAAAAAAAAAAAATAAATCATTTTCTATGTGTTCTATCAACACATTAGAAATACCAGCCATAACCAGTCTACTGGGGACCATAAATGTACAATGACCAGTACAATGACCAGTACAGTGACCAGTACAATGATACATGGCAGATCACTAGGATTGTTAAAGAACAACTGACTTGTACACAGCAAGCTTTTAAATGATTACCTTATTATTGGAATTTGGGGAGCGTAAGGCCAGATGCAGGATTTGTTTAAGGTGTTATGACAAATAAAGGAATAAAAGGTGGTCATGTCATCTGAGCCTTTGATGAAAATCAGCCATGGTGGAAGGGAGATTAGATGGAGAGATCAACCATAATAAATGATTTTATCAGATGTACTGGAGTAAGTATTTTGATTTTTTGTTATGTTTAGTTGTAACTGTATTGTTCAAGATAATTTAAGAGGAATCTTTAAGGGCAGTTCTTACATATTTTATTTAATGCATGGCAAAATGCCAAAACATGTGCTTTCTCCCAGTGCTAAGAAACAACTGACAAAGAAATATTTGCATTGTGTGTTTCCAAGGTATGCATCTTTTGAATTTCATCAACTATTTGAAGTTTTCATAAACATAAATCAGGTTCAATCAGAAGATAAAATATATAAGTCAACAATATATTACAAGATAATTCATTTTAAATTTGGGATAAAAGCATAAATATGCCTTGTTTATTTTAAGTCTAAATCAATCTTTATTTTTGTTTTATTTACAGTGGTGAAACCTACTAACATATTTTGGGATCTGAGCCATGAAGAAAAAGAATCCCATGAGGATGAGACGCAGGAATACATCTTTAAGTCCAAGTCAATAAGTTCCTCCCTGGGTGGAAATAATTTGGACAACTATTGGAGAACAGTTGGTAGCCTTACAACAGGAAAACTGAGCTAAAACTGAGGATACACACCTTGTCATTCTAATGCTAAGACACAGAGGACATTCTCCATTTTTTGCAAAATACAAAGTGATTCAGGTGGAAATCTGGACCAGAGAACTGTTGAGAGCTGATTTAGTGAAAAGCTTAATAATCACAACGAATGTCATCAGCACTTACCAGACTAGAAATGCTATCAAATGTTATTTAAAAAAATTAGCAGTGAACTATAACACAAACATCTTTTCATTATTTGACAATATACTGACTCATATTAATTAATTAGTATTGTAAAATTGCCTTCAAAATTGGAATATGATTCATGTTCAAACTTGCCATTTTATTTTATTATGAAGAGAATACATATTATGGCCAAAAAATGCACTTATTTTGTTTTCAGTCCTCTGAAGAATGTAAAAATGATTCTGTTAAAAATTATACTAGTTTTAAAGTGAGTCTACTGATCAAAATGTGTAAATCTGTTTGGTGTGAAATCATGATTATGTAAATTGTACAAGCATGTGGAAAACCTATTTCAGACTTTTTCATCAGAATGGCCATGCCAGTTTTGATCAGACTTGTATTGGATGTTCTTAGGGCCTGTATTGGGTGTTCTTAGGACTTGTATTGGATGTTCATAGGACTTGTGTTGGATGTTCATAGGACTTGTGTTTGGAGTTCTTAGGACTCGTATTGGATGTTTTTAGGACTTGTATTGGGTGTTCATAGGACTTGTATTGGGTGTTCTTAGGACTTGTATTGGATGTTCTTAGCACTTGTATTGGGTGTTCTTAGAACTTGTATTGGGTGTTCTTAGGACTTGTGTGTTTTTAGCACTTGTATTCGGTGCTCTTAGGACTTGTATTGGGTGTTCTTAGGACTTGTATTGGATGTTCATAAGACTTGTGTTTGGAGTTCTTAGGACTTGTATTGGATGTTTTTAGGACTTGTATTGGGTGTTCATAGGACTTGTATTGGGTGTTCTTAGGACTTGTATTGGATGTTCTTAGCACTTGTATTGAGTGTTCTTAGAACTTGTATTGGGTGTTCTTAGGACTTGTGTGTTCTTAGCACTTGTATTGGGTGCTCTTAGAACTTGTATTAGGTATTCTTAGGACTTGTATTGTGTGTTCATAGGACTTGTGTTCAGAGTTCTTAGGACTTGTATTGGATGTTCTTAGCACTTGTATTGGGTGTTCTTAGGACATGCTCTTCTTCATCAGAATGGCTGAGCCAATATTTTATCAAAATTGCTTTAAATGTTTCTAAGGACATGCTTTGTCAAAGCTGTGTCCAGGGTGGCTTGCCTAGTAATGGTGTGGTTTCCATAGCAACCAGGTATAAAATATACATACAATATATATCCCCAGTCAAATATGGCCAGCTGAAACAACTTTCTCTAGAAAACCGCCTTACCATATTAGACCAAAATATGATAGGTAGAGTCCTAGCACATTTCATATCTAATACAAAGGATGCTGGGGATCCAGTAGCTTTGATGTACCAATCACCACCATCTCAACTCTCTCCATCTGGGTTTCAGCCGTGGGTTCAAACTATGTGGGTAAGAAAACGATGGGGAAAGAAGACCCTATTTACCTTAAGAGAAAGCCTGCTAGTAGCTTCCCACTGGTCAGTGATTGTTACTTGTGTTTTCCCAGGTTCTTCCTCCACCAGTTATACTGATCGCATTGTATAGCATATCGTGTGCTGAACAATGAAGTTCAACAAACAACATCAACAACAAAATATGCCAATGCACATTTAGTCCAGCAAAGTAGAAACACATTTAAACAATATGTCATTATCTAATACAACCTCAATAGCATGGCCCCCCAGTAATACAACCTCAATAGCATGGCCCCCCAGTAATACAACCTCAATAGCATGGGCCCTCAGTAAACTGCCTCCTATGTAGCATGCCCTCCTCTGCAAGCCATATATTTTGGTCCATACAAGGTCTTTTTGAAACCTCCTTATTTTGGCAATTTGTTAAAAATATACAAAATTTGGGTCTCACCATTGTCCAATTCACTTGTTGTGATTCCTTGCATTTATATTGTTGGATAGGTTACAGTCAGAGCGACTGCCTCGGATGCAGGAGGTTGTGGGTTCAATCCCCGGCCAAATCATACCAAAGACATACAAAATTGGTACTATATGCTGCCTGTCTTGACACTCAGCATTAAAAGGTTAGTGTTAGGACTGGTCGGCCTGGTGCCAGGATAATGTGACTGGGTGGGTCCCACCATGCTACATGTCTGCGACATGATGCCCCAGTGCTAGACATCACTATAAACTGCCACAATGCAGACATCGTAGCGATAATGACTGAAATTTTTTTAAAGCTACGTTCAAAATCCAAGTCTCTCTCTCTCTCACACACACACACACACACACACACAGACACACACACACACACACACACAGACAGAGTTTGAGTTATTTGACCAATAATCAGTTTCTGCTAATTGATCAATTAACAACTGATAATCAGTTAGTTTGCTCACATGATATCTTTCTGGCCAAAACTTTTTTCTTCAAATGATGCAGATCTGAATTTAGACCAAAAAGTAAAACAGAAATCATAATGAATTAAGTTTGTAATATGGCACACTGTGGCTGGCTAATGCTAGGCCAAATTGATGAACATAAACACCACAACTGTTAAGCAGACTCAGCACTTGTTAGTTAAATCCCTGATTTGTGAGAACAGATGTGAGTTGGGTTTTTTCCAGGGGTCAGTGGTGAGATCTCATGATGCAGCTGTAAACATCACACAACCAGAATTAACTTTGGGATATATCAGTACTTCAGTAGACTACCAAATATGTGTCCATTGCAAAAGGGTGATGAAAATACACAGGGAACAATGTACAATGGTACCACTAAAAAGCATTGATTACAATGTAAGATGGCCCCACTCAATCCTTCAAGTGAGAGTTCTTATAAAACAGTTTTTCTTTACCTAAATTGATGTGACCTGCCAAAGAAGTGCTGACTTGACTGATTACAGGCCTCTGACATCATCAATTATTGATTTAGTTGATTGCAGCCTCCTGACATCATCAATTATTGATTTGATTGATTACAGGCTGCTGACATCATCAGTTATTGATTTGGTTGATTACAGGCTTCTGACATCATCAATTATTGATTTGGTTGATTACAGGCTTCTGACATCATCAATTATTGATTTGGTTGATTACAGGCTTCTGACATCATCAGTTACTGATTTGGTTGATTGCAGGCTCCTGACATTACCAGTGATGAGTTGTATTGTTTTAACATTATTTGCTTTCCTGGTATATGTTATACAATGGTATCACAGATGGTTATTGTTAATTAAAGACTTCTTCATAAAGTGTTTGTCCATGAATACTTAAATCTCCAGGGAGTATCCATTCTATGTCCACTGCAGTGACCAGTGAATAATGGTCATGTTTTATCAGGGATTTATTAATACCTGCTGTGTATGACATAGAGTACCTCACATACAGAGGTCTTTTTCTGTCAACAGCAAATTAAATTTCATCACTTGTCCAATTCTGCCATTGTACCACTCATCCAAAGTCTATTGTCATCAATGCTGGTGACATTTGTGGGCTAACTGTAATCTTTTTTATGAACGATTAATTACTGCATTAATTCCATGAAGTGTGCATCTGGTTACAATTGTAATATATTGACAGTAGTTAAGTATGAAAGATATGTATAATATTTACATGCATAATTTGCTTCCTGTAAGGGTCAGAAATGTCCCTGGCAGATACATCTGTCACAGGGATGAAATATTCATGGACCAAGTGGGAATGAAACCTGGTACCTTCAGACAGCTGGTAGCTACTCAGCCTGTCCGATAGGAGTCCATTTTTAATACATGGCAGTGGCTCTATTGCAGGTCATTTAATTCCTTTGCAAAATCACTGCATTCGTTCCATTACTGTGTTGCAGTTGACTCACTGCTTCTCATTTAACAGAGTGAAAATGAAGAAAAAAAATCCAGCATGATAATTGAAGTCAATCATGTTGTGGTCAGCATGACACATAACAATTAACTTTGACCTATGGGCTAGGTCCCCAATAAATGGATAACTTGTAATGGTTTTACCTTCCTTGTTTGGGGGTTAACTGGTGGGAAAATTCAAAGTACAGGCAATCTTTGAGAAATTTGTGCCATTTGGAAATATCTGTCATAAAATGAGTTTTTCCAGCCATAGTTATTAATAAAGGCAGAATAGAGACAATCATTCTAACTTTGATGAGCATATTAAATTGGTGACAGTTAGATAAAGTTAATCCTGATTGGCTAAGCTAAATTAGGGGTGTAGGTTTCTAAGACAAAATTAAGGGGTTTAAGTATTCTCCCTTGCAAAATTTGTCTGTTTATATTTCTCCTGGAAGGCAAGAAACTGATGCCAAGATTAGTATAAAGTAATTTTCTCATATAAATTGTCCAAGGGACAGCTGTCTGGAAGTTGAGAGACACAGAAAGAGAGATTTGTCTTCACAGAAAAGGAAGCAAGTCTTGGAAGGCAAAAAGTTTGTTTCAATCACTACAATATCTTCATTGATACAAGTTTGTAATTAATTGTTGAATTTACTTATTTTAATTCATATATTAATTTTTCATGAGTTTGAAAGTTAATGGTTTACATGTATTTGTCTTGAATGTTCTATGACTTGTGAATTCTGAGTTAATCATGAATTACTTCTGATACAAATTGTGTGAATATGTGAATTTATCCATTGTGAATTATATGCATCATGCATGCTAGGAATTGATTTTACTATATCTAGAACTGTTATGTCAAAGAATTGCTAGTTAGCAAGTAATTTAGTAAGGATAAGGAGTGAAGGCCATTAATTAGTTTATGTAATTAAGTTGTACATTTTTTTTTAGTGAGAAATTGGTGCATGCTGACTGAGATATTCCAGTTAGTGATTTACAGCCCACAAGGGTGTAGTACTAATTACTAAGATGTCTAGTTGTGTCATGGTTGCATTTATGAATGCATATATCTGCTACAGAAAGACATTAATTTCAGGGTAATGGGGTTGCATATCAGTGTCAGGTCATGGCATGACCCATATTAGCTTTAGTTCTGTTGAATTACGATAAGATGATGTATTAGCTTTAGTTCTGTTGAATTATGATAAAATGATATCTGACATAAAAATGGATTGCTATTTGATCACAATAGTAAAAAAGCCTGAAAATATTTAGGTTGCATTGTTATTTATTTAAAGGGGAAAAAATATTTCCATATGTGCCCCATGCTGTAGGAAAAGACAGCAGACAACCATGTACAGTTCATGAGCCAAAAGAGTGGAGAGATAGAGAGAGGAGGAAGAGGAATAAGCCAAATCTTACCTGTCACCAACATAGACTTTGAGAGGACTGGAAGCAACCAGGTTATGCAGACAGCAAAATGGGTTCAGTCATTCACTTGATTCCATGATGAAATCTGTTTTACCAGTATACCATAATGACTAATTGCATTTCTTATACATTTTCTAATTATATTTATGAGACAAAGTGTATTTTGCAAATATCATATTTAATTTAATTTTGTTTATGTAATAGATTAAATTGTCATATTTTACATAAAGGGGTACATGTTGTTCTATTCTATATCTATGCTCAGATCTGTTATTTCATTCCATTAATTTCATATTATTGATCTGGACAGTAACATCATGGTTGATCTTCATTTGGTCGATCCTCAAGTTGGAGTGAGCTTGTAATGACATACAAAATTATTAATAATTAGATAAGTATTCACTGACTTCATTTTTTATTGGCTAATAGAGACATAAAGACGCCAAAAATACAATGCAAAGTGTTGGCATCAGTACAGCACTATATCACTATACAGCCCTTCATTAGAACATGTTTCCATTTATAAGGTCTTTCAATTGTAACAGTTTCCATGGACAGTGTTATAATGAGACAGTGATATATATTAATAAGAGGGGTTAATTATTCAATAAACTCAATGAATTGCTTCAGATGACATTCTAGTCCAGCATCCACTTAGATTCAGGTCAGATTGTGTACCATATATATTCACTTTTAAATCGAGTCATACTGAAAACAACAATGATCCTGATCTGCCATAACATAACGTATGTGCAGATCAGATTCTATGTTGGTTGTCTACTGATTACTCCTAACAAACTGCACAGACCAATATTTGCCAGCACAATATGTGTTGGCAAATCTGGGTCTGTGCAATTTTCAGTTGGACTCGTAAGAGAGTATATACTATATGTAGTATCAGAGGCCTTTCTTGATGTGGGACAGAACAGCAAAAATATAGCATTTTGGTATAAAGTCTTTCTTGATATGGGACAGAACGGCAAAAATATAGCATTTTGGTATAAGGTCTTTCTTGATGTGGGACAGAACAGCAAAAGTATAGCATTTTCGTATAAGGTCTTTCTTGATGTGGGACAGAACAGCAAAAATGTAGCATTTTGGTATAAGGTCTTTCTTGATATGGGACAGAACAGCAAAAAAATATAGCATTTTGGTCTTTCTTGATGTGGGACAGAACAGCAAAAGTATAGCATTTTCGTATAAGGTCTTTCTTGATGTGGGACAGAACAGCAAAAATGTAGCATTTTGGTATAAGGTCTTTCTTGATGTGGGACAGAACAGCAAAAATATATAACATTTTGGTATAAGGTCTTTTTTGATGTGGGACAGAACAACATAACTATAGCATTTTGGCATAAGGTCTTTCTTGATGTGGGACAGAACAGCATAACTATAGCATTTTGGTATAAGGGCTTTCTTTATGTGGGACAGAACAGCAAAAATGTAGCATTTTGGTATAAGGGCTTTCTTTATGTGGGACAGAACAACATGACTATAGCATTTTGGTATAAAGTCTTTCTTTATGTGGGACAGAACAACATAACTATAGCATTTTGGTATAAGGACTTTCTTTATGTGGGACAGAACAACATAACTATAGCATTTTGGTATAAGGGCTTTCTTTATGTGGGACAGAACAACATAACTATAGCATTTTGGTATAAGGGCTTTCTTTATGTGGGACAGAACAACATAACTATAGCATTTTGGTATAAAGCAAAGGGATATTTGATCAGGTTCTGTAAGGGCAGAAGAGTATTTGCTGATTTTATGAACACCAGACAGATGACTGAAATACAAGAAAACTGATTAAATCTCTGATCAATCACAGTCATGGCCATTTTCAATAAACCTTTAGCTTTTCAGCATGCTTTATTTAATTATGAAAATTGACCAGCTCCACACCCATACAATGCAGTCAATAACTAAAGAGACAGTCTGCAAGTGCAGACTTTCCAATGAAGAAAAGATGACTGGGGGTCAAAACAAGAAAAACTACTCTGTGAAATTTGACATGTGACTGATAACACCTTTCTCAGTTAGAATTTGATTGTGGTCCATCTTTCAGGTTTGTAAGCATATCAAAATGAATGACCACTGAGTGGACACTGCTGTTGGGAAACAAGAAATCTAAAGTACAAATGCTTGTTTTAACCAGGTATATTGTTGCAAAGACTGGTGAAGCTGTGAATTTGTATCCAGAGAGGTGAAAGTTTTGGTATCCCAAACTAAAACTATTTATATGTATATTTCCCTTTTCAACACACGATTTATGCTGTGACTGCCATTTTTGCCACGAGTTTTTAGACAGCTTGGGTCTCACTGGACAGGTTATCTGGTGAGTTTTCATCCAACAATGACCTATTGCAGAAAAATGAGAATAATTTTACACTGAAGACACAAATAAAAACAAACTAATGATTTTTGTAGAAAGCATGCATGTGAGATTTTGACTGCAGCAATCAGGTTAATTCCTTATACAACTGGTGGTTTTTATACTGAACTGACACTGCCACCAACCACTCTTTTTTACATTTATTTTTGACAGCAAAGAGCTATTTTCAATATTTTCTATGACAAGGTGGCTAAAAGAATCCATATGTCTTATGCATGAATAAAGTTCACTAGTACTATAACAAATTAGCATACTTTTCATGACCCCTCAACCATCTAGATTTTTAGATATTTACCTCTGTAGCAGACACATGTAAATATGTAAATAACAAGCCAAGTCAAGTCTAACTGTGACAGTCAGTCACCAAACAAGCCAAGTCAAGTCTAACTGTGACAGTCAGTCACCAAACAAGCCAACCCATTTTCAAGCCTAACTCAAAGTAAATCTAAACCACATTACAGATTTAGCTTCTGTGTGAATTTATAAATGCTAGGCTTATGTTCATGCCTTCTACCTTAAAAGTTAGGGAGGTGTCAAAATACAAAACTATCCAGTGCGACCTTGAGTTTTCCAACAACATTAATTTTTTTCTCTGAACAATTTTTTTAATGCACCTGTATTTACACTATCAATGAAAGTAACTGCAATTTTTACCCTAATTGTGGGCCACCAAATTTGATCAGTGCTAGTTTTCATTATGAAACAGAAATATAATTTGATTTTGTTCAACACTTGGTATTTAAAAAAGTGAATACAGTTTCAACATACACCCATTACAATATTTTTGGTCAGTAATTACTGTTTTCAGATTATGAAGCACAATTTTACATAAATACAGCACCATGTGGAATATATCCGAAAATCAAGATTTCTTAAGCTGTATATATGAATAGTATGTATGATAACAGAAATACATATCATATGAGGCAAGTGATTCCACTTGGAAGATATTTCCACTGACAAGAATTGCAAGATGTGCTAAACAGAAAGGATAAATTTACACAAATGGTATGCAAACACTTTTCACATAATACCATTTAATTAAATATTGGAAAGTCATCTCAATCTGTCTTGTGTAAGCCATGTCATTAGCCCTAAAAAAGATGGTCAGTCCTAAGTCAGTCACATTGTTGATGTCCTGTCCAAATCTGTCAGTATAATGTCTGTCACATGGTTGAGGTACCATCCAAATCTGTCAGTACCATGTTA
The DNA here is from genome assembly GCA_028554795.2 of Sinohyriopsis cumingii. Classification (NCBI taxonomy): domain Eukaryota; kingdom Metazoa; phylum Mollusca; class Bivalvia; order Unionida; family Unionidae; genus Sinohyriopsis; species Sinohyriopsis cumingii. The sequence goes on from CM068833.1 coordinate 114,392,235, forward strand.
GTCACATTGTTGATGCTCTATCCAAATCTGTCAGTACCGTGTTAGTTACCTTGTTGATGCTCTTTTCAAATCTGTCAGTACCTTGTTAGTCACATTGTTGATGCTCTATCCAAATTTGTCAGTACCGTGTTAGTCACATTGTTGATGCTCTATCCAAATCTGTCAGTACCTTGTTAGTCACATTGTTGATGCTCTATCTGAATTTGTTGATACCTTGTTAGTCACATTGTTGATGCTCTATCCAAATCTGTCAGTACCTTGTTAGTCACATTGTTGATGTCCTGTCCAAATCTGTCAGTACCGTGTTAGTCACATTGTTGATGCTCTATCCAAATATGTCAGTACCTTGTTAGTCACATTGTTGATGCTTTATCCAAATTTGTTGATACCTTGTTAGTCACTTACCAAAATGGTAAAGTGTCTTGTAAATAGATTATATTTGGATGAATGTTCCTGAATCCTATATTGAACCCTGATTTCAGTTGGAGATAATGAGGCATCATGTTGCATGCAGTATGTCAATTAATCACAAAGTACAGCAAGATCAAAGGAAAAAGCTACAATTGCCAACCAGTGTATTTACATTTTTCTCATAGTATAATGTCAATTTTACCTGCACACTGAATGTGAATTCACATCCTTCAGCACGTTGATGAGAATGGTGACAACTTAAAACAGCTACACAAATGGAATATACCATCTGACTAATTACAACGAAATGTAGACTTTCCGACTCCTTCAATACACAAACTGTGGAAATTGCCTGAATGATAAGCATCACAACCATCATCCAGTATTGCTGCATCAATACACAGGAAGTAATGATGTGACACATTTAACCTTGCATCGGTGTTGTATCAATGTTTGTACTAATAATCTGATTCCTAACAAATCATCCAGGTTAATTAGTTGATTAGGATTAGTAAATGTGGTGGGGAATTTCTGTTCTACTCACTTGTAAGGTGAGTCTAACTGCAAACCGCATAGACTCTGATCTGCCATTGCATAATGACTGGCAGATCATAGTCTATGTTGTTGTTTTTTTAATGCTGATTACTACTATCAATCAGCATTGACTCATATCTGCTGGCACATAATACAATGACAGATCTGTGTCTGTCCAGTTTCCAGTTGAAGTGAGTGTAGATGATACATCTTTTATCTAAAAAAAATATTAAAGTCCATCTATTTTCCTCTTGAATAAGCTGGTTTATATTTTTTCATTCAAAGTGTACAATGTGAAGAAAGAACATTCTCACAGATTCTTGTCACAAACTTTCAAACATAAAGCCTGTTTATTCTTTATACTTATATGACTGTATGTACAAGCAAAGGAAAAATTACAATACTGTAAATACCGATGTATACCCAATAATACTGTAAATACCGATGTATACCCAATAATACTGTAAATACCGATGTATACCCAATAATACTGTAAATACTGATGTATACCCAATAATACTGTAAATACTGATGTATACCCAATAATACTGTAAATACCGATGTATACCCAATAATACTGTAAATACCGATGTATACCCAATAATACTGTAAATACCGATGTATACCCAATAATACTGTAAATACCGATGTAAACCCAATAATATATGTAATATGCTATCAGATAATGATTCATTTTTCCATTGCATAACCTGGGTTGTGTTTCAGTGCCAGAACCAAAGGTTTATTTAGAATTTTCTACATCAAAATATATATCCAGTAATAGGGCCATTCTTGAATATAAACCCACCCACAACTTATAAATATTTTTGGGCATACATGTATCTAATCTACCTTTGTCTAATAATAAGTGTGCCTTCGAATTTAACAAAAACTAAGTTGACCCTCTTGACTTGTCATTGGAGAAATACTGTTAATAGGATGGCAACCTGCTATATCCCACTTTGACAAATGTGATTCCATGCAATAAATCCAACATTTCTATAGGAAATGACTTTGTTGGTAGCTTTACTACCAGTTGTGAATTTGATCAGGATAAAATATGAGACAGGATATATCCCCATGTCATACCATCACATGCTGATAATACCCTGGCTAAACAACCATATAGGGACCTTCCAGTATTTTGTAAGCAAATATAGATGTACAAGGACCTTCCATTATTTTGTAAGCAAATGTAAGTGTACAAGGATCTTCCATTGTTTTATAAGCAAATATAGATGTACAAGAACCTTCCAGTATTTTGTAAGCAAATATAGATGTACAAGGATCTACCATTATTTTGTAAGCAAATATAAGTGTACAAGGACCTTCCAGTATTTTGTAAGCAAATATAGATGTACAAGGATCTACCATTATTTTGTAAGCAAATATAAGTATACAAGGACCTTCCAGTATTTTATAAGCAAATAGAAGTGTACAAGGATCTTCCATTATTTTGTAAGCAAATATAAGTGTACACAGACTTTCCAGTATTTTGTAAGCAAAAATAGATGTACAAGGACCTTCCATTATTTTGTAAGCTAACTTAAGTGTACAAGGACCTTCTGTTATTTTGTAAGCAAATATAAGTGTACAAGAAGCTTCCATTATTTTGTAAGCAAATATGAGTGTACAAAAAAGACCTTCCAGTATATTACTAGCAAAATAAGTCCTGTATGCATTTATAAGAAAAGCATGTTGGAGATATAAACAATGGTCTTTAGACACCGATTTTACTTTGACCCTTAGACACCAATTTTACAACTGTGATTAACAGTAGTATGACTACTTACCTATAATTCTCATATGGAGTCTGCCACCATGCTATATAAGTCTTCATTTGGAGTCTGCCATCATGCTATATAAGTCCACATTTGGAGTCTGCCATTATGCTATATAAGTCTTCATTTGAAGTCTGCCATTATGCTATATAAGTCTTCATTTGGAGTCTGCCATGATGCTTTATAAGTCTTCATTTGGAGTCTGCCATTATGCTATATAAGTCTTCATTTGAAGTCTGCCATCATGCTTTATAAGTCTTCATTTGGAGTCTGCCATCATGCTATATAAGTATTCATTTGGAGTCTGCCATCATGCTATATCAATCCTCATTTGGAGTCTTCTGTCATGCTATATCAGTCCTCATTTAGAGTCTGCCATCATGCTATATCAGTCCTCACTTGGAGTCTGCCATCATGCTATATCAGTCCTCATTTGGAGTCTGCCATTGTGTTATATCAATCCTCATTTGGAGTCTTCTGTCATACTATATCAGTCCTCATTTGGAGTCTGCCATCATGCTATATCAGTCCTCATTTTGAGTCTGCCATCATGCTATATCAATCCTCATTCAGAGTCTTCTGTCATGCTATATCAGTCCTCATTTGGAGTCTGCCATCATGCTATATCAGTCCTCATTTGGAGTCTGCCATCACGCTATATCAATCCTCATTTGGAGTCTGCCATTGTGTTATATCAGTCCTCATTCAGAGTCTTCTGTCATGCTATATCAGTCCTCATTTGGAGTCTGCCATCATGCTATATCAATTCTCATTCGGAGTCTTCTGTCATGCTATATCAGTCCTCATTTGGAGTCTGCCATCATGCTATATCAGTCCTCATTTGGAGTCTGCCGTCATGCTATATAAGTCTTCATTTGGAGTCTGCCATCATGCTATATCAGTCCTCATTTGGAGTCTGCCGTCATGCTATATAAGTCTTCATTTGGAGTCTGCCATCATGCTATATCAGTCCTCATTTGGAGTCTGCCATCATGCTATATCAGTCCTCATTTGGAGTCTGCCATCATGCTATATCAGTCCTCATTTGGAGTCTGCCATCATGCTATATCAGTCCTCATTTGGAGTCTGCCATCATGCTATATCAGTCCTCATTCAGAGTCTGCTATATCAATCCTTCCTTTAGTTAACCAGATTTATTTGGTATCCTCTTAAAGTTGATTACAAATAAAAGAATATAATGTTTTTAAAACATTGTATCTAAATAAATTTCACTAACCTTCATATTATAAAATAGCCCTATACACTTTTTACTGATGTATTAAATAAATGTATGAACATGTACTTAATATACACATTTTTCAATATTCTATGGAGTGAATATAAGGATTACACATGTCATTTTACATTATTTTATATAGGAACACTAAGGATTACCCCTGTCATTTACATTATTTTATATAGGAACATTAAGGATTACCACTGTCATTTACATTATTTTATACAGGAACATTAAGGATTACCCGTCATTTACACTATTTTATATAGGAACATTAAGGATTACCACTGTCATTTACATTATTTTATATAGGAACATTAAGGATTACCACTGTCATTTTCAGTGTTCAATATAAGGAACATTAATGATTACCCCTGTCATTTACAGTATTTTATATAGGAACATTATGGATTACCCTTGTCATTTACATTATTTTATATAGGAACATTAAGGATTACCCCTGTCATTTACAGTATTTTATATAGGAACATTATGGATTACCCTTGTCATTTACATTATTTTATAGATGAACATTAAGGATTACCACTGTCATTTTCAGTATTTTATATAGGAGCATTAATGATTACCCCTGTCATTTACAGTATTTTATATTGGAACATTATGGATTACCCCTGTCATTTACATTATTTTATATAGGAACATTAAGGATTACCCCTGTCATTTACATTATTTTATATAGGAACATTAAGGATTGCCACTGTCATTTACATTATTTTATATAGGAACATTAAGGATTACCACTGACGTTTTCAGTGTTCAATATAAGGAACATTAAGGATTACCCCTGTCATTTACATTATTTTATATAGGAACATTAAGGATTACCCCTGTCATTTACAGTATTTTATATAGGAACATTAAGGATTACCACTGTCATTTACAGTATTTTATATTGGAACATTAAGGATTACCACTGTCATTTTCAGTGTTCAATATCGGGAACGTAAAGGATTACCCATGATATTAACATCTAAAACTGAATGGATTGAAACCAATTTAGTGAGAGTTTTCATATTAGGAAAACTTATTTTTTGAAGGTTCACTTTTAACCTATTTTTCCCCATCAAATTTGATTCAGTTATGTCCCTCATTTTATTTAATCTTACCACTTGCATACTGAGCCAGGGTTTCATCAGTTGCACAATATTGGTGTGTGCATCCATATCAGCTAGACACAATATTGGAGTGGGCATCCATATCGGCTAGACACAATATTGATGTGTGCATCCATATCAGTTAGACATAATATTGGAGTGGGCATCCATATCAGCTAGACATGATAATGAAGTGAGCATCCATATCAGCTAGACACAATATTGGAGTGGGGTATCCATATCAGCTAGACACAATATTGGTGTGGGCATCCATATCAGCTAGACATAATATTGGTGTGTGTATCCATATCAGCTAGACATAATATTGGAGTGGGCATCCATATCAGCTAGACATAATAATGAAGTGAGCATCCATATCAGCTAGACACAATATTGGAGTGGGGTATCCATATCAGCTAGACACAATATTGGTGTGTGCATCCATATCAGCTAGACATAATATTGGAGTGGGCATCCATATCGGCTAGACACAATATTGGAGTGGGGCATCCATATCAGCTAGACACAATATTGGTGTGGGCATCCATATCGGCTAGACACAATAATGGAGTGGGGCATCCATATCAGCTAGACACAATAATGGAGTGGGGCATCCATATTATCTAGACATAATATTGGTGTGGGCATCCATGTTATCTAGATATAATATTGGTGTGGACACTAACCACTAGGCCACTGAAGAGGTCTCTATCTTCTATTAATAATACTACTATTATTGTTTAATAATTGTAGATGATGCATTTATTATCCATCTTCTATTAGCAATAAATGCATCATCTACAATTATTAAACATCCTTTATCACAATTGAACACATTGTCAATAGTTATTTAAGAAATGTCCATCTTGTATCATCAATAAACAAATCATCAACAGTTATTAAAAAATAGTCCATCTTATATCACCAGTGCACATATTGTCAACCGCTCCAGAGGTCTAGTGGGTAGAGCGTCCGCCTCGGATGCAGAAGGTCGTGGGTTCAATCCCCGGCCAAGTCATACCAAAGACATACAAAAATGGTACTAACAGCTGCTTCACTTGGCGCTCAGCATTAAGAGGGTAGTGTTAGGACTGGTCGGCCTGGTGTCAGGATAATGTGACTGGGTGGGACATCATGCTACATGTCTGTGGCATGTTGCCCCAGTGCTAGACATCACTTTAAACTGCCACACTGCAGACATTGTAGCGATATGACTGACAAATTGTTAAAGCTACATTAAAAATCAAAATCACACAGACACACACACACACACACATACACATGCATACACACATATACACACACACACATATACACACACATACACACACACATACACACACACATACACACACACACACACACACACACATTGTTGAAAATTATTAAACAATGTCCATCATGTATTATCAATACACATATTGTCAAAGTCAATAAACAACTACCCAGCTTGACTCACTAATACACATAATATGAAAAAATTTAATCGCATTTATTGATCATTCACAGCTGTTTTCATATCTGATGAAGAAAAAAACAATTTGCAAGAGGATTGCAATGTAATAGATAAATCCTGATTTAACTTAGTCTAATTCTTATCAAAGATTACAAATAACTGCATGAATCTAATGACTGTCTCGTTCGTCCAGATTTTATTATTATTCTGTACCTTGGAATAGGAGATACTGTATGTGCCTTTCAAAGAACACAAAGAACACTGCAGCTGATCCAGGCTGGCCTGGAAGAACATGTTATGACAGCTGGTTCGGGTTGGCCTAGAAAAACACATTGTGGCAGCTGATCCAGGGTGGCCTAGAAGAACATGTTGTGGCAGCTGATCCAGGGTGGCCTAGAAGAACACATTGTGGCAGCTGATCCAGGGTGGCCTAGAAGAACACGTTGTGGCAGCTGATCCAGGGTGGCCTAGAAGAACACATTGTGGCAGCTGATCCAGGGTGGCCTAGAAGAACAAATTGTGGCAGCTAATCTAGGGTGACCTAGAAGAACATGTGGCAGCTGATCCAGGCTGACATAGAAGAACACATTTGGCAGCTGATCCAGGCTGTTCTGGGTAGGTATCATACCCATGACCTTTGGATTAAAAGTCTGATGCAAGTGATCTGCTGCAGTTTCCAATTCTGAATAAAAATAAAAAAACCAGATAGTTCAGTTTACAGGCATATTCAGTCAAACCTACATAGTGTGGTCACCCTGGGCTGGACACAGGCCAGGATTGTTTTTAATAGATACAAACTAGGAAATTTAGCTGTTCCAAAGTTAAATATAGATTGACTTAAAAAGAGCTAAACACTAGAACAATTTATCTACTGACATTATGTCTTTACACTTTCAAAACTAAGTGTTTGAACAAGATGTTAACAATGATCTGATTTATATGTATACAGTTCTCCCTTATTTCAATGCTGGGTATACTGTGTTATTGTGAAACTGCCTTATCATGAAGTACATGCTACAGTACTCCCTCATTATAATGCTGGGTATACTGCCTTATAGTGAGACTGCCTTATAATGAAGTACATGATACATATATCACTTTAATAACACACAATAAATGAGATCCATGACCAGTCTAGCCCTGTAACACGGGATATGAGATAACAAAAGGTGATGCAGTGTGTGTTCAATCGATATAACAAATGTGTTATTAGTTGGCCTTCTGGGTTTTTTTTGCATCTTTTTCTAAAATGACTGAAACATTGTTAAAGCTATGTTAAAAATCGAAATCATACACACACACGTATGCATGCATGCATGCATGCACACACACACACACACACATGCATGCATGCACACACACACACACACACACACACTGACCTGGCCCTGACTTGGTCTATTTCAAACCTTTAGATCAAGAGTCCAGCATGTTTATCACTCGGTTGCCATTACATGTTAGAGTGAGAGAAGGAATTAAAACTTATTTTATGAAAAGCCCAATACTGCTCACCTTACCTCTTCAAACAGTACGATGTTTCCTTTGACATCAGCCTGGACCAATAAATAATTTCAGAAGTTTGGATAAAATTAGCATCATTATTTTCAACAAAGGTTTATAAAAATGATGTAAAAGTGTGACCAATCTAATAATCAAACCTGAGCTTATATATGTATGAGTTTATGTATACAGATTTAGAGGTCAAAGTCTCACTTTGGTAAATAAATGCATACATACATAGAAACACAAGGCATCATGATATAAGAGGTACATTGCTGATGAAATTGTAGATCAATTAATGATCAATCTTTAGCTGGATTTACAAAACCCAATGAAACAGCAATCTCTGTTAGAGTTTCTCCACACTGGTATTTTTAATTCCAAAGGGAGATAAACCTGTTTATTCTTATGATTACTATGCATCATCAGACATGTTTCTTATTAATCAGCTTGTTGCCATGATCTGGATTTTATGTTGTCATAGAAACCAGTAACCCAACAAAAGAAATGCAAGCTTGAGAAATCAAACCTGCTTTTTCTGAATACTTTGTACTGGCTGAAATATTTGATAGGGTTTGGAATCAATATGAAGTGTTATATCTGGAACTGGCAGACTGATTTGATGCATTTATAAATGGCAGCATATCAAAAAGTATTGCAAGAAGGTCATTATCACTTTTGTGTATAGTGATATACTATGATTTTCTAGTATATTTCAAACAAGTCTTGATCACTTTGGTAGTTAAGGATATGCTATGATTTTCTAGTATATTTCATACAAGTCATAATCACTTTAGTGGTTAGGTATATGCTATGATTTCCTATTATATTTCATACAAGTCATAATCACTTTGGTGGTTAGGGATATGCAAGGATTTCAGAATTTATTGAAAGAAAGTCATAAGGCTTTTGGGGTTTAAAGATATGCAAGAGAATATGGTGTTCTTGGATGATACATTTTATTGGTGTTTTATAGTTTAGGTACACATATTTACCATATTTATCCATTGATAAGCCCATGCTTGATAACAAGCCTACTCCTATTTGTATTAAATGTTATAAATATTGACTGAGATATCTTTGAGAATAAGCACACATCCTTCTTTTGGAAAAAAATGTATAAGGCTGTCCCCCTTTACTAGACTTCATACTGTGTAAATCCTTGCTGATGGATGATGATAATGATTATCAGCAACAGCAGCAACACCATATCAACAGCATATCAACAGCATATCAACAGCATATCAACACCATATCAACAGCATATCAACACCATATCAACACCATATCAACAGCATATCAACACCATATCAACAGCATATCAACACCATATCAACAGCATGTCAACACCATATCAACACCATATCAACAGCATATCAACAGCATCTCAACAGCATATCAACACTATATCAACACCATATCAACACCATATCAACACCATATCAACAGCAATAACAACAACACCATATCAACAGCAATAACAACAACACATGAACCTTCATTATATTCATCATCCATTGTTTTTTAATGTATTGCTGATATAAACATGTACAGAAAGTTTAAACTACTTCCATGTATAGGTTGTGGTGTTAACATTTTTCAACACTGTTAACAAGAACTGCTGTAGAAGTGAACAAATGTATTGCACAATTTTAATTAAGGCAGTAATTAAAGAGAATCTTATTACTAACTTATTACTACAGTCTCATTAATGTGTACAGTTGATTGATTTCAATTTTTACTGTTTGCTATTATCCAGTTATGGACTCATTTGATTACATTTGATGGGTTAGAAGTAAATGGACTCTGGCCAGACCGTAATGCAAATTGAGGCATCAGCAAGGGTATAGCTGGGATCTCTAATTGACTTGTATCCTTACAGGAATATAATTTAATTTCCAACAATTAAACCTGCATTACAGTATGCCTCTTCAAGCAGGCTAGAATCTGTCTATAAAGGACTTTCCTGGGAGTGGACCCAACAAAAATTCAAGTTACTATTATTTCTGTTGTTGTCGTGTTGCTAAGGTGAATATGATTGTATATGTCTATGGGTATAAGTGCATTTTACATGTGCTAAAATAAATATTTTGAATATTCAAAATACCTTTTGGTTAATATTCAGATGAAAAATTGATATTTGAATTATTTATTTATTTTATCATTTTGGTCAGAATGTGTCTTGTTTTAATAACTTTTAGAGTTATTTAAACTTGGAGATGGCTTCTGTGATATATATTATCTTCAGAGCAATCACAGGTATTTCATCAAATAGGTCAGGTCACTGCATCTTCAGAGAAATCGCAGTATTTCATCAAATGGGTCAGGTAATTGCATCTTCAGAGTAATTACAGGTGTTTCATCAAATGGGTCAGGTAATTGCATCTTCAGAGTAATTACAGGTATTTCATCAAATGGGTCAGGTAATTGCATCTTCAGAGCAATCACAGGTATTTCATCAAATGGGTCAGGTAATTGCATCTTCAGAGCAATCACAGGTATTTCATCAAATAGGTCAGGTAATTGCATCTTCAGAGTAATTACAGGTATTTCATCAAATGGGTCGGGTAATTGCATCTTCAGAGCAATCACAGGTATTTCATCAAATGGGTCAGGTAATTGCATCTTCAGAGCAATCACAGGTATTTCATCAAATAGGTCAGGTAATTGCATCTTCAGAGCAATCACAGGTATTTCATCAAATGGGTCAGGTAATTGCATCTTCAGAGCAATCACAGGTATAATGAGTATTGGCAGCATGTAATAAACTTTATTATGTGTATTATTATAAAGCTGACAAAATAAACAAGTGAATAAAGAAATTATCTCAGTACTATACCCTCTTTGTTATTCCACTTAAATAGAATTTAAACTTTTGTTATTCCCTCAAGTATTTCTCGAATGCATTTTCCTTTTTCATCAGCTATCGCTAATTATACCGAGGCAACAATTGTGATTTCTAAAGCAATCTTGTTAACCTTTATTTTAATAAATGGCATCCACTCTGTTTTAACTCTACTGACCAACAGAAGAGCTTATTGGATGGTGCATCGTTTCTTAACACAAGTTTGTTATCACTAGTCCTGCTAAACTACACTACTTGGAGAATTGCCCTGAAACTTTGCACACACATTCATCCCATGTTCTAGTTTGTCCCAAATTCAAATGGTACTACTCAGCCATCCAATATGGCCACCAATACAGCCATCTCGAAAATCTTGTTATTGCTACTCTTTCAGAATGGATGGTCAGGGCAAAATGGGATTTTAATTTTAAGACATTTTATGCTGTATAGTTAGTCCTAAATTAAACTGGGGCTGATCTGATAACCAGATCTGATGTCCACTATAGCACAGCAACCATTTTGTTATCACTATGCCCTCTGTATGGGCAGTCACATTGACATGGGGTTTTAACCAGAAGGCTTCTCATGCAGTTTGGTTGACCTGATGTCCAGTATACCGGGGTCACAGTGACCATCTTGAAAATCTTCGTTTACACAACTCCTCCAGAATAAAAACTTATATCGACATGACATTTCACCAAATGATTCTTATCCAGTTGGATCTAAATACAAATGGCGCCTATCTGATGTCTATTATGGCTGCTACAGTGGCATTCATGAAATTCTTATTATTGAAACTCCTTCTGAATGGATCATATTGAATTGAGGGTTTCATTAGAAAACTTCTTATGATGTCTAGTTGGCATTCGATGAAAACTGTGCTCATATGATGTTGAGTATTGCCACCACAGCAGATATCCTAAAATTCTTGCTTTTGTAACTCCTCCTCAATGAAAAATAACATTGTCATGGGGTTTTCACCAGAAGACTACTTTTGATGTCTAGTTGGTCCTAAATGAGAATGGTGTCACTTGCACATCCATTCAGTAGCCGTCCTGAAAAATGTATTATTGCTACTTCTTCTAGATGGCTAGTTATGCTAACATTGTGTTTTTCACCCAACAAGCATCTTATGATGTCTAACTGATACAAAATGGAAACTAATATGGGCACCATAGCAGTAATCTTGAAAGTCTCCTCAAAAACTAATGTCATATCCACACGATGCTACTGCTCAGGTGGCCTAAGTGGTTAGAGCATTTGCCTCAGATGTGGGAGGTCATGGGTTCAAACCCTAACTGAGTCATACCAAAGACTTATTAAAATGGTATTAGCAGTTGCATTGCTTGGCACTCAGCATTAAGAGGTTGTTGCTACGACTGGTTGGCCTGGTGTCAGAATAATGTGACTGGGTGGGACATGATGCTACATGTTTGCAGCATGATGCCCCAGTGCTAGACGTCACTATGTATTGCCACACTGAAGACATCATAGCGATATGACTGTTGAAGCCATGTTAAAAATCCAAATCACATACATTTCTGGAAATACTTTTTGTTCAGTAGAACATCAGCCCCACCAGGGGACTCTTGTTACTGTAGAAGGACGAAACAGATTAGTAAAATGAACAACCTGAATGACAAGAGAAATCTGCAAAGAAGTTGGATGAGTTGCAGCTGTTTACAGAATTTATACAAAAGTTAAGGCTTCCATTGAATACATGGTGTAATAGTAAATATTTAATAATGATATCACAACACATACCATATATACTCACTTATACGTCAAACTGCAAACAACAAAGGTCTTGATTTGCCATAGAATAATGCACCTGCAGATCAGGGTCTGTGTTATTTGTTCTACTGATTACTCCTAACAAACTGTATGGACCCTAATCTGCTGGCACATTATGAGAAGGCAGATATGGGTCTATGCAGTTTGCAGTTGGACTTGACTTATGAGTGAGTACATACAATTTTTGATTTGAATCAAATATAGGTTGCAAATATTCAAAAGCCAAACCTCGTACCCTACTTTTTACACTTGAAACTGATAGTAATTTATTATATACATGGGCTGGATCAATTTGTGTTTTTATTTGATTTTTATTGTATACATGTACATATTTTTTATTTTCAAAACTTTTTTTTCAAAACTTTACAGGTTGATTTCTATGGTAGTTCCTTGAGAGGTACCTTACAAATGCCTCCACATAAGATGGGGGATAGCTAATGAGGTCAGCATCACAATAAATTAAAATGGACCGTACATGTGTCTGTCAAATCTGCATATAAGAAAAAAATTCTTATAAATTTAGATAATACATGGAATGCTATTGTGTTGTTTACTGTACACTGACTATACTCACTCATACGTTCGAGTCCAGCTGTCAGCTATACAGTGTGTGGGCAGATATGGGTCCATGCAATTTTTTGGGAGTAATCCATAAAACCAGCAATGCAGACACTGATCTATCACCTCATTATGTAAGAGCAGTTCAGGGTCTGTCTTCTTTGCAGTTAAACCTGATTTATACGCGAGTATAGATGGAACCTGGTTTGGCAGCCATTTCCTTTCGGAGAAGCTTGTTCTATAAATCTATATAGTATGTACCTCAGTACTGTTTGGTATACATGTATTCATTTGCTGTATTAATGTGTTAACTTTATTTTAGTACACTAACTTATTATATTAGTATGTTAACTTACTATATTAATTACTTCCTCTTTGAAGAAAAAGAAAAAATTAATTTGAAACCATTCTAAGGTTAAAAGGATTAAAGATGAGGAAAGATGGTTTCTATGCAATAACGAAAGTCTGCACCACCTTTGTTCTAAAAGATTGATGTGTAAAATCTTTGACTATTGCACAGAAACCACTGAGAACAGCAATAAAACTACCTTCACCATCAACAAGAACAAATACTTTGGGGTCTCTTAAATGGGTATAGCTGATGCCAGATAAATATCATTGAGGATGAGTGAAAAGGCTGTATGGTAAATGCACAAATATTCTTCTTTGTACAAAATATGGCAGCTGCCTGATACATTTCTATTCATCTGTCAATATTTTGTTAAAAGGTAAGATGGATGGATCAGTTGGCTTTATACAGCACAGTAGTACATGTTTTATCATCCCATGGCAGTAAGACAAAAGTCATGCTTCTGATGGGCATGTCATGGCAGTAAGACAAAAGTGCCATGCCTATGATGGGCATTTCATGGCAGTAAGAGAAAAGTGTCATGCCTATTAATGACATGTCATGGCAGTAAGCAACAAGTGCCATGCCTATGATTGGTATGTCATGGCAGTAAGAAAAAGTGCCATGCCTATGAATGGCATGTCATGGCAGTAAGAGAAATATGCCATCCCTATGATGGGCATGCCGTGGCAGTAAGAGAAACGTGTCATGCCTATGATGAGCATGTCAAGGCAGTAAGAGAAAGGTGTCATGCCTATGATGGGCATGTCATGGCAGTAAGAGAAAGGTGTCATGCCTATGATGGGCATGTCATGGCAGTAAGAGAAAGGTGTCATGCCTTTGATGGGCATGTCATGGCAGTAAGAGAAAGGTGTCATGCCTATGATGGGCATGTCATGGTAGCAGCCCAAGGATGAGCCAGTTGCAGGATTTGAACTCAAACGCACATGTTTCAACTCCAGTGCACTAACCTTGATAGGTTCTTAATTGATCAACGTCTTATGATCCCATGGAACATGCTGTGCTTACAACACTGTTTCTCTGTATGTATGCATTTATTTAACAAATTGAGACTTTGACATCTAAATCTGTGTACATAAACAAATGCATACATAACCACAGGTTTCATTATTAGACCAGTCACACTTTTATAACATTATTAGATCAGTCACACTTTTACAACATTATTTAGACCAGTCACACTTTTACAACATTATTAGACCAGTTGCACATTTACAACATTATTAGACCAATCATATTTTTACAACATTATTAGACCAGTCATACTTTTACTACATTATTAGACCAGTCACACTTTTACAACATTATTAGACAGTTGCACTTTTACAACATTATTAGACCAGTCGCACTTTTGCAACATCATTAGACCAGTCACACGTTTACAACATTATGAGACCAGTCACACTTTTACAACATACACAGCTTCCAGCAATGATGCTAATAGTACTGAATTTTTTCAGAGTATTTACTAGACAGGGTTGATTAAAGATAAACATTGTCCTGTTTGATGAGGTCAGGTGAACAGTGTTGAGCTTTTAAAAAAAAGTTTTGTTTTCCTTATCTCACTCTAAGGAACAATTACAACCAAATGATTAACATGCTGGACTCAAGAAGGATGCAGGTTTGATTTTTTCTCAGGCAGGGCCAGGTCAGCCCCTTCTGGTGTGTGGTCCAAGCCAAGCAACCTTCTCTTACTTTAATTTATGGTGTTGACGATGGTTGCAAGTGTTCTTACCAAACAAGTAGCCTTTCATGTGTTAATGTGCCATGGAGATCCAAGCAAAAATGCAAGCAAGCACACAGCCAACCTTCTATCAATTTAAATTTTGGTGTGGATAATAGCCATGTCTTCATGCCAAACAAATAACCCCTCATGTGTTTATGTGCCATTAAACACCAAGCAAGCAAACAGGCAATCAAAAAACCAACCTTCTCTTAATTTTATTTTTGTTATGTAGATGAGAATTACGAGTCTTCACACAAAACATCTTTATTTCTTTTAGATGAAATGTAAACATTTTGATCAATTTATGATTCAGTTCATTGGTTTTGATTCCAGTAAGGGATCAGTTGATTGGTTGTGATTCCAGTAAGAGATCAGTTGATTGGTTGTGATTCCAGTAAGGGATAATCTATCAGGTGGATTATTAGTTAAGCTTAATCAAATGCATATGAATACTTATAGAATAAAAAATTAGTAACAGTACAATTACAAAAGTGTTTCTAACACTGAGAGCTATTCATCCTCCTTGGAAAGAAAAGGAATGACTTTTGAAAACTAAATAAACACATAACACAAAAATCTGGACACACTCTGAACTATTTACAGTTTTTAATGACAGAGGAAATTTACAACAAAAGATTGAAATAATTAAAAACTTAGATGAAAAACTGGATAAAATGTACAAAATATGTCACTTTGCATTCCAGTTGGAATAGTAACATTAACTCTGTACATGCATGCATATATGTAATCAGTTGTTTGTCATATGGAGCATAGTAGAAATGCATGATAAGGTCACTCATTATATTCTTTGTAATGTTGTAGTTTGTATATAATTTTCAATCTGAAGTGATATATTTATCAGCTGATGGAAGCAGGGATGTCATTTCAACTTTTTTCAGTGGGGGGGGCAAGACTTGCTTTTTCGGGGCAAAACTTGACATTTACAGCACATGCCCCCCCGAACCCCAATAAATGACGTCCCTGGATGGAAGTTTTGTAACAATTTTTAATTTCAAAGCTTTATTAGCCTCCATAAAAGTAGTGGATATTCCTTCACAAATTTACACTTTACAGTCCAAAAATAGTGTCAGTATCCACTCAAATAAATTGTGGACAGACTGAACAAATTTCATTTTGTTTTGTATTTTCTTCCCAACAGAACATCATTTAACAGCAGCACATCACTAGTATGTTTTTGTTTACATTTTGTTTGCAGAGGAATCCAATTAAAATACTTTATCATAATGCAGTTCATATTGCTTTGAGTTAGTATCTCAGCAGGTGCCCTTATTTGCCATAATTACACAATTGTAGGCAAGAATCAACACACATAATTTCAAGTCTTTTGCATTTCACATGTGCTTTCAGGCTGTTTTCCTTTATGTCATTTTGAAGTTGTACTTGACTATTGCAAGAGACATTTAGAATGTCAGTGGTGTTTATTCCCTTTGAAATGGTGGAATGGAATAATGAGCAATTCTATAATGGTTAGATATTGATTTTTTTTCCAGAAGGGAATTATATGGAAGAATTATTGTTTTGTGAGAAAGCCCCCTGTGTGTTCATCAGCATCATGCACTTGTACCAGGCTATTAATTTCAGCTGTTGTATTCCTTTTTGATGCATCATTAGGTCATGTATGTGTAACACTGTTGAATCACAGACTATTGGATTCTGTATGGATGAATGCCATTGGACCATAGAAATTGACAGGAGTAAATTATAGCTGAAATTGATGCACAGGTGTGATTGACAGGAAAGGTTTTGATAGACGGTATATTGGTGACAGATATGTGAATGAAAAGAAATCCCTTAGGAGTCTTAAGTCCTGAAAAGTAAAAAGTTTTGGACTTGTAGATGAAAGTGATTGTGGCAACGCTGTTGAAATGTAGGTAAATTACATTTGAGTACAAAGATAGTAACCCAAAGACTGTTTACCTATAAGGTTACAACTGACATACCTGGGGCAGAATTAAATTTTAAGTGCTTTATTGCCTGTGTGAAAGGGCAAACCGATCCAAATAGCATTTCACCTTTATGTAGTGAATGGACTCCCAAACAAAGGAGTTTATTGGATAGATTGTAAGTGTGCAGGCCATGTGCCCATTAATCAAAAAAGGTGGAGTCCAAGAATAGGTCAAGATTGACCTTGAAAATGCTGACCAGTGGTTTCCTTTACTGGGAAAGTACTTAATTTGGAATGTAGATTACAGATATTAGAGCCAGCAGTGTGTGGCAAATTTCACAGGATCTTTATTTGCTATTCTAACAAACTCTGAAAGGAAATACTGCTAGTTACCATGTGTTAAAATAATTTTAGACTGCATTAAAGTGTAACAAGTGGGAATTTAACTGAGCTGATACGCATCTGTGCTTTGGGTTTGTAGAAAATTTATGAATGAAATACCCTACTATGTGAGGAGGAAGGAAGAAAGACGGAAGAAGAAATATGGTGTCATGTGAGGAGGAGTGAAGGGAAAAGATGGAAAAGTGCATATATGTGTGAATTGGAGATTCCATGCAGTGATATGAAAAATCTTTTCATTATGAAGGAGTGAGATTTCAATTTACCGTTGGTGATTCACATTATTTTGAGGTAAAATTCGGTTATTTCTCAAAGTCAAGACTATAAGTAGGGACCTATTCTTTTGAAAAATGTAATTTTAATTTTGGCAAACATTGGATGTAAATAAAAATTCTGGTATCACATACATGATTGACAAGAGTAAACTTTTGTCAGAAATTTTAAACCTGTTTATGTGTTATACTGTTAAACATTTGTAAATAATTCCCTCAGTGATCATCTTCCTCTTTTGACAGGCAACATAATTTGTTCTCAGTAAAGCTGTTATAATATTACCATCTTTACTTCCTTGTAAGTCGGGGGGGGGGGGTCCAGCTGCAAACAACGTAGATCCAGATCTGTCATCACATGATGTGCCATCAGATGATGGCTTGTGTTGTTTATTCTACTCCTAACAATCTGTATAGAGAACCAGATCTGCTTGCACATTATATGACAGAAGATACTGGTCGGTGAAGTTTGCAGTTGGATTTAAAGATGGCAAGTCAAACCTCTTTATTTAGGCCACATAAATAAAACACAGAATTTTAGGTCCCATCAGTGGCTAGTTCAGGGAATTGTACTGCATATGAATTGAACACATATAACAAAAATTGATTAAGGTACTAACATGACCTCCATGCTTAATAAATAAATATACTGACAAATAAAACTTTTTTTAAGGAACATTTAATTCAGTTGACATATGGTTAAAAACTAGAAATGTTTTGCAATTGTTTAAAATTAAATGCCAATTTTGTTAGTGTACTTCACAGTTTAATCTAATTACTCCAATATTTTCTAATGCATGTCCTTTAATAAAAATAATAATAATAATAATAATAATAATAATAATAATAATAATAATAATAATGATAATAATGATAATAATAATAATAATAATGATGATGATGCTGATGATGATGATGATGATGATAACATTAATAATACAGTAGGCTTTCACAACAATTCTTAAGGTAAGCCATGAAAATGTACCAAGATATGGGTGAAGTTGCCTTACAAGGGTATGTTACCATTTATAATTGCAAGACAAACCATATAAAGGGTTGGTATGTTATGTGTTAATTCAGTTGGATCCATTACTTTACCTGTGTGTTATTATTGGCTGTGATACTGACATGCTTTATAATGATCGACTACAGTTTTATAATTCTTTACATAAATAGGGTAACTCAGTAACAATAAGATAAAATTTTAGTGTCTCTGTGATTCTGAATATTTCCTTCCTGTAATTTGTCATATCCCATAATTAGCTTGGCCTTAAGTGATCTTATTTATGGTCCTTCATGTGTTGGTTGTAATTCATTGTCAAATCATCAGGCGTCTGTAAATAATTGCTGTGTTTAACTTCTTTAAATAAAATGTCCGAAACAGTTTCAAAACTTGGTATGTATCCTTACATAAAGGCCTTTAAATTCCATACAAATGATGCTGTTCTGGCATCAAATATGGGTATCTGTACAAATGATGCTGTTCTGGCATCAAATATGGGCATCTGTACAAATGATGCTGTTCTGGCATCAAATATGGGCATCTGTACAAATTATGCTGTTCTGGCATCAAATATGTGCATCTGTACAAATGATGCTGTTATGGCATCAGATATGGGCATCTGTACAAATGATGCTGTTCTGGCATCAAATATGGGCATCTGTACAAATGATGCTGTTCTGTCATCAAATATGGATATCTGTACTAAAAAATAAAATAAGAAAAACTTAAAATGACAGTAACCATCCTGGCAGGAAGAACTTTTAAATTTATATAAATGACATCGTACAGCTTTCAGATACGATCATGATGACTTACAGTGGAAAAACCTTTTAATGACTTTTTCTCTAAAACCACAAATTTAAATGTGACCAACATTGACAGAAGGGATATTGGCATAAAACATTTAAAGATCATAGAGATGATGTTGATCTGTGTTCCGGTGTGGTGTCATGAATATTGGGTTAAAAACAGTGAATAAAATTTCAAACTTGGCAGAAAGCATCCTGCTTTGAAGACCTGTCACATTTTTACAAAAGATTCTAATCTGTCATCATTAAAACCACTGACAGAAATCATGTGGCATGAACACATTTCACATTTGTACAGATTATGCTGATCTGCCAATATGGCTACTGTTAACAAAAATAGAAAAACCTTTTACAACTTCTATATACCATTTAACATAATTTGACCAAATTTTGTAATTTTATTGACAGCATCCAAGTTTGAAAACCTGTATTGTTTATACAAAAGATGCCATACTGCTGTCAAATATGAATGCAGTTACTAAAAAGCAGAAATATATTTAAACAGCTTGGTGTCAAGAAAGATGTTTATCTGAGCTTGAAAATTTTGACACTAAATATCTTGGCATTTGACACTAAACAACCTGGCATTTGACACTCAACATCCTGGTATTTGACACTAAACATCCTGGCATTTGACACTAAACATCCTGGCAGTTGTCTAAACATCCTGTTATTTGACACTAAACATCCTGTTATTTGACACTAAATATCCTGGCATTTGACACTAAACATCTTGGCATTTGGCACTAAACATCTTGGCATTTGACACTAAACATCCTGTTATTTGACACTAAACATCCTGGCATTTGACACTGGACAACCTGGCATTTGACACTAAACATACTGTCAGAGTGGTCGAAATGATTTGGTTTGCTTGTGTGCTTTATGGCACAGCAACACAAATAGGTTATTAAGTGCTGAGGTAATTGGAATAAACTGCCTTGCCCAAGGAAACACCAGGATAGCTGACCCGAGTTGGTAATGCAGTAGGATTCAAACCTGCACCCTTTAAGTAATGAGTCTGGCAAACTAACCACTGCACCACCATGGCTCCCTAGGAGAAAAAATATCAGTGTACTTTTATATATAGATGAAGATACAAATGCTTGAGACATCTTAAAAGTATTGATTTCATAGCAAACTAAATTAAGAATACTGGAGAGATTTCGATAGACAACATTCTGTACTGGCCCAGACTTCTTAACCAACTGCTTACATATTTGGTAATAGGCCGTTGTTTGTCCAGTGAGTGATCTCAGGCCCACTTTTGCTTCTTGTTTTTCATACACCATTAGCATGTACGAATTTTAATTTTTTTTATCCTTTCATTTTTGTAGAGAGACCTTTCTATTCTAATGGAGAGTTTGGAAATAATTGTTCTGTTGAATTAGCTGCACATTATAATTAATAATTGTTATCAGTAAATAGAAATATTTCCTTGTAACAAGTGCATAATGGATATATTTCACTGAGTGGGTGAAAAACTAAGTATTTTCAACGGGTGGAGGAGCCACAACTGAAAATTTTGAGTTTTTCACCACTTGATGAAATATATCCATCATTTACTGGAGCAAGCAAATTTTCTTTTTTATTTTATGCTCAAATAATTTTGTATTGGCTACCAATATAACAGATTCAAGTAGCATATTTCTTATAGTGTCCAGTGTGATAATGACGTGTCTACTGTTAATGTTCTGCTGTGTTTTGTCTATATTGGCATGCACAAATGTTGAAGTAACAAATTTCTCATTCATAATTTAGGGGAAAAACACAAAAAATTAAAGCCAAAAAGGCAGTAATTGGGTTTTAAACCTGGTACTTTTGTGTCACAGATTACCATAGTTACCACTAAACTAAGTTTCTAAAAAATGACAGATCAAATTTCTTGATCAAAATAGTATCGAAGTCTTTGGAGCACATTTGAATTTTTTTTATTTTACAGTAGCATAAAATAACTATTAACAACCTCCAAAATAATGCAAACATATACATACAACACAACTAATTTATACAAAAAATTGTAGAGAAAATGACAGTACAGTTTGCACTGAATGACTTTCAATCCAGACAGATGTTTCACATCAGCAAGTGTATGGGTCTCTTGTCTTTCTGCCCTTCTTATAATGCCTGCTTGCTCATGTATTAAATTCATGTTAGGAAGGCCTTAGTGTCATATGACATTCGAATACAGAACCTGCCCCATCTCATTTTAATGTTCTAAATAACAATTAGCATTCTACTCCCACAAATGTCACTTAATGTCTAGGAGTCAAGTCAAAGTTGAACAAAGAAGGCTTGATGTTGAAGGCTTTAGCCAAGGTAAGATTGTTGACATTTAAATCTGTTTATAAATACAGATCAACAGCCTGAAGTAAAAACAAGATTTCTGTGTCTTCTCTCACTTCCCATCCTGTGGACTCAGGGATATACAATAGGCCTGATGCCCCTTCCTGTTTGTCTCTTGGATGTCAAGTGGTTTTGAAGCCCCTTTGAAGTCCAGTCCTGTGGACTTGGAAATGTAAAATAGACCTGAAACCCTTTCCTGTGGGCTCAGGATGTAAAATGGTCATGAAGCCCCTTCCTGTGGACTCAGGGATGTATATTAGTCAAGATGCTCCTTCCTGTGGGCATAGGGATGTTAAATAGTCCTGAAGTCCCTTCCTATCGGCTCAGGTATATAAACTAGGCCAGATACCCCTTCCTGTGTGCTCAGGAATGTAAAATGGGTCAGATGTCCATCCTGCATTCATGGAAATATAAAATAGTCCTAAAGCCCCTTCCTGTATGCTCAGGTATGTAAATAGGCCAGATGCCTCTTTCTGTGTGCTCAGGGATGTAAAATAGGCCAGATGCCCCATCCTGCATTCTTGGAAATATAAAATAGTCCTGTGTGCTCAGGAATGTAAAATAGACCAGAAGCCCCTTTCTGTGTGCTCAGGGATGTAAAATAGGCCAGGTGCCCCTTTCTGTGTGCTCAGGGATGTAAAATAGGCCAGATGCCCCTTCCTGTATTCTTGGAAATATAAAATAGCCCTGAAGCCCCTTCCTGTGTATTCAGGGATGTAAAATAGGCCAGATGCCCCTTTCTGTGGGCTCTGGGATGTAAAATAGACCAGATGCCCCTTTCTGTGGGCTCTGGGATGTAAAATAGGCCAGGTGCCCCTTTCTGTGGGCTCTGGGATGTAAAATAGACCAGATGCCCCTTTCTGTGGGCTCTGGGATGTAAAATAGACCCAGATGCCCCTTCTTGTTTTCTTGGAAATATAAAATAGGCCTGAAACCCCTTCCTGTGTGTCACAGAGTTAACTAATTGAGTTGACTCCTTTATTTGCCAAGACAGGTGCCCCACTATTATGTTCCCGTTGAACTTTAGACTTTTTAAAACAGTGGTTTGTATCAGATAATATTTATTTTAAGGAGTTCATTTTTTTTGTCTCTGTCTTGCATTCTATTGTGGGGATATCAAAACTTGTTCAACATGTTGCATTGTGCTGATGTGCTGTTTAATACTCTGCTTATATCCATACCATGTTGGGGTGGGTGAGTTTGACTGATGCCTCAGACTGTGATTTAGTCTTATCATGAGATTAATACACTTTGATAATAATAAATAATAATAATAATAATAATAATAATAATAATAATAACAATAATAATAATAATAATAACAACAGCAATAATAATGATGGTAATAGTGATAATAATAATAATAATTATTATTATTATTATTATTATTATTATTATTATTATTATTATTATTATTATTATTATTATTGCATGGAAACCTCTCAAGCTCGAAATTCAGTGGGACAAAATGACTTTTTTGTTTTTACTGAGTTTTATATTTACTGTGGTTCACATTTTTCACCCAAAACATTTTGATCTGGCATTGTTTACCAGCAGGTTCATATGCTTTGACATGACATTAGTGATGAGTCAATTCTGTCAAATAAATATTCATGATCAGGTAAGGACTTCATTTCATTAGTATGTCTTCCTGTCTTGGATTTTATTTTGCTAGGGATGGCTTGCTTCAAGATGTTTAATGACAAAGTGCTGGTTGCATGCACAGTTTAGGTTTCAATTTTTTACTTTGGCAACTGAAAATAATTTCATTTAGTGTTCATAGTGGAGAGTTTCAGTTCAATGTGTATTAAATTTAAGAAAGAAAAAATTGGGACAAAACACATGAATCGGTTAAATGGGGGGGGGGGTTGGATTACTGAGGTTTTGATTAGAATTCATTTCAGCTTTTTGGTCATTAAACAGAGTGGACACATATTGCATCACTTATGTACAGCATCCTCTCACTGTAAAGCCCTTCTTTATAACATGGCAACATATTTCTTTCCAAGATGCCCATTGGGCCACCTTCTAACTTTGAAATTTGTCAGACCCCTGAACCTTTACTCAAAGTTGAAATGGCCACTGTGCATTACTAAATTTAATTATCACCCCTCCAGTTGCCTGCCTGTATATTTTTTTCAACCAGTCCCTTGCAGGAGGCTTTGTTGAATAGGGTTGTGGTGCATTGATTGAATCTATTTCTGGACTACCTCTTGACCTTGAATTCTGTACTTAAACAAAATGTATGCCTGGAACTGCATTGAGAAAGGTCATGTATTAAATGTTGCAGTGGGAAAAAATAATAAACTTCAACACCACTGTCATTCGCCAGGAGAGTTTTGGGGATTATTTTGATGTTATCCATCATCTGTCCATTAATCCTGCTAAACAACTTGGATACTTTACACACATATTCATCCTGTAACCTTGTAGGTCTTAAATGAAAATGGAGCCATTTGGACATCCAATATGTCCACTAAAATGTATATTCTTGACATTTTATGAATCTCTATTCCTCCAGAATGGATGATCATATCAATGTGGGGTTTCACTGAAAGACTTCTTATGATCTCTAGTTGGTCCAAAATGAAAATGGTGCAGATCTGACATCTAATATGGCGAAAAACATGCCACTGTCTTGTTATAGATCATTCTCCTGAATGGAAAGTCACCAAGGTAGACATCTTGATAACCTAGTTGACATTGCTCTTTCATTTGGAAAATCCTATCAACATGCATTTTTAATAGAAGACTTTCATAATGTCCTGTTGATCCTAAATTAAAATGATGCTGATCTGACACACAGTATGGATACCACCACGGCCATCTTGAAAACCTTGTAATCACTACTCCTCTTAAATAAAAAGTCATTTGACATGGTGTTTTCATCAGTAGCGTCCTTATGATGTCTTGCTTACCCTAAAAGAAAATGATGCAAATTGATCCGCAGTATGGCCACCATGGTGACCACCTTGAAAACATAGCTACTTCACAAATGAATAGTTATATCAACATTGCATCTTCACTAATAGATTTCTTATGATATGTTTGTCTAAGATGAAAATGGCCCCAGTTGTACATCCAATAAGACTGCCATGATGACTGTCATGATCCAATAAGACTGCCATGATGACTGTCATGATCCAATAAGACTACCATGATGACTGTCATAATCCAATAAGACTGCCATGATGACTGTCATGCTCCAATAAGACTGCCATGATGACTGTCATGATCCAATAAGACTGCCATGATGACTGTCATGATCCAATAAGACTGCCATGATGACTGTCATGATCCAATAAGACTACCATGATGACTGTCATAGTCCAATAAGACTACCATGATGACTGTCATGATCCAATAAGACTACCATGATGACTGTCATGATCCAATAAGACTGCCATGATGACTGTCATGAAAATTTTGCTTTTGCTGCTCCACTTAAAAAGATGGTCATATTGACAAAATAGATGGTCATATTGACAAAATAGATGGTCATATTGACATGAGGTCTACACCAAAAGACTTTAGTAATGTCTACTTGATACAAAGAAAATGGTGCCAATCAGACATCCAGTATGTCTGCTACAGCAGGCAATTTGAAAATCGTTTTACTGAGGAAGATTATCAGAGATGGTTTCAGTACTCAGCAGTTAAAAGGAAGAAATGGTCTTCTCGTGAATTTCTGTCTATTTTTTTTTGTGTGTGTGCATTTAATTGGCTAATGGAACATTCCTCTCACCAATCAGGTATAAAAATTGTGAGATGAGTCTTAGCAAGTGTTTGAGATTTGTTTATATTTGTTTCTCCTTTTCATCTTGTTTGTTTTATTGGCAGTTTAAACACATTATTGGCTCTATCATGCAGAGGAAATGGGAGCTTATAGCCCTTCCAAAGGACTCACAGAGGCAGTTGATCCAGTCTAGTCTGGGCAGGCACTGAATCTATGAACCTTAGATTATGAGTTTGACATGGATCTAAATTCCAGAATTGTTCTGATATGTACAGTGGTCCATTCTTTGGACAGTGGATGGCGATGGATGATTCTTGAACAAAACAAATTAAATAAAGCACCAGTCACAAATCTTCTGGAAAATAAAGAGCAGATGGAATTAATAGCTATTAGCAGTTAGTATGTAAATGGGTTAAGCTTTAAAATATACAGATTTTTGCAATACCTATAGGACCTGATGTAAAAGTACTGAAACAGCATTCTTGAGTCCGTTGATACAGTTTATATGCCTGCCATAAATCTTGATGTATTATGTTATAATATTGTCTGTCCATCTATCTGTTCCTTATGTACAATAACTTGAATTATCCACCATCTAAAGGTCCCAGATTTTGTGGATAGCTTGCACTTGGGACAGGGAGGAAGCCTGTTGATTTTGATGTCATATTGTTTGAGGTCAGGGTCACTGAAAGAAGACAACTTGTTCTCACAAAATCATTTGTTCTACATCACATAACTGGATTAAGCTTTGCAGAGAGCATGCACTTGGGTAAGAAAGAAGCCAAATGACATTGGGATTAAAAGGTCAAAGGTCAGTATCATGGACTGAAAGTGTGTGTGTATGTGTGTGTAATTTGGATTCTTTAACGTAGTTTTAAAAAAATTCAGTCATATTGATATGATGTCTGCAGTATGGCAGTTTATAGTGATGTCTAGCACTGGGGTATCATGTCGCAGACATGTAGCATGAAGTCCCACCCAGTCACATAATCCTGACACCAGGCCGACCAGTCCTAACACTAACCTCTTAATGCTAAGCGCCAAGTGAGGCAGCTGTTAGTACCATTTTTGTAAGTCTTTTGTATGACTTGTCTGGGGATCGAACCCACGACCTCCTGCATCTGAGGCAGATGCTCTATCCACTAAGCTACCGGAGCGGTTGGACTGAAAGAAGAAAAATGGTTTCTAAACAAAAAAATTCAGTTGTTGACCATGTACTTTCATCAAAGTCTGGATGACTTGCATCTCGGGTAAAATAGAACCCAACTGATTCTGGAGTTGAGCTCACTGTGCTAAAAGAAGGAACATTGATTTTGCATACTAATTTTAGTTCTAGACAATGCCTGGATGAAAGTTTTGGGGGGCTTGACTTTAAGATGTAGAGGGAGACTATTTATTTGAGGTCACAATGTCATAGGTCCAAGATGCAGTTCCTTGACTAGACCTTGTGTTTGGGTTGGTAAAGAAAACTTTAGATTCTTTGGTCTAAATGTAAAAGAACATGACCATGATAAGAAAATGGTTTTTGCAAAGTAATAAGTTTAGGACCACATACCTTGACCAAAGGACCATGTCTCTTAGCCCCATTTATTCCCAGAGTCAGCCATTCCCTACTAGTCTCTCCTATGACAACCCCTTTGTGTTAGCTTTAATGCTTGGGTTTATCAAAAGTCTATGATGGAAACTGAGAGGAACTGTACCAATAATGGAAGCACAAAAAAGGCAAATATAAATTAGGTTAATTTTGCCAAACTCTTTTATGTTGGGAAGGGGTGAGTGGGAAGGGCCTATCATCAGATAAGTACAATATTGTATGTGGTACTTTATAACTTGCATACACTAAACACTGTTACTGAGTATTTTATGTGGTACTTTGTAACTTGCATACAATGAACACTGTTATTGAGTATTTTATGTGGTGCTTTATAACTTGCATTCACTGAACACTGTTACTGAGTATTTTATGTGGTACTTTATAACTTGCATACACTGAACACTGTTATTGAGTATTTTATGTGGTACTTTATAACTTGCATACACTGAACACTGTTATTGAGTATTTTATGTGGTACTTTATAACTTGCATACACTGAACACTGTTATTGAGTATTTTATGTGGTACTTTATAACTTGCATTCACTGAACACTGTTACTGAGTATTTTATGTGGTACTTTATAACTTGCATTCACTGAACACTGTTATTGAGTATTTTATGTGGTACTTTGTAACTTGCATACAATGAACACTGCTATTGAATATTTTATGTGGTACTTTATAACTTGCATTCACTGAACACTGTTACTGAGTATTTTATGTGGTACTTTATAACCTGCATTCACTGAACACTGTTACTGAGTATTTTATGTGGTACTTTGTAACTTGCGTACAGTTTTATATAATATTTTATGTGGTACTTTATAACTTGCATACACTGAAAACTGTTACTGAGTATTTTATGTGGTACTTTGTAACTTGCATACACTGAACATGGTTTTTGAGTATTTTATGTGGTACTTCATAACTTGCATACATTGAACACTGTTATTGAGTATTTTATGTGGTACTTTGTAACTTGCATACACTTTTATATAATATTTTATGTGGTACTTTATAACTTGCATACACTGAACACTGTTATACAGTATTTGTATGGCATTTGCTTTCATCGAAGACTGTTATGCAGTATTTGATATGGTACTTTATAACTTTCCTACAGAGAACATGTTTGGACCAAGATTTTTAGCTGTTCTATGAAGCTAGTTGTAAAAAGAGAACTGAATAGTATGATATCATTGAAGGTGTTGTTTTATTCTGTATGCACCACCCAGGGGAGGAGTAGATGGGTTGTTAGGTAGGGTGTCTCAAAGGTTGCATATATACCTTTCCTAATGTGACCTAAATTCTATCTACACTGCTGATCATATTTGATATAATGTTTCAAGAGGATTCTTAGCGAGTAGTGATGGTTTTGAATTGTGATGGAAGTTTGGAATTAGGTGGATGGGATTTTTCGGGGTGGGGAGTGGGTGTGGGTGTAAATAAATAAGTATAGATATTGCAACAACTTTCATTCCTAATTAACAACCATCTTCACTCACATAAAAGTTGAGTACAACTGCAAACAACATGTCCTGATCTCCCTTTGGATAATGTGCTGCCAAATCAGGGTCTATATTAATTGTTGTAATGATCACTCCTAACAAACTGCATAGACTGAGATCTGCCAGTGCATGATGTGACAGCATATCTTGATCTACGAATTTTGCAATCAGACCTGATTTATAAGTGAGTATATAAACACCGTGGCAGAATTTGGTGGGGAAAAATCCCAAATTTGATGTTTGCTTTGAATGGAGGCTTTTTTAATGAAACTGCAGCAAAACGTCTGGGCAAGTAACAAAACTTTATTTTTGCCAAGCATCCAACTTTTCACTTGCTTTGACAAGGGATTTTGTAACCCTGTACCATTATTTAATGAAGAAATTTGATTACGACTTGCATATTTATGGCAGACATCTTATCTAGACTGTGTTGTATGGGTTTTAATGCAATTTACAAATGATTCTTATTTTTTAATCATAAACTTCTATGGAGAACTTTTGCTGTTTAATTAATTTACAGTCCTATCTAACAAATTCAGTTTGGCTACTTTGTGTTAGTGTTATTTTTATCCAGAAAGATTATCAAAATTAAATCTCCATGCCCAACCTGAAGTGCCCTGTCCACTTCACATTCCTTGTTGTCAACAGTAGTATTGATGGTTGGGTCCTTCAAGTGATTTGCATTACTCTGGATCTGTTTGTTTTAGCAGACAAAGGAATGCCAGTATTGGCAAGTTTGGAACTGTGGGTAATGGAGCAATACTCTCCTGATTAGAACTTGTTTAAGGCAGAAATGGACAATCGATGTTACATACTGAGCTGAGGGTGGACCCATATGTGGACTGGTGGACCATAATGTGTGGACTGGTGGACCATAATGTGTGGGTTGGTGGACCATAATGTGTGGGTTGGTGGTTATCGGATTAAGATAAAGGCCCCAACCCATTCTTTTATTGACTATTTTCATATGATGTCATTGGCAGTCATATAGGTTGGCTACCTGACTATTGTAGTGTTCGCCTACTATTTTTACTATTGATTACAAATGGTGAATAGTAGGAGAAATAATTCTTTGATCCTCTTAAAAGTATAACAGTACATTTTAAAAAAAGACATAAAGCAAGCTTTCTGTCAGTGTCAGTATTGTTTTTTGTGTTCTGATTTTCCCCAAGTATGCTTTGTCAACAACAGTAAATTTTTGTAGCAGGCCTATTCAGGAAAGTCTATCAGTTGGACAATCTTCAGCACAATGTAGCTGAAGTCATACATGTGAACCTCCACATTGAAATGTTTTCCTCCCGAGTTGATGAGGATCCCATCGCTCACTGAAATCTTCGGATTATGCAAAGCTATTATTGAAAATTTATATATTCTTTCCATTTTTTTTTTACTGCCTATATGATCACATGACTGTCAACTGGTTTTTAAAAAACAAGATGATTCAGTTATAAGTTTCTTGAAATGGATTATACCAAGTGTGATCAGAAGCAATTCAGAAAGGATTAAAGAGATTAATTGATTATAGTCGGATTAATCAAGAGCTCAATCAGCATAAAACAGGGTCATTTTGGCTTTGGTACTTAAAGTTTGTCAAGATGTCTAAGTGTGCATTACCTCTCCATGCTAAAAAAATAATCTCAAAATCTAACTGAAAAATCACATGACATTCATTGATGGATGGAAACAGGAAATTTCCAGATTTGTCTTAGCAGTTGATAATATTGCCAGTAATTTGAGAGTTTGATTATCAGGACAAAGTCTGATAATTATCACAAGTAAAAAGACAAAATTGTTATCCCCATGCTTATAAATTTGGGTGGGGGGTGGGGGTGGCTGGGCTGTATTATTTTGCCTGCTTGTATGTGAGTTCATTACGGTAATTTATTCATTCTTTCCTTCTCAATATTGTTTTACCCTTGCAGTAGCTCAGATTACAACAACACTTACGTCATTTGTCATATTGATGAATCTGAGGAAAAGTAGCATGTGGGTATATCTCAATAAAGTAACATAAGCATGTAAAAACTAGGTCAATGTGACCACATTTTCATGCTTGGGTGACTTTTTATATTTTCACCTTTAGTTCCATTAAACATTTTGTATATTGTACTGTATTCCTCTAACACATGAAAATGAACATGTTTTGCTTGTCCAAGAAGATAACTTGAGAAAATTGCAATGTGGCTGCATATCGAGGTTAGGATCCCTTTCAAATATAAATTAGGTCATTGTGACCTGATTTTCATGTTATGTAGACATTTGTGTTTTCAGCTATCCATTGGTTACACCTGCAATATATTAGGTGCTATGTCACAAATATTCATGAAAATTGGAATGTGGAGGCATTTCTGGGAGGGCAACTGAACCATTGAAGAAATAAGTCATTGTAACCTAAGTTTAAGCCTTGAGTGATAGGTATTTTGTATATACCATTCTGTGTATTGTCAACTACTCCAAATATTTTGATGTTGAAAAGGGGGATTAGTATTTATGCGTAAGCGCATTTATTCATTTTTTGAAACATCGATTGACATTGTTTGAAACGTTATTTAAGAACAAAATATGCTGTTGAGATTCTTTAATTTAAAATTTAATTTAAAAGGGCACTTGCAGTTGCAAACAGCAGGAAACTGGGACAGGACTAATATTTGGTTCCTATGCATGGTCATTCCTGGAATGTGACTGTTGGATTGTAAATCTGGATTTAATATAAAAAAAAGCCAAATGGACAGCTCTTTGTTTCATGTGAAGTGGATTTTAATTGCCAAGTATGGGGTTTCCAATGAACATTGCAGATGGACAATCTCAGATTAACAGAGAGGGTCCATTTCTCAGAGGAATAACAATTATTCTTGAATTAGAGCTCAGCAGGAAAACAGCTGGGAAGTGACAAATGCAATGAGAAAATTCAATTTATGGCTTACACCTAATAAAGTGACTTTACCAGGACATTAATTGTTGGTAGTAAAAGTTTGTGTTGACATGATTGTCCAGCTGACACACTTCACAGCTTTTAGCATAAGAGTCATTTTGAAATTTGAAGAGGGTTAAGGATTACTGCTGGTTTTAATTTGTTCCATTAATTTCCTGAATTACCTGAAGTTTTGGATTAATGTTACATTTTGCATGCTTTATTTATTAAATGTAAAATCATGTGTCATTTGAAAGGTCTTTTTATTATTTGTAATTTTGTCTCTTTAGAAATAAAGAAATAATGGGTTTGGCTTGACATCAGATGCTTTCTGTAAAGGTCAGTAATGGAAAGAATTTTCTATTTGGAAATTTTTGTTTTTATTTTGAATATTATTTATAGATTAAAAGTCTGTTTCCTTGGTAAAATTTAATAACCATACAATTCCCCAACATTACCATGAAAACTTTACCATTAAAATTATTGAAGAGTTAAATTGTCTAAAACTGCTGAATGTGTTACCTTCATTGACCTAGGCTTTGTTTGCCATTTCATATCAAGTCATTCTTGAATGATGTGACCAGCAATTAATGTTGATGTGGATTTAATGTAGAAATGTATATGGATTGTATTTTAAGGGAAGATGATAAATTCTATACATGTAATATTATCAGTCACAAATTGTGGTGAAAAGGAAACAGTGGTAATTGCTTTCTTCCGGGAATTCTGAAATTAAGAAAGAAGTATATCATTGAATCAACTAAATATAATGTGATAAACCAGGAAGTATTAGAAAGGGCTTTCCAAGTAGGCTTTTATACTCTTTGGGTTTTATTCCAAAAATAATACATGTACAAGCAATTAAATCCAGTCTCCTTCCAAACATAATGCATGTACAAGCAATTAAATCCAGTCTCCTTCCAAAAATAATGCATGTACAAGCAATTAAATCCAGTCTCCTTCCAAAAATTATACATATACAAGCAATTAAATCCAGTCTCCTTCCCAACATTGCAGAAGAAAAGGATTTGTACATTATTTAGAGAATAATTAGAATGAAATGAGAGAGAGAAGAAGAAGAAGTTCATTATTATAGGATAGAAGAAATGCAAACATGTATCTTCATTAAATGTTTATGTTAAAGATTTAGGATGGAGAAAAAAGACCATAAATGGTAATTTAGTATATGGTAAAAAGTCATCAGGAGATAAGGGTTTACTTTTAAAGTTTGTGGATATTTCCAATGTAGTTTATATTCCAAGAGTTGTTTTCAGTAATTGTGACTAGCAATATTTAGGGCATACTAGAAAATAAAGTTTCAAGACAAAATTGGAGGCTGTTTGTATAGTTTGTTATAAGTATGGATTTGATATCACTGTTTGAAATACAATATGATATTTGCTTATAAGTCAAGTCCAACTGCATACAACATAGACCCTGATCTGCCATCTCATAATGTGCCAGCAGATCAGGGTTTGTGTTGTTTGTTCTATTGATTACTCCTAACAAACTGCATAGACACAGATCTGCCTGTGCATTTTGGGATAGTAAATTTGGGTCTATGCAGTTTGCAGGTGTACCTGACCTATGAGCAAGTGTATCACTTATTCTCTCCAATGCAGTTTTATTATTGACCCATGTAAAAAAAAATAGCCATACCTAAAAGAAATGTCCTACAATTGTACATTGTACAGAGTACATTGGATGACCTCTTTATGTAGGAAATATCCAATCTACTCTTCTTGTCTTGTGGCAAGTTTTGAACCACTTTGAATTGGTTAGACCATTAAACAGAAATTGACCTACTTTGTGTCTTATTAGAAAAATTTATTTTATTCAATTGGTGTAGTTGTGTCCTTTTGAAAAATACAGAGGGGTTACTTTGTTTGAACTCCTTGAGTTTTGGTGTTGTATTGATAGCAGTGTTTGATTGTAATATTTCAAGTGTTTGTAATGGTGAATGAAGGTAGTACATTATTCCAGTTTTAGGCAGTATGAGATTGGGGACAATTAGATTTTTCTGGTCTTTGAAGGCATTCAGGCAGCTTGAGTAAATTGAAACTAGTGATGTCTTTGGTAGTCTTCTTTATAGCTTGATGTATTTAGGGGATCCTAGCTGGAAAGCATTTGATTTAAACTGCCACTTGTAATAAAACTGAGTTTTGAAAGAATTCAATGTTATAAGCATTTGCTCAGATTTATATACAATCTTATTTGACTTGAACCATTTTTAACTCTGTACTATTATTACTGCCTACTAAACCATTATAATTATGTACCTTGCTAAGTAAATAATTTTGTTTGTTGATTGTTTAATGGCACATACAACACACCCAGCATTGGCTCTGTCATGCCAAGGAAATGAGAGCTAGGTGACATTTCCAAGGAAACCCTAAGGCAATGGACTCGGGCTGGTCTGGGCTAGCATAGAACTAGCAATCCATAGATTATTCCTGGCATACTCTTTGAAAATAAGTGCCTCCCTGAGAAGTAAATAAGATGTTTGTAACCATTATTGCTGATGATACATGATTTTGTTATTGTCAGCAACAATACATAATGTTTTCATTGTTAGTCATAAGACTCTTCATGTTGTAATAATTGTTGTTGATTATACATGATGTAGTCATTGTTGTTGATTATTTATGATGTAGTCATTGTTGTTCATCATAGATGGTATATCCCCTCAATATACCACCATCCAAATTCATTAAAGCAGTGATTAGTGACTCTTTCTTGTTATTATACCCTTAACGCGTGTAAACAAATGATTAGCAATTCTTTCTTATCATTATAACATAAACTTCCTTAAAGCACTGACTAGTGACTCTTTATTATTATTATCATACTGCAAACCAAGAAAGTCCTTCATTTGTGATTTACATTGAGGTATTATGATCGCCAAGGAAAAGGTGTAATGTTGCGATTAAAATCCACAAACTGACAGCATCATTATAGTCTGTACAGTTAGGTTAAATTATTCCTGACAAGTTAGCCTGAGCTGTAGGGGCTCACTTGTTAAGGCATCATGAGCTGTAATGGGTCAGTGTAAAGGCATCATGAGCTGTAGGGGCTCACTTATTAAGGTATCATGAGCTGTAGGGGCTCACTTGTTAAGGCATCATGAGCTGTAATGGGTCAGCATTAAGGCACCCAGTGCTGCAGTGGCTTAGTGGTTAATGCATCCAGAACTGTGGTGGTTAAGTGGTTAAGACAACCACAGCTGTTGTGGCTCAGTGGTTAAGGCACCTAGAGTTGTAACAGCACACTTAAAGCATCCAGAAGCTTAATGGCTCTGTTGTTAAGGTATCTGGATCTGTAGTGGCTCAGTGATTAAAGCATCCAGATATGTGGTCACTCAGTAGTTAGGGCATCAAGTGTTGTAGCCGCTGAGTGATTAAAGCATCCAGAAATGTAGTCACTCAGTGGTTAGGGCATCAAGTGTTGTAGCCGCTCAGTGATTAAAGCATCCAGAAATGTAGTCGCTCAGTGATTAAAGCATCCAGAAATGTAGTCACTCAGTGGTTAGGTCATTCAGAAATGTGGTCACTCAGTGGTTAGGTCATCCAGAAATGTGGTCATTCAGTGGTTAGGCCATCCAGTGTGGTAGTGGCTCAGTGAATAAAGCATCCAGAAATGTGGTCACTCATTGGTTAGGTCATCCAGAAATGTGGTCACTCAGTGGTTAGGTCATCCAGAAATGTGGTCATTCAGTGGTTAGGTCATCCAGTGTGGTAGTGGCTCAGTGATTAAAGCATCCAGAGATGTAGTCACTCAGTGGTTAGGTCATCCAGAAATGTGGTCACTCAGTGGTTAGGTCATCCAGTGTGGTAGTGGCTCAGTGATTAAAGCATCCAGAAATGTGGTCACTCATTGGTTAGGGGATCCAGTGTTGTAATGGCTCAGTGATTAAAGCATCCAGAAATGTAGTCACTCAGTGGTTAGGTCATCCAGAAATGTGGTCATTCAGTGGTTAGGTCATCCAGTGTGGTAGTGGCTCAGTGATTAAAGCATCCAAAAATGTGGTCACTCAGTGGTTAGGTCATCCAGAAATGTGGTCACTCAGTGGTTAGGTCATCCAGTGTGGTAGTGGTTAAGTGGTTAAGACATCCACAGCTGTTGTGGCTCAGTGGTTAAGGCATTTAGGACTATAGTGGCATAGTTGTTAAGGCATTAGGAGATGTGGTGGCTCAGTAATTAAAGCATTGGACACATTTATAAAAAAGTGTGGGTTTAATTTCTTTATCCTGCTGAAGATTTTATGAAATTTTAACCTTTATATCTCTACAACAGCTTGTAAGATCTTATCATTCTTTTAGGACTGCATATTTATATGCATTTGGAAGGTTCTTCTTTCTAAAGCTTGTCACAGTTTTTCCTGTTTATTTATAGCACTATACTTGCAATTGGCACTATATAGCCACAACTGTGCCTGACAATAACTCTGTAAATATGTATCACCAGGACTGTGCTTCACAATAACCCTGTACATATATATTACCATTGGATCCAATAACCCTGTACATATGTATCACCAGGACTGTGCTTCACAATAAAACTGTACAGATGTATCAACAGGACTGTGCTTCACAATAACCCTGTACAGATGTATCAACAGGACTGTGCTTCACAATAACCCTGTACATATGTATTACCATTGGATACAATAACCCTGTACATATGAATTGCCATTGGATCCAATAACCCTGTACATATGTATTACCATTGGATAAGCCAAATAACCCTATACATATGTATCACCAGGACTGTGCTTCACAATAACCCTGTACATATGTATTACCAGGACTGTGCTTCACAATAACCCTGTACATATGTATTACCAGGACTGTGCTTCACAATAACCCTGTACATATGAATTACCATTGGATCAAATAACCCTGTACATATGCATTACCATCTGATCCAGTAACCCTGTATATGTATTACCATTGGATCAGCTTTGATCAGCTAGCATGGTGTGCCCTATGGTAAGGCACTTTTGGAGTGAGCATAAAATAACCTTCTCTTTATTGGTGTGCAAAAATACACAAATATTAAATTACATAGATTCAGACTTTCTGTTGCATAATGTACCTACAGATGAAGGTCTATGCCATTTGCATAATGCACCTACAGGTGAAGGTCTATGCTGTTTGCATACTGTACCTACAGATGAAGGTCTATGCTGTTTGCATACTGTACCTGCAGGTGAAGGTCTATGCTGTTTGCATACTGTACCTACTAGTGAAGGTCTATGCTGTTTGCATAATGCACCTACAGGTGAAGGTCTATGCTGTTTGCATACTGTACCTACATATGAAGGTATATGCCATTTGCATAATGTACCTACAGATGAACGTCTATGGTATTTGTATAATGTACCTACAGATGAAGGTCTATAGTATTTGAATGATGTACCTACAGATGAAGGTCTATGGTATTTGTATAATGTACCTGCAGATGAAGGTCTATGGTATTTGTGTAATGCACATACAGATGAGGGTCTATGCTGTTTGCATAATGTACCTACAGATTAGTGTCTATCCTGTTGTATAATATTCCTGCAGATCAGAGTCTGTTCTGTTTGCATACTGTACCTACAGATGAGGGTCTATGCTGTTTGCATGATTTACTTACAGACGAGAGTCTGTGCTGTTTGCATAAGGTACCTACAGATTAGTGTCTATCCTGTTGTATAATGTAACTTCAGGCCAGGGTCTGTGCTGTTTTCATAATGCACCTTCAGATCAGAGTCCATTCTGTTTGCATACTGTACCTACAGATGAAGGTCTATGCTGTTTGTATACTGTACCTACAGATGAAGGTCTATGCTGTTTGCATGCTGTACCTACAAATGAAGGTCAATGCTGTTTGCAAACTGTACGTACAGATGAAGGTCTATGCTGTTTTCATAAAAGTTCAATTCCTGTTGACAGTCATAAAATCTTACACTTGAGTTTTACACTATCTGAAAATCAGAAGCAACCTTTCAAAAGTAACATCATTTGTGATTGGTTGAAACAAAATGTTACGCTCAAAGTCCAGGTGAAGCATTATGATTTCCAGGCCTGATCTGCCAATGCACTGTGCAAGAGCAATGCCAGGATGAAGCTCTGCTAGGCTGGGTGGGAATTGTATGGA
The DNA here is from genome assembly GCA_028554795.2 of Sinohyriopsis cumingii. Taxonomy (NCBI): domain Eukaryota; kingdom Metazoa; phylum Mollusca; class Bivalvia; order Unionida; family Unionidae; genus Sinohyriopsis; species Sinohyriopsis cumingii. Next base: position 114,430,184 of record CM068833.1, read on the forward strand.
ACTGTGTAGGGGAATATGGCATGCTTGTGGTAGTGGCATTGCAGAAAAGTTGAGATTTTGTCTTGGTAGTTGTAATATTTTATGAGCTATGGAACCAGTCTGTGTGTTGAGTTATAATAATTATCCTGGTTGAAAGAAAGGTCACTGATTGTCTGAAAAAAATACTGTGAAAAATAACTGGAAAAATTAATTTTCAGAGGAAGCCTGTATGTTTGTGAATTGTGTGTACTTAGTTGTCATAAACAAAATAATATTTTCATTTTATTGCTGAAGTCACACAGGTACTGCTGAATGTAAATGGGGTAGTCTCTCACCACGCTAGATTTGATATGGTGGATACTTAAATGGCAATTTTCCTTGAAAACAAGCTGCACAGCATATCATGACTTGTAAAGCAAGTGTTGTGGGTTAAGTACCTGTCCATGCCAGCCCAGGTTGGCTGCCTTGTTATGACACAGGGCAAGGCACTTGGCTTTGGTATGTCACAGGGCAAGGCACATGGCTTTGGTATGTCACAGGGCAAGGCACTTGGCTTTGGTATGTCACAGGGCAAGGCACTTGGCTGCCATTTCCTCTGCAAAATAGTGCCAGTAATGTGTTAAAAACAAAAAAAATTAATCAGTTGAAAAGTTTATTTTTGAAACAGCAGCAAAGGTGCTTGCTTATTTTTTGCCAAACATTAACATTATTGTCTGTGGGAAATGAAATAGTTGCCTGGTCCCAGTTTGGATGTGTGACTGCTTTACTGTTAAAGTTATAACCTTGAAAACATAATGAATGCATCTGAATGTAATTATCGATTAGTTTATTTCTCCAGTGGTAACCTAATCCTTAAGGAGAAGCCCATCACCAGCTTTTAATGCAGAATTGAGGCCATTGTGAGTGCCAAAACCCTAACCACCCAAACAGCAAATAGCAAGGTTGATTCCTGGGGTTTATCATTGGAGTATTATTATGGTTTATAGCAAGGTTGATTCCTGGGGTTTATCAATGGAGTATTATTGTGGTTTATGGCAAGGTTGATTCCTGGGGTTTATCAGTGGAGTATTATTATGGTTTATAGCAAGGTTGATTCCTGGGGTTTATCATTGGAGTATTATTGTGGTTTATAGCAAGGTTGATTCCTGGGGTTTATCATTGGAGTATTATTGTGGTTTATAGCAGGCTTGATTCCTGGGGTTTATCATTGGAGTATTATTATGGTTTATAGCAAGGTTGATTCCTGGGGTTTATCATTGGAGTATTATTGTGGTTTACAGCAAGGTTGATTCCTGGGGTTTATCATTGAAGTATTATTGTGGTTTATAGCAAGGTTGATTCCTGGGGTTTATCATAGGAGTATTATTGTGGTTTATAGCAAGGTTGATTCCTGGGGTTTATCATTGGAGTATTATTGTGGTTTATAGCAAGGTTGATTCCTGGGGTTTATCATTGGAGTATTATTGTGGTTTATAGCAAGGCTGATTCCTGGGGTTTATCATTGGAGTATTATTGTGGTTTATAGCAAGGTTGATTCCTGGGGTTTATCACTGGAGTATTATTGTGGTTTATAGCAAGGTTGATTCCTGGGGTTTATCACTGGAGTATTATTGTGGTTTATAGCAAGGTTGATTCCTGGGGTTTATCATTGGAGTATTATTGTGGTTTATAGCAAGGTTGATTCCTGGGGTTTATCACTGGAGTATTATTGTGGTTTATAGCAAGGTTGATTCCTGGGGTTTATCATTGGAGTATCATTGTGGTTTATGGCAAGGTTGATTCCTGGGGTTTATCATTGGAGTATCATTGTGGTTTATGGCAAGGTTGATTCCTGGGGTTTATCATAGGAGTATCATTGTGGTTTATAGCAAGGTTGATTCCTGGGGTTTATCATTGGAGTATCATTGTGGTTTATAGCAGGCTTGATTCCTGGGGTTTATCATTGGAGTATTATTATGGTTTATAGCAAGGTTGATTCCTGGGGTTTATCAATGGAGTATTATTATGGTTTATGGCAAGGTTGATTCCTGGGGTTTATCACTGGAGTATTATTGTGGTTTATAGCAAGGTTGATTCCTGGGGTTTATCATTGGAGTATTATTATGGTTTATGGCAAGGTTGATTCCTGGGGTTTATCATTGGAGTATTATTGTGGTTTATAGCAAGGTTGATTCCTGGGGTTTATCATTGGAGTATTATTGTGGTTTATAGCAAGGTTGATTCCTGGGGTTTATCATTGGAGTATTATTGTGGTTTATAGCAAGGTTGATTCCTGGGGTTTATCATTGGAGTATCATTGCGGTTTATAGCAAGGTTGATTCCTGGGGTTTATCATTGGAGTATCATTGTGGTTTATAGCAAGGTTGATTCCTGGGGTTTATCATTGGATTATTATTGTGGTTTATAGCAAGGAAGATTCAAGGGGTTTATCCTTGGAGTATTGTTGTGGTTTATAGCTGCAGAACCATCCAGATTTAACTTGTCAGTACTGTTGTTTATCACACTGATGTCATCAAGTACTTTCTGTAGTATTCATTTATCGTCAGTTATGTAATTTTTGATTCAATATCCACTCAGCCAACCTAGGTGCCTTGCCATGTTCTTGGGAAGGGCACTTGGCACCCATTTTATGGGGACAATAGAACATATAATGTGTTAAAAGTGCCCTTAAAGTCATTAAAACAAAAAAAAGACATAGTTTATTGACTAGTTTTTGGTGTGCCTTTTTGATTCAGCAAACTCATGAAAGTACATTGAAAATTCCTTTCCATGTGTTTCAAAGTTCCGGATTTGGTTTAATAAAATAATGAGACTGGGATTTTAGTTGAAACTTCAAGATAAAATATCTTAATCTTCAACTTTTTTTAATGAAATTTGCTGGAAACATTTAGCTTCTGTACTGTTTTCTTATTAAATATATATGAAAACTTTGAAAGTGCTTGCTTGAGTGAAATAATGAGTTCTAACCAATTTCAAGTCATCTGAGTAAATGTTTTATAAATCCTTGGACAGCAATGGCCTTTTTGGCATGCATTTCTTTCAGTTACATTTTCCACCCACCCCTAGAAATACCCAATTTTTATGGACAATTTAGAAAGGTAGATTACAGAGTCATTCAGTCTTAGTATCTTGAATATGAAATTGATATACATTCATGGGATCAAATAGACTGAATTTCATCAAAATCAACATTTTCTGGAAACACTAAATATTTCATTCCCTAACATGAATCCTTATGAGACTTCCATTGTATAACATTGGGTCCTGCATCCAGTAATTACCTTCTAAGTTTTATTGTCTAGATACTGAAAATAAATTAATTCTGTGCAGCCAAATCACCTGTTTTATGCTCCATTTGATGTCAGACTAGATTATCTCCAAATATGTATAGGTGTGGAGATTGGGCATGTCACCTGTAAAATGATACATTTAATAAGATTTACCTAACATTATTGGAATGTTATTGGACAAGATATTGATTGTTGTACTTTATTACACTAAAATGTAGATTCAGTGCAGCAGGATGCATACAACTGTGGACATGTGACGGGTATCCAGGGTGTAATTTGGATTATGTTACAGTCGGCTCTACTTATCACTTAATTGTATAGATCGCTTAAGTGCATAGCGAAAGTATGGTCCCATTTTTCCTTCACTAATATACATGAATTCCACTTAAATGCATACTCCGTTTATATGCATAGCTTGGGTCTGGTCCTGAGGCTATGTATATATGCAGAGTTGACTGTATTGCAAAATTAATGCTAATTTTTGAAAATTCTTGCAAAAAAATCTTGTGAATGCATTAAATATCTGTGAATACACTAAAATCATGAATAATATTTTAAATCTGTACCTTTATGTTTTCATTAAAAAACCTCTGATGTGTTTAGAAAATTCTCAATATTCTTTCACATGTACAGAGAATTTCCCATCCCCAGCTTCTCATTTCTGGTATAAACCTTGGTATCATGATTTTAAATCTGTCAAATCCTACAGTATTCTGTCGTTATAATGCTGTCCATGGGAGCCATAGAATATACCACTTTATAGTGAGAACTCATTTTACACCACTACTCATTATGGGGGCCACATGGCCGAGTGGTCCAAAGTGCTCTCCGTTACGGATCACTGCCATCTCAACTCTGTCTGCATGAGTTCAAGCCTCGGATTTGGCCAATGTGGGTATGTGAGAAAGCTTGCCAGTAGCTTCTCATGGGTCGGTGATTCTTTTCAGGGTTTTCCTGGGTTCTTCCTCCACTATTAATACTGGCCGTCATGTATAGCCTATCATGTGCTGAAAAATGGCGTTAAACCCTACAACAACAACTACTACTCATTATTACACTGTCTATGGGGACCACTTGATAGTGAGATTACATTTTACTCCACTACTTGTTATAACTGTGTATGGGAACCATGGAATATACCACTTTATTGTGAGACTAGGTGTTATACCACTACTTGTTATAACACTGTCTATGGGGACCACTTGATAGTGAGATTACATTTTACTCCACTACTTGTTATAACTGTGTATGGGAACCATGGAATATAACACTTTATTGTGAGACTAGGTGTTATACCACTACTTGTTATAACACTGTCTATGGGGACCACTTGATAGTGAGATTACATTTTACTCCACTACTTGTTATAACTGTGTATGGGAACCATGGAATATAACACTTTTTAGTGAGACCACCTTTTATACCGCTACTTGTTATAACACTGTCTATGGGAACCATGGAATATACCACTTTATTGTGAGACTAGGTGTTATACCACTACTTGTTATAACACTGTATGTGGGAACCATGGGATATTGTACATTATAAGTGAAACCACATTTGACAAGACTACTTGTTATGACATTGCCAATGGAATTCATTAAGTATACCACCTTACAGTGAAACCGCCTTATAATGAAATACATTGTACGCATAATTTCACTATTACATTATAAAATGGGACACATACCTGTCTTATAACAAGATACATTATAATGAATGGTGCTATACTGAGTGAATGATGTATATGGTATATGCTGTTGTTGAATTATCTTGTAGTTTCAGGGAAAGTCACAAATATTTTCACTGATTTTTTTTTCCCTAAAAATTGGCATAATGCATTATTCAGTAAAATAAGAAACAAAGAGCCCACATCAGAAAATAAATGGACATTTTGACCATGTGTGACCTGTGCCATACACGTGATGTCCATTTAAAAAAGCCAGTGTTTTATGCTGTGTGGCATTCATTTAATAATAAGCTGTCCAATTCCCATGAGTTTGCTTCCAACTGATTAAATCCAAATCCAGATGACCAAGACTCTGACATTAATATTTGCAGCACAAAGGGATCAGGGCTTTCTTTGTTCTTCCATATCAAGAGAGCTCTTTTAAATGGGAGATCATCATGTGGAATTTATATTTAAACACAACAAATCCTCACTAATTTCAGTGTTGTCTCAGTTTATACATCAAAACAATTTATTTGATATCTTTTTGTTTTCATATGGAAGAATGTGTAATAATCATTATCATTCATGTAATAAAATCTTTATAGAATAAGAAATCACATGATTTATTTTAGACAAATTTGTATAATAATTATACATAAGAACATGTTACAGTTAAGAGAATTGTGAAAATCATATTTCTGGAAATGGTTTGAAACATTTCATCCAATATGATATGATTATTTCTGTCAATAGTGCCTTTAAGTTTAATAACATTGTTGAATATGAAAATATGTTCCTGAGATTATATAAGTTTTGAGAGTACAATGACATGCTGACACTAAAAGTTTGGCTTGTGAACTACTGAATTCACAATGATTTGCAGTCATTCATTTTACAGGGTTTTTCTTTGTCTTGTGAATATGCATAATTTAATAGTTGGATACAGGAATTACATGATTCCATGAAAACCTGGAAAATTCTGAATTTTGGCTTTTTAAATTCAAGGTCATGAAATTGTTACAAATTTACATTGTAGTTTTAAAGTCCTTGATAATCATATTTGATTACTCAAAAAATTGCTTTGGACCATTTTATATAGTCTGGAATATTGACATAATTGGTTTATTAATGATCTTGTTTTTTGGTCATCTCATGTGTTTCAACTTTTGGGGGGTTTTGTCATTTGATATATTACTTTTAACTCTACTGGTGGTAGACCAGATGAACCTGTGGGATGCTTATCCATCAGTCCACTGGCAAACATTTTTTATTACTACTCCTCCTAGACTACATTGAGGATTGCTATGAAACTTGACACTGAATGGATGGTCATATCAATAAAGGGTTTTCACTAAAAGATTTCTCATGAAGTCTAGGGGGTTCTAATAGAGGCGGATCTGATTTTCAATATGGCCCTCATGGCAGCCATCCTTTTCAATATGGCCACTATGGCAGCCATCCGTTTCAATATGGCCACTATGGCAGCCATCCTTTAATATCTGAATAAAAAGTCATATTGACATGGTGTTTTCATCAGACACATCTTATAGTGCTTTATTGGTCCTAAATGAAAATGGTGCCCCTCACATATCCTGTATGGCTGCTAGTGGTAATCTTGAGAGTCTTGTTATGTTTACTCCTACTAAATGGATGGTCATAGCAGCATGGTGTTGCCACTAAAAAACATCAAACAGTGCTTTGTTGGTCAATGGTGCCAATCTGACTTTTATTAGGACCACTAGAAAGTCATATTTATACTTCTTTTAGATGGCTGTTCACATCAGTATTGTTGAAAATCTTGTAAATATTACTCTTCCAAAATGGAAGTTCATATGAACATTGGGCTTTTACCAGAATACTCAGTATTATGTCTTGCTGAGCACTTTTACCAGAATACTCAGTATTATGTCTTGCTGAGCACTTTTACCAGAATGCTCAGTATTATGTCTTGCTGAACATAAGTTTGAATGATGCTGATCTGACAAAAACTATGACCACCATGGTGGCCATCTGAATTTTTTAAAATCATTATTCCACTTAAATGGAAAGTTATTTTGATATGAAGCTTGCATTAAAAGAGTTCCTGTGTTGTCTTGTTGGTCACCAGGAAAGCTGCTAGTGATGTCCACTTGACTCTAAATGAAAATGGTGTTAATCTGACATCCATTATGTCCACCACAGCAGCTAATTTGAAAAATATTTTTGGCTGAAGAATATTAGAGATGGTTTTGGCACTCACGGCTAAAAGGTAGCAATTATCTCATCTCTTGAAAACAAAGTTTGGTCAGTAAAGTATCAGTCCCTTCATGGGACTCTTGTTTGAGGTCCTGGAAATTTATTATTGAGATCCAGGAAAGTCCTGGAAAGATCTTTGAGTGGAAGCAAGTAACAACTCTGTGAATTGTATGTTGATGTTTATTTAACATGGGGTACAAGTCTGGTGTTGTCATTTGTAACCAGAATGATTTGGGAACTTGGTTCCATGTCTACAAGAATACAATCTATTTGCAAATCTCATAAATGAACCTAAAAGACTTGCTGATTGTTCTTCAGTTGTATGTCTTGCTTTACAGTTAGATGCTCAGTTCTTTTAGCCTTTGATATGTACCACCTTGTATATTAATTGTCTGATGAAGCAAGCATGAAGTTTACTAATTGGAGATTCAATTTTGAAATCAGGTCAGGCATGAAGTTTACTAATAAGAGATTAAATTTTGAAATCAGGTCACACATTTAAGTTCCCTGTGTTTGACCTAGAAGTCCCTTATCAATTTACTTATATGCCATTGACAAAGAGTGGCAATTTCAATGTCATTTTTAATTTAGTGTTACAAGGGGTAATAAAGTTTTATTTTAATTTACCTTGAACATGACATACAGCATTAAATACATTACAAGTACCTTGTTATTATACTTACAATGACAACCCAAGACTTGGTCTTTCTAGTACTATGAGCTGACTCAGTGACCGAACATTTAATTTTGGGGATAGGTGGGGTGGGGGAGAGGTTTGTGTCATGTAGACCTGGCATTATCTTTTTGACCATGATACTTTTTATCTCAAGGTAATTATTTTTTTTACTAATATGGATATAATTATTCTTTCTACAAATTGGGGTTAAAATTCCCAGATTTTCTGAAAATAAAATGGTCATTTGCTCAACACACTGGAAATGGCACTACAGCAAATGGGATATGACTGGGTCTTTAAGTCAGTGATTGGAAAATCACCTTGGAAATATCACAAAAGCTGTCATTCCAAACACGTGTACAATGTTTGTAAAATGATGCGTGTGGTTAGACATCATCAGAGCTTTCAGGTCACTCATCATCTTGGGTTATTTCTTTTTGGAACATTCACTAACTTTTATTTTCAAGTCCTAACCTGTTATAAAGTTTTCTGTTACAAATAATTCCACTGAGTTACTAGTATCATCTAAGTTTATCATTATGCATCTGTATTCTGCTTTATTGCAACTGATATTGGTAGAAATTTTTCTCTATCTGAATTTAACCCAAACTGTGAATGAGATTGGTTATGTCTTTGTTTATTTAAAACATTACATTGTAATAAGAAATTATGCTGTACCAGTCTACCACATGGTTTACTAATGGCTGATTTTTGTTGTTATTGTTGCTGTGGGGTTTAAAGCCATTTTTCAGCACACGATAGGCTATGCATGGTGGCCAGTATTAATGGTGGAGGAAATAACCAGGAAAACCCGGGAAGAACCACTGACCTACTATAAGCTACTGGCAAGCTCTAATGGCTGATGATCAGTCACTACCAAATAAGCCCAAGTCAGATTCTTTGCCCAATAATAGGGGAGAGAGTGGGTTTTTTTTAGACTTACTTTATCTTTAAATGCCAGCGCTATAAACCACTCGGCCACCCGAGGGGCTGTTAAGCTTTGTAGCAATGCATATCAGTATGTATTATAATAGAATTATTTATATGACAATATATATTGATTTCCTTTCGCAATAATCACACCTACAAGCTGCGTCGATATCAGTAGTATGGTGCTATTACTTGACTGGACTTCTGTGCAGGACCCCATGTGGCTGATTGGTCTAAAATGCTCACCTTTACATACCACCCACATCTCACCTCTGTCTGTTTGGGTTTGAGTCACAGTCTAGGCCAGTGTGGGTATGTGAGAAAGCTTTCCAGTAACTTCACCGTGGGTCGGTGGTACTACCTGGATCATTCTGTTTTCTTCCTCCACCAGATATACTGGCTGCCATGTATTGCCTATTGTGTGCTGAAAAATGGTATTAAACCTAAAACAACAACAACTGACTAATAAGACATTATCCAGTGATTTCCTACCATTTATGCAGTATAACTCCATCAAAGTATTATGAATTGGAGTTTCGATAGAAAAGAATGAAGAGGTGTTTATTTGTCTGTAAAGAGATAAAGTCATGTGACTACTCTAATACAGTGCTAGCTGTAAAGAAGATTTTCACTGACTATTCCTTAGTTTTGTTTTGTGCTTTGCTGTGGAGAGGTCATACAGTGTTGCCCATGTCCACCTGTCATGTTCTGCAAATTTCATTTCTGCGCAACAGATTTTGCAAGAGAAAGCATTGTTGCTACATTAACAATATAGCTATCAGAGGTCAAGGTCTTCATCTAGTTCTGTTTTTCTATTTTTTCTGTTATCTCTTTTGGGTGTGGTTATAATGGCAGATTTTTTAGTAAAATGTATAACTAAAAAACATGCAGCTAGTTGTTGATCAAAGAAACATTACTCAATGTTGTAAAAGGATTGCATGTTCACACATTATTGAAAGAATTGGTTTCTTTTTGTCAGTTGTTGGTTTAATACAACTTTCAGCACAGTATTGGTTTACCATGACATGAAAGAATCAATGGCATTAAAACTGTTCATTAATATTGGAAGGTTTGAAAAATCCACTTGTAATCTTGTCCTGACAAGTGGTAGGTGGGTGAGTGAAAACAACTAGAAGTATAAAAGTTGTTTTCTTTTGTCTGGAAAATTCATGGAGTGAAAGAATGAAGGGATGCCTTGATCTTATATTTGGGTTGATAATCTGCCTATGTCTTCTGGTCAGTTTATGTGGGGTTTTTTCTTGCCTCCAATAAACCTTCAGTGGCTAATGGAAAAGTGCAGGCATTTATATAATAACACAAATGAGGGACATTTCTAATTTATGGCTGTCAGTATTGACTGTCAGGAGCACAGAAAACAGTGAAGGTAATGATCCTCCTTGCCACAGCAAAAACTAATATAGGGGATTTGCACATTATGGTGGGATTTAATTGGCTGTTTTGGCAGCTCTAGGGATTTTTTAGGGTGTAATTTATGGCTGTCTGGGTGGAAAACATGTTTAAGCTTTTGTTTGCTAGCACCTGATTGTGCTGTGGAGAAAGTAAGAACAATGAATTATTTGGGTTTCATTGTAAGCTATAGATTGTAAGCTATTTAAATTGAAGATATGAAAGAGTATTACCTGATATATAGAAGAGATTTTGTTATATATCAAGATGGTGTTTACCAAGTCAATATTGCATGGCTTTTATGATTGTGCAGGGTTATAGCTTGGTCCTGCAGGGTTATAGTTTGGGCCTGTAGGGTTATAGTTTGGTCCTGCAGGGTTATAGCTTGGTCATGTAGGGATATAGTTTGGTCCATTTTCATTTAAAAAAAAACATGTACTAGCAGTTAATTTTCATTGTACATCTCATTTCACGGAATGGCAGTTGTACATGTTTACCTTCAGATACTGTATTTAGTTTTTGTTATTATTTCTCAAGTGTAGAAATAGTTATAGGAATAAACATAATTATCATTTTGTTAGGTGCATAATAACATGCAGAATTTAATAAGAAAAAAATCTACACCAAAATTTAAGTCACAAAATATAATTATAACTTTCTTGATTTGCTCACCAAGGTGGACATGACACTTATGGAATAAATGTCATACAATATGAGCATTGATTAGAGCCATGGAATAAATGTCATATAATATGAGCATTGATCAGAGCAGTGGAATAAATGTAATATTATATGAACTTTGATTAGAGCCATGGAATAAATTTAATATTGTATGATCATTGATTAGAGCCATGGAATAAATGTCATATGAGCATTGATTAGAGCAGTGGAATAAATGTAATATTATATGAGCTTTGATTAGAGTTATGGAATAAATTTAATATTGTATGAGCATTGATTAGAGCCATGGAATAAATATCATATTATATGAGCTTTGATTAGAGTCATGGAATAAATGTAATATTGTATGAGCATTGATTAGAGCCATGGAATAAATGTAATATTATATGAGCATTGATTAGAGCTGTAGTGATTAGTGGTTAGCATGCTGAACTTGAAACTGAAAGGTTGTACATATTTACATCTTGTCATTGGTTCAGCTGTATAATACATACCATATACAGTTACCAAAGTTTGTGTATCTCTTGCACATGGTCTAGGTTAGCAGTCTATTAACTTTAAGGCAGAAAGGTTAAAAGTCCTTGTCATCTGTTGCTGAAATAAGATGACTGCTTTCTGTACAAAAAACATGAGTTCTGCACAACCTACAGTTACTGTGGATAGTTTGTTCTTAATGCAAGGAAAACGCCTGTTGAATTTGGGGTTAAATGTCTAAATGTTTTGGCCAGTGTGATTGAAAAAAATGGTTTCTGCACAAAAATGTAGTTAATCTAAATTTAGGACTACTAAACACAGTCTGGGTGTATTAAAATAGAGGACTACTAAACACAGTGTATTATGTTCTGTTCTTAGTACGCTCATGTTGATTTATTGTGATTAGTGTAAATTTCAGGATAGCCTTCACAATATATCAGGGAAGGAGAGTGTGTGTGTGTGTGTGTGTGTGTGTGTGTGTGTGTGTGTGTGTGTGTGTGTGTGTGTGTGTGTGTGTGTGTGTGTGTGTGTGTGTGTGTGTCTGTCTGTCTGTCTGTCTGTCTGTGTCTCTGTGTGTGTGTGTGTGTGCCTGTGTGTGTGTGTGTCCATTTTTTCTTGTGAAAATCTTGTACTTTTGTTTTAATGTTAACATTATTTTTTTTAAACTGCACTTTTAGTCCAAATGAATGACCCATTTTTAAACTCAAACCTGCTTAGAAAAAATCATGGTATCCACCTGTGGATATATGATTATTGTTTTTAAAAACAGTTTTTACTTTTATGGCAGGTGAAAGACATATATACAGTCTGATTTCATTCTTATGGAATATGGCTTCCATTATTCCAGTTATCCTTTTGATATAATACTATAAACAGAAGTGAGTTTTTCAGTAATTTTGAAGTCATTTCAAAACTGTTACACTTTTCATGGCAGCCAAGGTATACACTATCAGTGCAATGTGTGTATTGTTTTGTGGACTTTTTCATTTATTAATTTGTCAAAATAATCAAAAAATTATAGATGAAACAACTAATTAACATTTTCTGAGGTACTTAAACACCTAACAAATTAACAGGTACTCCTAAACTTTAGAACAGAATATACCGGTAGTTCTGTGTACATACATCTATAAATTGAGGACAAAATATAAGATCTTTTCCTTTGATTGAAAGTGTATGAAAACTGAAAATAAAACGAGATCTACAGCTAATATATATAATATATAATACATTAGACTGCATGTGCCATTTGGTTGTGTTACAGTCATTTGGTTGTGTTACAGTTATTTGGTTGTGTTACAGTCATTTGGTTGTGTTACAGTATTTGTAACAAAAATCCTTCTATTGTTATTAGTGCCTGGCTTGAAGCATGAACAAGTTGTAAACTGCTTTGCAATTGCTTATTGTTCTGTCTTCACTAATTACCTGTGAGTACTTAGATGCAGGTGGTCAAGCACATGAGGTGTTAGTGGAACGTTTTCATGATATTGTTTGTAAAGAGAACATTGCATTTTGTTAGAATTTGTTCTGCTCAGAATAATGGATTAAAGTTTATTTTTGTACATTGATTTATCTGCACACCTGCAAAACTAATTAATATATATAACCTTCAGAAAGGATTGTAGACAGAATTATACTCCATGTAATACGGTCCCAATATGTCTTGTGAGGTATAATAATTTGCCTTGTAATAGCTATCCTAATGGTAATTTGTTTTGCAATAGCTATCCTAATGGTAATTTGTTTTGCAATAGCTACCCTAATGGTAATTTGTTTTGCAATAGTTACTCTAATGGTAATTTGTTTTGTAATAACTACCATAATTTGTAATGTAATTATTGTTATCCTAATTTGTCTTATAATAGCTATGCAAATTTGTATTGTAATAGGTATCCTAATATGTCAAGTAATAGTTATCCTAATGTCTTGTAATAGCTATCCTAGTGTCTTGTAATAACTATCATAATGCCCTTTAACAGTTTTCCTAATGTCCTATAATACCTATCCTAATTTCCTACAATAGCTATCCTAATGTCCTGTAATATCTATCATAATCTCATGTAATAGCTTTTTTAATGTCCTGTAATAGCTATCCTAATCTCATGTAATAGCTATCTTAATCTCATGTAATAGCTTTCTTAATGTCCTGTAATAGCTATCCTAATCTCATGTAATAGCTATCTTAATCTCATGTAATAGCTTTCTTAATGTCCTGTAATAGCTATCCTAATGTCCTGTAATAGCTATCCTAATGTCCTGTAATAGCTATCTTAATGTCCTGTAATAGCTATCCTAATGTCCTATAATAGCTATCCTAATGTCCTGTAATAGCTATCCTAATGTCCTGTAATACCTATCCTAATGTCCTGTAATAGCTATCTTAATGTCCTGTAATAGCTTTCTTAATGTCCTGTAATAGCTATCCTAATGTCCTATAATAGCTATCATAATCTCATGTAATAGCTATCCTAATGTCATGTAATACCTATCCTAATGTCCTGTAATACCTATCCTAATGTCCTGTAATAGCTATCCTAATGTCCTGTAATACCTATCCTAATGTCCTGTAATAGCTATCCTAATGTCCTGTAATACCTATTGTAATGTCCTGTAATAGCTATCCTAATGTCCTGCAATAGCTATCCTAATGTCCTCTAATAGCTTTCCTAATGTCCTGTAATAGCTATCCTAATGTCCTGTAATAGCTATCATAATCTCATGTAATAGCTATCTTAATGTCCTGTAATAGCTATCATAATCTCATGTAATAGCTATCTTAATGTCCTGTAATAGCTATCATAATCTCATGTAATAGCTATCTTAATGTCCTGTAGTAGCAATCATAATCTCATGTAATAGCTATCCTAATGTCCTATAACAGCTATCCTAATGTGTTTTGCATTCAATTTAGTCTATGCCTTTGCTTTCCATATTTTTGATCCATGTAATATTTTGTCTATTATTTCTTAATATAGCACTCCCTCACTTTAGGGCCCTCATTATAACACATTTGCCAACAAGAAATTGGTTACCCAGTGAAAATTCAAGGAGGGAAGACACCCATGATGACTGCATATATATTTTGTTCATGTTCATAGTTGTTGTTAAAATATTGCATGCATCCATATAAAACAATTTATCTAGCATTAAAACTACATGGCTCATAAAAATCCTAATTTTTATTTGAAGTTTATTTATAGTCTTTTGGTATTAAGGCATATTAACTGAAAAATTACCTATAAGGTAAAACTGACTTGTCCTGTTGGTCAGTTATCATGTTATCTATGATAACACTTACTCACTGCTCAGTTTATTTACCATCAAAAGTCAAAACCTAAGTCACCTATACCATAAACATAAATGGATCATCTCCATGAACAAAAGGATGTAACAGTTACACTAAGGTGAACAGATTAGATCCATCACACATTCGACTTTGTGTAGCGGTATTAATAACTGTAACATAAATAAAGCAACAAAGAGTAAAGACCTTTATAACACCTATAGAATTAACTAATATGGAAAGAGCAAATAAGTTAATAAGAGAAAAAGACATAGATCTCTTTCACTCTGGTCGTTATGTATTCCTACTCTGCCGATAAACAATTAAGGCAGTACTTGTCACCCTACTATATCATTTACTTCATTATAAGGTGGGGCCCCGGGTGGTCGAGTGGTCTAAGATGCTCACCTTTGCGGATCACTCTCACATATCACATCAGTCCCTTCGAGTTTGAATCCCGGCTTGACTAACATTGGTATTTGTGAAAGCTTGCCAATATCTTGCTATGGGTTGGTGGTTCCTCCTGGGGTCCTTACAGGTTCTTCTTCCACTAGATATACTGGCCATCATGTATAGCCTATAATGTGCTGAAAATGGCATGAAATCCTGCAAAATACAAACACTTGCTATAAAATGGTGTATGGATCCCATGTACAGTATTATAATGGAGTGTATTATCTGCTTCATTATAAGACTGTTACATTATAAGGCAGAATATTCCATGGTCCAGTCAACAGTGTTTTGATGGGCATACTCTTCATGTACTTCATTATAATGTTGTCTCACTATAAGACAGTATGGTCCATGGCTCCCATGGACATGTCATAATGAGGTATTCTCTTGTGTACTTCATTATAAGGAATTCTGCTCAATAGCCCCATGTACATTGTTGTATTGAGATAGTACTATATAATGTACTCGATTCTCTGGCAGTCTCAGAATGAGTTGGTATACTTTATAGTTCCAATACATAGTGTAATATTGAGGGAGTACCTTATGTGCTTCATTATCAGGCAATCTTGCTATAAGGTGGTTTACTCTATGGCTCTCTTGGGTAGTGCTATAATCAGGGAGTTCTTTATCACATAGTTCATCATAAGGCAGTCCTGCTTTTGAGGTGTTGGATGCTATCAGTGGCATAATGAGGGGGTCCTGTACATCAGCATGTGAGGTGTTGGATGCTATCAGTGGCATAATGAGGGGGTCCTGTACATCAGCATGTGAGGTGTTGGATGCTATCAGTGGCATAATGAGGGGGTCCTGTACATCAGCACGTGAGGTGTTGGATGCTATCAGTGGCATAGTGAGGGGGTCCTGTACATCAGCACGTGAGGTGTTGAATGCTATCAGTGGCATAATGAGGGGGTCCTGTACATCAGCACGTGAGGTGTTGGATGCTATCAGTGGTATAATGAGGGGGTCCTGTACATCAGCACATGGATACCTTGTTAAATCCCCATTGTCAAAGATAAATATATCTTTCATTTTTGTTTTTTATGTGTTGTAAAGAAAGATGACACAGGCTGATATTAAAATACATTTTATTTCTGTTTATCGTACTAATGGCTGATAAGAACTAATTATAATATGGCTTCACACCATTATTACCTTGATTGTGTACAACATATGCCATTGTGCAAAGAAAAACATCATTTCCATCATACCTGAGGAAGAACCTGGGAAAACCTCCAGAAAGAACCACTGACCCACAAGAAGCTACTGGCAGGCTTTCTCACATACCCACATTGGCCAAATCTGAGACTTGAACCCACCCAGACAGAGGTGAGATGGCGGTGATTTGTAACGGAGAGTGCTTTAGACCACTCGGCCACTCGGGGCCCCGTTTATGCTCTTTAATTATCAGTGGAAAAATTATCAACTGCTGCCTTGAATTATTGATGGGCCAAAAATCTATTGGTTTTTTATAATAACCATAACATTTTTAAGTTTTGAAGATTTCAAAATAATTACTTATTACTTGTATTGTCCCACCTTAAAGTGAACACCCACAATATGGAATCTTGTCTGACTTTTATTCTGATCGGTTACAGACATATGACATCAAAATCTGACTTTCATTCTGATTGGTTGCAGCCATATGTAATCAAGTCTGACTTTCATTATGATTGGTGACAGCCAAAGCATATATGGTCAGTCAGTATTTTGAGTTCTTATTCACAAAACAACCTTTACTTGTGAGACTACCACTTTTTCACTATTCTTGGCTAAATCAAATTATGTATCTTTGAGAGATGAATATTATATACATAGGATGTTGACATAAACGTTTCCCATTCCTCCTACCATAAATCTAGTTCCAACTTGACTTGGGACGTTCAGTATACAAGACAAATAAACAGTCAGTTAAATGTTGCTGATCAAGAACAACTTGTCAGGGAAGAGCAAGATATAAATACACTTAAAGAGCAAGATATAAATACACTTAAAGAGCAAGATATAAATACACTTAAAGAGCAAGATATAAATATACTTAAAGAGCAAGATATAAATACACTTAAAGAGCAAGATATAAATACACTTAAAGAGCAAGATATAAATACACTTAAAGAGCAAGATATAAATACAGTTAAAGAGCAACACATGCAGGTTGTTGTATGCTTTTCAAATATATTTTACATTCCCTAAATGACAGTGACTTTTACTAGAGTCCAATGCCTTCTTCTGATTCCATTATTCAGTACGCTAAGATACACTAAGTATGACCACTTGCCTAGTCATGGATGGCCTTGTCATTTTTCTCGATGAGGGGAGACTGTAGTGGTTATTGAATGGTCAGAATCATATCTCATTAAGCACCACTGGAAACATACAGCACCACAGAACCAGACCAATCAAATTTCTTTTAAATTCTTCTGGTTTATGTGTGTATGTGTTGGTAATTTATATAGGTACATAATACCCTCATCATTCTAATAGCGTTAGCTCTCTTTTCCTAAAAAAAAAAAGAAAAATGTATGAATGACCAGATTATGTTGAAAATAATTACAAATTTCCTTTCATCATAAAGAAAAAATACAACAAATTCACATGATCTTAGAATTGTTTGGAGTCTGCAGTGAAAAAGTACTGGGCTCCTTGGATGTTTTCTATGACTTGAGTCTGCAGTGACAAAAGTACTGGGGTCCTTGGATGTTTTCTATGACTTGAGTCTACAGTGACAAAAGTACTGGGGTCCTTGGATGTTTCCTATGACTTGAGACTGCAGTGAAAAAGTACTGGGGTCCTTGGATGTTTCCTATGACTTGAGACTGCAGTGTAAAAAGTACTGGGGTCCTTGGATGTTTCCTATGACTTGAGACTGCAGTGTAAAAAGTACTGGGGTCCTTGGATGTTTCCTATGACTTGAGACTGCAGTGTAAAAAGTACTGGGGTCCTTGGATGTTTCCTATGACTTGAGTCTACAGTGAAAAAAGTACTGGGGTCCTTGGATGTTTCATATGACTTGAGACTGCAGTGAAAAAAGTACTGGGGTCCTTGGATGTTTCCTATGACTTGAGACTGCAGTGTAAAAAGTACTGGGGTCCTTCGATGTTTCCTATGACTTGAGACTGCAGTGTAAAAAGTACTGGGGTCTTTGGATGTTTCCTATGACTTGAGACTGTAGTGAAAAAAGTACTGGGGTCCTTGGATGTTTCCTATGACTTGAGACTGTAGTGAAAAAATTACTGGGGTCTTTGGATGTTTCCTATGACTTGAGACTGCAGTGAAAAAAGTACTGGGGTCCTTGGATGTTTCCTATGACTTGAGACTGTAGTGAAAAAAGTACTGGGGTCCTTGGATGTTTTCTATGACTTTAAATCACAATATTTTTAAGTCATTACATTTTGTGGATTTAGTGAATTGATCAACTGAGTACATTGTTGAGATAAATATTCACCATTTTCCAGTATAATATATTATATTATCTAAGTGCTAGAAGTGTAAATATAGTTTTAGTGAATTCAGTTTTCCAACTACATTTGAAAGAGTCTTGGCCATTCAGAGATGTTGCGACATTTAATCATGAAAGAGAGAGAGAGAGAGAGAAAGATGGACAGAGAGACAGAGACAGAGACACAGAGAGAGAGATTTGTGGAGATTTGGAGGTTGGCAAAAATATGAAGTTCTCTACCTAATCAAACTGAAATCAAGATGTCCCAGGAGGTGTATCCCACTTTGTTATGCATCTTCAGTTTACCCCCAGCCTTGGTTACAGTGTATTACTTAACAGTATTCCCATTATGTAAATGATAACAGTCAGAAGGAGTTAGTGGACATGTTTGTAAAATTGGTTAATTAGTTTAACTGGCTACAGTATATCATGCACTTGCCATGTTCATACAGAGCAGGGGGGGGGGACACTTTAATTATGAGAGAGTGACCAATTAAGGCTCAAATTCAACTGTAATGGGCAGTGCCCTTAACTTCTGAAACAGTATTTATTGGCATTTCCAGTGTGCGCTTCTGTTCACAACACTTCCATACAAGATGGTTGCTGTTACTAACAAATGATTTTATGAGAAACATTTTTCTAAACTTAGCCATAACTGTGTGCATTGCAAAATGGAATCTCACACTTGTGTGTTAAATTGGAATTCCATTATTCTTGGATACATGGATCAAGTTTAAATATTCCTTATGTGAGAATTATCTTAAAATGCTTGAATTTGCAAGGTCTAAAGAATGTGTAAAAAAATAAACAGTGGAATGTGTGTATCATTCTTCTTTTATATGACAATGAACTCTTTGCATATATTTTATGGGATGATTGACTCTTCATATCTTTCTGAGATGATGGACTTTTTATATCTTTCTGAGATGATGGACTCTTTATATATCTTCATCACCAGGAGAATTGTCATAGGTAATATATAAATATATATCCTGACCCATTGGGAGATGATAAATTTGTTGGGAAAAATTGGTAGTCTTGATAACAGATTTTAATAAATTTGGGATTTTAATTTTCAAGGAATGTGATAGGAGTCCATGTAAACTAATGATCCTGAAAAATTATTGGCCAGATAGTGGGTGTTTCAATTTTGTAATCAGTAAGTTACTTAAATGTTTTCACACGAGGATTTTTTCATTCAAGGATTTTATCACACAAGGATTTTTTCACACAAGGATTTTTTCATTCAGTGTAAATTTTACCTTCTAAACTGATATTACAGAGTGGATAGTAGTGTCTTTCCTGAATAACAATGACTATAGTTCTTAACAGCTGGACTTTACAAAATAGTGTAAACTTTTGACTACAAAATAGTGTAACTTTTGACTACAAAATAGTGTAAACTTTTGACTCTACAACACAGTATAAAGTTTTGATTCTACAAAATTGTGTAAACTTTATTCTTCAAAATAGTGTGAACTTTTGAAATAATAACACAAATCATTCCAAGGCAGTTCATTAAAATAGTTCTAAGTGATAAACTAGTAGTCCATAAATCTTAATATACAATGAAGAAGAAAAAACTGATAACGATGAATTTTACACTCTATCTAGGCTTGTGTAAATTTTTTGCTTAAATACATTTTATAAATTGAAGGTCCAATTTAAATTCTTACTGATACATGATTACTGGAGGATGTAATTATAAATGAAAGATAAAATGTAAGTACATATGTAACTTTTACACTGAATTACTCTTCTACCTGTGAGTATACTGCTGTCGTTTCTCATTGATGACGTGGTCTGTTTACTTAGTTTTGAATAGCAGTCCACATCAATTTAATGTATAATGACTTGCAAATAAGAATCACTTCACATGTATCAATCTGTTGAGTAATATTTAAAATTACCTCTGCTTTGTTGCATGGTCTTTATAAGCACACATGCCAGATACAAATTTTTCCTTTGATGGCCTTCTTACCATGGCAGTTATAGCAAGCCATATTTCCTGTGCTGCTGACTTTGTTACTAGGAGTTCATTTCATTTGGTTAATTGCATGGAGAAGGAGAGGCATCGTAAGACAGCTTTCATTGGATAATATCACTTTGATTTTAATTCAGGAAAATTTCCATGAGAAAAGTCATTAGTATGTTCACTAAATGTCACTTATGAAGACCTGCGATTGCACATAGTGAGACAGTTGCTGTTTATTGCTATGTTAAATATAAAGGCAGTAATCTAGAGCTGTGTAACCAGTCTAGCTAAACTCCCATTGGTCTCTGCTAGTCTAGCTAACCTCCCATTGGTCTCTGCCAGTCTGGTTAAATTCCCCTTGGTCTCTGCAAGTCTAGCTAACCTCCCATTGGTCTCTGCTAGTCTAGCTAATCTCCCATTGGTCTCTGCCAGTCTGGTTAAATTCCCCTTGGTCTCTGCAAGTCTAGCTAATCTCCCATTGGTCTCTGCCAGTCTGGTTAAACTCCCATTGGTCTCTGCAAGGCTTGCAAATTCCCATTGGTTTCTGCCAGTCAAATGTTCATCTACATAATGAACATTAAGAGGGCAGCGCTGAATTAAAAACTAGCAATATGATGGAAGAAGAGACATGCATGATATGCACCATGTTGGTGTTTCTTTCACATTTGAGAGGGCCATCTATGATTGTTTTTGGCCTGATTGGCGCTAAAATGCAACCTCTATTGAACTCTGTACACCAGTCAAACTTGTGCTTATGATATAACACCTATGAACATACATGTACATAAAGAACAGAAACAAGTGGATAAGACCTGTGTTATTAAGATCTTGATGTCATCGGTTTAATACATCTGATGTGAAAAGCTGATATCTTTGAAGGCTCTTTGATTTCTGGAATCTGTAAATAGTCCTTTTGCTTTAGTCATTTATAAATTGGGTAATCATGTTACCAAGCCAGGTGGTGACATATTGGGATTGATAGTTCTTACTCATTTTGCCAGGTGTTATTTAATAATTCATATGCTGTCTAATGAATACCACCTGGTATCACCTAGCTCAATCAAAAATGCTGTATTACATCACCTTTGCAGCCTGTAAGCTGTTGTTCCCTTTGAAGTGAGCACCTGCAACTATAATACTGGTAAACGTGGAATGCAGTGTATGCTTAGATTACATGTGCACAAGACTTGACAAGTATTGATTTAGATTTCTTCTTTACTTTTTGGCATCATAATAGGGCAGATATAGTGCTCTTTAATTGTAATGTTTTTCAACATAGTCATAAAGTGGCATTCACTGTACATTAGGTTATTTTATAATGAGGTTGCATGAAAAATATGTGATAATATTGCATGAAAACACAAAAATGGGGTATTGAATGATACAAAACAACACTATATTTCAGCTATTCCATTCAGGTGCTGGGGCAGAAAAGGAAACAAAACACAGCATCCTTATTGATCAACAAATCAAGTTTTTACAATGTGGATTACAATGCATTTTCTCAATTTAACATTTTGTTACCTATTTTATTTTCAATTATTTCTTTTAATTATTAGCTCTACTGATCATAGACCAAAAGAGTTGATTGGATGGTACATTGTCCATCATCCATCGTCCATTATTATTAGTTTCTTACTCCTCCTAAACTACTTAGAGAATTACCTTGAAACTTTACACACACATTCATCCTATGGTCTAGCTGGTCCTGAATGAAAAGGTGCTGCTTGGACCTCCAATATAGCTACCATGGTTGCCATCTTGAAAATCTTGTTGTTGCTATTCCTCCTGAGTTGATGTTCATATCAACGCTGGTTTTCATAAAGGCTTTCTGATTGATACCAAAATGAAAATGGTGCTGATGTGACACATGGCCACCAGTGTAACCATCATCACTAATCCTTCTACATGGATGGCCATATCAACATGGGGTTTTCACTGAAAGACATCTGATGATGTCTAGTGGTTCTAAATGAAAAAAGTGCTGAACTAAAGTCTAGAATGGTTACAATGGCAGTGATCTTGAAAATCTTGTTATTAATACTCCTCAAGAATGGATAGTCATATCAACATGGGCTTTTCACTTAAAGACTTTTATGACATCTGGTTGATCCAAAATAAAAATGGTGCTGACCTGACATCTAAAATGGCCACCACTGCAGCCATCTTGAAAATCTTGTTATCAGTACTCCTCCAGAATGGATGGTCATATCGGCATGGGCTTTTCACTTAACACATTAACCCCTTGATGTTTTTGTCATTTTTGCCTGAAAATGAAGTAGGAAACACATTTTGAAAGCTATTTCTGAATAGATCCAAAAACACCAAATTCCAGGTGATCTTTAGAAACATTGTTTCTCATTGGCTATTTGACTCGTGCATGAGCAGATGGCTAAAAGTTGGATTTTTTTAATTTTTTTTTTTGCTAAATGGAGCCATTATTTTTGGATCAAGACCACTCTTTATTCCAAATGCCCATCTTATTCTACTTTTTGCAAAGGCTTTTCTGTCTGTTTGCAGTTCATACCAGTTTGCCTTAGATCTGAGACCAAAAAGTCTAAAATCCAAACACAAAATCAGATTCCAACCATGGCTAATACCTCCTGCCACATTAACTCATTGCTAGGGGTTAATGTGTTAAAGACTTTTATGACATCTGGTTGATCCAATATGAAAATGGTGCTGACCTGACATCTAATATGGCCACCACTGCAGCCATCTTGAAAATCTTGGTATAGCTACTTCTTAATAGATGGTCAGCATGGGGTTTTCTCTAAAAGACTTCCTAAAATGTCTAATTGTCTTGGAGCTGATCTGAAGTCTAGTATGTTCACCATGGCAGCCATGATAAAAAACTTTGACTGTACTTGAACATAATGTCACTAATTCTCATGAATGAATGGTCATGACAACATGTGGCTTTTACAAAAAAATTCTTCTAATGGTGTATGATTTGTCCTAAACGAAAAATGGGACCATTTTTAATCCTGTAAGGCTGCAACAGCCATGCAGTTCAAAAAGAATATAGAGGGATTTAACACAAAGCAGTTAAAAAGAAATGGTCTTATCTTCTAGAAATTCTTTTCAGCCAGTGCAGGGTTAGTTCTCTTGAGGCACTCTTGTTGTCATACTTTGTAGGAATGTTTTTAAAGCCTGAGTTATAACAACTATGTATATTGTCAGAAATCTTGTTTTTAGTAGTCATCTCTTGAATGGTATATACAATTTCAATAAAATTTAGTAGGAATTAGTTTAGGATATCATTTATCAAAATTGTATATGTGGTGGATGCCCAAGGAATGGTGTAGCATTCATAGCAACCAGATATAAAATCTATTTTTAATTTGTTCTCAGAATAGCTGATCCAATTTTGATCAGATTCGGTAGGAATGTTTCGCAACTATGCTCTGTCAGATTTGTGTGCAAGTTTGCTCTCCAAGCGAGAGTGGGAAGGTTTCTTGGAAAATGCTATATCAAAGCTGTGTATGGGGTGGTTCTCGAGGCAATAGTATGGCTTCCTTAGCAACCAAATGGAAAATCTTTTATCAGAGTCTTCTCTACAAAAGCTGATCCAGTTTTGATCAAGGTTGGTAAGAACAATTAAATGGACAAGCTCTAATAAAATTGCTTGTGGCTTCCTGAACAACTATATTGAAAGCATATTATTAACTTCCTTAGAATGACAGAACCAATTATGATCATACTAGGAATGTTTTTTAATTATGATCAGGTTCATATGTGTGGTTGTTTCCCTAGCGGGAGTATTGCTTCCACAGAAACCATGTGGAAAAGTAGTTTCAACTTCATCAGCAAAACTACCAAGCCAGTTTAGATTTAACTCAATAGGAGCAATTTATATGTGTCCACCCAAATTTTATTCCATTGGTGGCTGCCTAGCAATGGTGTTGCTTTGATGGCAACTAGGTGTCAAACCTATTTTCAACTTCTCGAGAATGAGCAAGTCAGTGCTGATCAAATAGGAAGGAATTCTTAATAGGACATGATAGTTATTCTCTAAGAACTGTTTTCAATGGTTTCCCCTGCAGTTGTCTGGTTTTCTTGGCAACCAGGTGGATAAACCTTTTCTCAGTTATGGCTCTAGAATGGCTGAAAGATTTGTTCAGATTTTTTGGGAATGATTCTTGGGACCTACTATACAGACTTTGTCTGGATCTAAACACCTTTCACTGGATCTAAACACCTTTGTCAAGATCTAAACACCTTTGTCTGGCTATAACTACTTTTGTCCATATGTAAACACCTTTGTCTTGTTCTAAACACCTTTGTCCAGATCTAAACACCTTTGTCTGGCTATAACTACCTTTGCCATATGTAAACACCTTTGTCTTGTTCTAAACACCTTTGTCCAGATCTAACACCTTTGTCCAGATCTAAACACCTTTGTCTGGATCTGAAAACCTTTGTCTGGATTTAAACACCTTTGTCTGGATCTAAACATCTTTGTCCAGATCTAAATACATTTGTCCAGATCTAAATATCTCTGTCTGGATGTAAACAACTTTGTTGGATCTAAGCACCTTTGTCTGCATCTAAACACATTTTCCCAGATTTAAATACCTTCGTACAGATCTAAACACCTTTGTTCAGGTCTAAATACTTTTTGTCCAGATCAAAACACCGTTGTCCAGATCTAAATATCTTTTTCTAGATCTAAACACCTTTGTCTGGATCTAAACACCTTTGTCTGGATCCAAACAACTTTGTCCAGGTCTAAACACCTTTGTCCAGATCTAAATGCCTTTGTTCAGATCTAAACATCTTTTTCTAGATCTAAACACCTTTGCCTGGATCTAAACACCTTTGTCAAGATCTAAATGCCTTTGCCCATATCTAAACATCTTTGTCTGGATCTAAGCACCTTTGCCTGGATCTCAACACCTTTGTCCAGATCTAAAGACATTTTGTTTGTTTCTAAACACCTTTGTCTGGATCTAAACACCTTTGTCTGGATCTAAACATCTTTGTCAAGATCTAAATGCCTTTGTCCATATCTAAACACCTTTGTCTGGATCTAAACATCTTTGTCAAGATCTAAATGCCTTTGCCCATATCTAAACACATTTGTCTGGATCTAAACACCTTTGTCAAGATCTAAATGCCTTTGCCCACATCTAAACACATTTGTCTGGATCTAAGCACCTTTGCCTGGATCTCAACACCTTTGTCCAGATCTAAACACATTTATTTGTATCTAAACACCTTTGTCTGGATCTAAACACCTTTGTCCAGATCTAAACACCTTTGTCAAGATCTAAATGCCTTTGTCCATATCTAAACACATTTGGCTGTATCTAAACATCTTTGTTTAAATCTAAACACCTTTGTCTGGATCTGAACACCTTTGTCAGATCTAAACATCTAAACACATATGTCTGGGTCTGAACACATTTGTCTGGATCTAAACAGTTTTCTCCAGATAATATGTGCATTTTTATTCAAATGTTAAAGTTACTTTCAAATATATAGCTGCAAACTTTGATGGATAATCAACAGATTAGCCAAAAGGATAATACAGCATCAGAGTTGTTATTTTGACAAGACAAAAAGCTGACCTTACTGTGAAGTCAGCACTGTTCATTTATTGTAGTTGACTGGAGAGTTTTTTTAGCTTGTACTATGGTATCAGAGGACCAGTATGTCCTCCACAGTTCTCAGGATAAAGCCAATGCAATCAGTGAGGAGTTAAGTTATTGTTCTTACTATCATCTTTATGTCACAGTGCTCTTAATGCCCTAGCCACCATGGGCACCCACAGGGTTTTTACAGGGTGGGTCAGGTTTTTTGCTTGGAGGGGTCGGTCAGTCATGTTCAGTAAGTAGTCTGAAAGTAAAGCTAATATCTACTAAGCATTTTGAACAGAATCTTATGACATATTTTCAGTTTTATTTGCATGATTAAACTTGTTGGAATTTATATATATATATATATTTGCAGTATGATTTTCAGGGGGAGTAACATGACCCTCCTTAACCTATGCTGCAGGCATGCTTGCTAGTCACTATACATATTCTTGATGCCCTAGTCACCAGACATGTTCTTAATGCCCTAGACACTACACATGTTCTTGATGCCCCAGTCACTACACATGTTCTTAATGCCCTAGTCACTACACATTATCGATGCCCCAGTCACTATACATGTTCTTAATGCCCTAGTCATTACACATGTTCTTGATGCCCCAGTCACTACACATGTTCTTAATGCCCTAGTCGCTACATGTTACTGATGCCCCAGTCACTATACATGTTCTTGATGCCCTAGTCACTAGACATGTTCTTGATGCCCTAGACACTACAAATGTTCTTGATGCCGCAGTCACTACACATGTTCTTAATGCCCTAGTCACTACAAGTTATTGATGCCCCAGATGCTATACATATTCTTGATGCCCTAGTCATTATACATGTTCTTGATGCCCTAGTCACTATACATATTCTTGATGCCCTAGTCACTAGACATGTTCTTAATGCCCTAGACACTACACATGTTCTTGATGCCCCAGTCACTACACATGTTCTTAATGCCCTAGTCACTACACATTATTGATGCCCCAGTCACTATACATATTCTTGTTGCCCTAGTCATTATACATGTTCTTGATGCCCTAGTCACTATACATATTCTTGATGCCCTAGTCATTACACATGTTCTTGATGCCCTAGTCACTATACATGTTATTGATGCCCTAGTCACTTATCGATGCCCTAGTCACTACACATGTTCTTGATGCCCTAGTCACTACACATGTTCTTGATGCCCTAGTCACTACACATGTTCTTGATGCTCTAGTCATTATACATGTTCTTGATGCCCTAGTCACTACACATGTTCTTGATGCCCTAGTCACTACACATGTTCTTGATGCCCTAGTCACTAGACATGTTCTTGATGCCCTAGTCACTACACATGTTCTTGATGCCCCAGTCAATACACGTTCTTGATGCCCTGGTAACTACACATCTTCTTGATGCCCTGGTCACTACACATCTTCTTGATGCCCTGGTCACTACACATCTTCTTGATGCCCCAGTCAATACACGTTCTTGATACCCTGGTAACTACACATCTTCTTGATGCCCTGGTCACTACACATGTTCTTGATGCCCTAGTCACTAGACATGTTCTTGATGCCCTAGTCACTACACATGTTCTTGATGCCCCAGTCAATACACATTCTTGATACCCTGGTCACTACACATCTTCTTGATGCCCTGGTCACTACACATCTTCTTGATGCCCTGGTCACTACACATCTTCTTGATACCCTGGTCACTACACATCTTCTTGATGCCCTGGTCACTACACATCTTCTTGATACCCTGGTCACTACACATCTTCTTGATGCCCTGGTCACTGCACATCTTCTTGATACCCTGGTCACTATTCATATTCTTGCATGATATTGTATATACTTATATATTAATGATTTGTTTTCTCCCTGAAATAATTTTTTTATAGATTAACCTTTAAAATGTATAAATATGATAGTTTATTTAAGATGTAAAACATTAATATTTTGTGATTGGACATTTCAATATATTAGTTTCCAACTGTTTAAAAAAATTGGATCATAGCTGTTATTGTGTTTTTAGAGGGCTTGTTAAATGTCTGGATGGAGATAAATGAGGGAGTTGTGTACCACCAATACCAACCAATTAATCAGAAATTTGTCTAACTTTGGTGTCTTTTAACCTGCCTATATTACTACTAAGTTATGTAGGATAAGTGATATCGGAACCATTTGTGCCACTTGTTTTTGTTATACATCTACATGTTTATGATACAATACCCTAAAATGGTTGGATGTCTTTTGTCCTTTAATTTATTTGTTGCATGGAACTTGGTGGAATCCTGTTCAGACAAATATTTGTACTTTTGAATCAGCCATGTTCTTACTTATTTATTTTTTCAAACAGGGAGGTAACAGATAGCTCATTTTGTAGTGTATTGGACATGCTGTCCAAGGGTTATATTTGTTACCTGCCATGGCCAGTCTGGGTTGGCTGCCTCTAAGTATCCTTGGGAAAAGCAAATAGTTCCCTTTTCCTAATCATGATATCCAATAATGTGTTAAAAGTACCATTAAAAACTGACAAAACAAAAACAAAACAACATTTTAAAATAATGAAATAATAAATGTATTTTAAAAACAAAATGTATGAAAAATAATAGATACAAGGCATGTTTCAAATTAATACACTCATGGACTAGGCCCACATCTCACCTTGCTTGTTCTACAAAGTTAACCTTTTGAAGAAAGGAAGGCAAGAATGTATCAAGGGGCAAACATTGGATTACATTGGGGATTTTCTTCACAGATAAAATAACACTCAGTTGCTATTCCATTGTTTCTGGGAATAGTAGTACATAGAATTATTGTTGCTCTGTTGACCTTACTGACACCTTGCTATCTAGTAATGACATTAATCTATGAAATGGTTTTGGGATCAAAGAACATGTTATTTGTCTTCAGTCAGGGTCACAAGTTGGGCATTTTCTTAGATCCTGGTGTTTTTCATGATGATATTTGACTAGGGATTGTGTGTGGTGTAAATTTACCTTCCAGATTAACATTTTTATACATGCTGTAAAACCTTTCAAATCATTTATCAGTCAGTTAGTTTGTTGGTCAGTCAGTCAGTCTGTCAGTCTCTATCTATCTATCTATCTATCTATCTATCTAAATATCTATCTATCTATCTATCTATCTATCTATCTATCTATCTATCTATCTATCTATCTATCTATCTATCTATCTGTCTGTCTGTCTGTCTGTCTGTCTGTTGGTTTGTCTGTCTGTTAATCTTTCTATCATCTATCATTTATTATCTATTATCTAGTTATTTAGTTACAATCCAATTTATGTTGATTGGGTATCATTAAGATTCAGGTTTTCAAAATTCATGATAATAAAACTAAATTTTGATTAAGCTTCAGAAATTATTCTTCTGATTCTCATCAATTTACCATTCATACTTTCCTATAAATCAAACCCAACTGCAAACAACATAGACCTGATCTGCTGTTACATAACCTACCAACAGATGATGGTCTGTGTTGTTTATTCTACTGATAACTCCTAACAAACTGCATAGATCCAGATCTGCAGGTGCATTATTCAATGGCATATCTTGGTTTGTGCAGCTTACAATTGGACCCAATATATAAGCAAGTAAATATGGTACAACATAGAACAAAATCATCACTGTAATTGAAATAAATTAACAAATTAGTTCAGTTTATTTAAATCAAGTACAGTAATATAAACAGTAATAGAAATTAAATTGTGTGTGTGTGTGTGTGTGTGTGTGTGTGTGTGTGTGTGTGTGTGTGTGTGTGTGTGTGTGTGTGTGTGTGTGTGAGTGGACGTAGAACACATCAGCACAAATCTCTCTATATAGTGCAAAGTAATTTGAGCTGTAAAAAGGCATACAAAACAAAGATAGGGGTACTTTTCTATTTATACTAGACTATTTTAAGCATGGAAGACATTATCAGTGGGAACATCATACTGGGAAATATCCTAAGGAAATTTGGCTGCCTCTATTAGTCACTTTTCTATAGTATGTAGCAGGGTACATTGGGTTTATTCTACATCCCAAAATCCACAGAGGGCAGAATGATAGCAGCATGAATGGTTTGGCATTTTTAATGCAAAGGAAATGTATTAAATCTGTTTTAATATAAAACATCAATCTCATATAAAGATAAGCCTTCAAACTATTTTGAAAAACAAATAAACATGAGAAAGCCACTGTATTTTATCATGTGGTGTGAAAACTAGAAACAACGTAATAAAGCAAATTATGGATGTTAATTAATAAAATAGGGATTTCATAGTCTTTTAAAAATGTAGACAAAGTGCAGCATTCACTTGTAACAATAAACATAGAAAGTACATGTTGTAGACATAAAAGTGCTCCACCTTTATATTACTTATTTCAGGTCTGTAATGTAGTAAAGAGAGGTCAAAGACAAAATAGAAGAAAAAAAAAAGACCATGTATAATGCTAACCTGGAAATTGATTGACAATCTAAGAAAGACTGAAATCTAGAAACTGAACCTGATAATTCCAAGTTTGTTGAAACCCATCCCCATCCCCCATAATGGACATTATTTATGAAAGGAAATGCCTAATTGTATATAGGCCTAATTTGAAAACTGTCTCACCTGGAAATTAAAATGATAATCAGTCATCCAATCCAGATGCATCAACACAGGTGTTTGACTTGAAAGACTTAGCAAAGTGAGAAACATGCCATCCTATTGACTTTAATTTACCATAGAACACATTAGGCACAACTAATCCAGTTTCAGTTGTGTGCTTAGTAAGCATGGGTTTATTTAGGTTGAAATCATTTTCAGTGACCAATAGCAAATTGCCTAGAGTTTGCATGCAGTGTTGTGGATTGACCACTGTTGACTGATATTATGTGTGAATAGAGGTTCAGTGTTTATCACTAGAGTGATCAACCTGAATAGGTGTAGTAAACTGATATAACACTATTGGCTTTAATTTAAAAA
Organism: Sinohyriopsis cumingii; assembly: GCA_028554795.2. NCBI lineage: Eukaryota > Metazoa > Mollusca > Bivalvia > Unionida > Unionidae > Sinohyriopsis > Sinohyriopsis cumingii. Next base: position 114,461,224 of record CM068833.1, read on the forward strand.
TAAGATACATTTCTGTTGCCCATGATTGTATAGTATACAGTGACCATGCAAATACTGTTAACCTTGGACCATGATTGATACTAATAGGCACTGGACCATGTTTAATGTTAAGGTACTGGATGTAATAAAGGTGGTCTGATCTGTGACCAGCTTAAACAGAGACACAGGAAATGAAATGTGTGTAAATTTTGGAGTTCTGCAAGTCGATTCTTGTGTGGATTACATGTTGTTTCACCAGTGTTTCAAAATGTGTGGATGATATTTTATGGGATTTACCTGCACTGAGGATGCCACCCAAAAAGCGTCGGAGGTTGAGTTTGAGACGTTCTTGGAGCTGTCTGTCAGATGAAAATGTAAATGAGGTAAGAAAGAAAAAAGAGTTTCTGTATTGTTTTTTGTAGCAACATTTTGCCTATTGCTACGGTTAGTTCCAATTAGAGGGTGAGAAAGGTGGCATGAGTACAGTTCTTTTTACATGTATAACATACCTAGTGACATTTCAGTGATGTAGATGCATTGATTTAAATAAACTTGTGAAACTTTAACTATGGATGCATTGTAGATGAATCTGTGTCATTCACTTAAACAGGGTTCCAAATTTTAACCTAGTTTATATTGCTTGTTACATTTGATAAAATGACTGACATTTAATGAAGTAGATTAGTGATAGACAGATAACTGGCCCAACAGATTTGACTTTCTATGAATGTTGTGCACCCCCCCCCCACACACACACACACATTCTCTCTCTCCCTCATTGCTCCTTCTGATGTCACTGCCACATGTGGAATGGCAAGAAGGCCTCTTGAAAAAGAGTTATCTTGTGGGAAATAAATGGAAAACAGGGAGCTATAGAGTTTTGTTAACCAGACCAATCATTGGATCTGGTGGAATAAGTAATGTCAGAACATTGCTTTCCCAAAATGTTGTCATTGTAATAAATAGATGGCATTATGTTTCATGTAACCATTTACAGTTTCAATGACATATTGTAATACACCTACTGCCTTGGCATTAGGAATGACTGATTGTAATACACTTAATGCCTTGGCATCTGTAATGACTGACTGTAATACACTTATTGCCTTGGCATCTGTGATGACTGATTGTAATACACTTACTGCCTTGGCATCTGTAATGACTGATTATAATACACTTACTGCCTTGGCATCTGTAATGACTGATTGTAATACACTTATTGCCTTGTCATCTGTAATGACTGATTATAATACACTTACTGCCTTGGCATCTGTAATGACTGATTATAATACACTTACTGCCTTGGCATCTGTAATGACTGATTGTAATACACTTATTGCCTTGTCATCTGTAATGACTGATTATAATACACTTACTGCCTTGGCATCTGTAATGACTGATTATAATACACTTATTGCCTTGGCATCTGTAATGACTGATTGTAATACACTTATTGCCTTGTCATCTGTAATGACTGATTATAATACACTTACTGCCTTGGCATCTGTAATGACTGATTATAATACACTTACTGCCTTGGCATCTGTAATGACTGATTGTAATACACTTATTGCCTTGTCATCTGTAATGACTGATTATAATACACTTACTGCCTTGGCATCTGTAATGACTGATTATAATACACTTATTGCCTTGGCATCTGTAATGACTGATTGTAATACACTTATTGCCTTGGCATCTGTAATGACTGATTATAATACACTTACTGCCTTGGCATCTGTAATGACTGATTATAATACACTTACTGCCTTGGCATCTGTAATGACTGATTATAATACACTTATTGCCTTGGCATCTGTAATGACTGATTATAATACACTTACTGCCTTGGCATCTGTAATGACTGATTGTAATACACTTACTGCCTTGGCATCTGTAATGACTGATTATAATACACTTACTGCCTTGGCATCTGTAATGACTGATTATAATACACTTATTGCCTTGGCATCTGTAATGACTGATTGTAATACACTTATTGCCTTGGCATCTGTAATGAAAATGATGCATAATAAATAAGATCAATGCAATTTTGACTTGAATGACAACATGGAGTATGTCTAGATGAGTTTTGAAATAGTTTTGAGATAGTGAGAAATTTGTTTGTAGTTTGCTTGCACAAAGTTTGACCAAAGCACAGTCAATTAATAACAGCTATCAATTAAGCTATATTCAGTCTAATATAAAGGTCACCTGCTTACAAAGGACAAAATTAATGACCTCCATTCTATGCATTCCACTGTCATATTCAACAACCAAGAAAATTACATCTGCTTTAAAACAATATTAATGGCTTCCTTTCTTTATATAGTTCACTGCCACATTCATTCTCCTAATAAAGGATACCTGCTTACAATGGACATTTAAGACCCTTTTTTCTATTTCAATACAATATTGAACCTTCATGTAAAGGATACTTACTTGAAATAATCATATAAGACCCTTTTTATATTTCACTCTCATATTCAACCTCCTTGTAAAGGATATTTGATTACAAAGGACATTTATGATTACCTCTTTATTGCATTTCACAACCATGTTCAGTGTTCTTATAAAGACACCTGCTTACACAAGATATGCATGATTCTCTCTTTTCTTCATTTCACATCCATATTCACACCTTATAAAGGGCACCTGCCTACAGAGGCCATTCATGACAAATTATTTCCTATAATTCACAGCCATATTCAGCCTCCTTGTAAAGGGTACAGGAATGCTAAAGACATTTACGATTGTCACTTTTCTACATTTGACAACCACATTCAACCTCCTTGTAAAGGACACCTGCTATAAAGAACACACATGAACCCTTTACTATGTTTCACTGCTGTATTCACCCTCCATATAAAATACACATATGTACAAAGGACATTTATATCTTAATTTTCAATATTCCACTGACATTTGAGGTTGCCATTTAAAGAACACTTACTTGTAAAGGACATTTATGATCCCTCCCTATTTTATTCTTCTGCCATATTCAGCTGTTAAGTATAGGACACCTCCTTATAAAATACTACCACTTTTCTATATTCCTCTACCAATATTCAACCTCCATATAAAGGATACCTTCTTACAAGGGACATATATTATCCTTACATTTCACTGCCATATTTAACCTCCATCTTAAGGACACCTACTTAGGGCAACATTGATGACTCCCCTTGTTTATATTTTTCTGCCATATTCAACCTCCATGTAAAGGACACTTGCTTGCAGAGGACATTCATAACCTGTGATGTGTATATCTATGTTGTGTGTTTAACTTTTGTCCAAGATTGTAGATGGTATGGGTCATTTTGTAAACAACATATTCCTTAGCTAATTTGTGTCTATGATTGTAGATTATACTTTAAGATAAAGATGACTTGTAAACATGCTCACATGAATTTAAGTTCAGGACCCTGGTTTTACCCTTGAAAATTTATGATATGCCTGATTCTGGTTATTTGCTGAAAATGTAAGTAAGCAGACATGATCTTGTTTGCAGAGTTTATGGAGATTTCTGTTGGAAGTGGCCTAGATCCAGTACATTTTATTGCATCATAAGTTAGGTGACAGTCTGTATGTAAGTTTGTCATCAACAAGATTATTCATTCCTGTTTAATATCAGTCTTTGTGGAATAAATTTTAATTGTCTTCAGATATTATTTGACATGAATAATTTATTTTTTAATTATTCATTGGAATTACAAACTGCTCATTTACACTATCTTGTGATTATTGTGAATTCATTGAAAGATATTCTGGATTTTGATACATCCAGACTGTTGGCACATCAGTTCATTCAAAACTATTGGTTGACTATTGGTTGATCAGCACATTTAAGACTTGGAATTAATTTGGAACTCTATACTTTTGGACATGTGATTGACATTTGTGGTTATTTTGGGATTTAATTCACAGTACTGTAAAGCTTCTCTTAATTTTTCATCTTATAACTTAGAAAATTAAACTATTTGTTGAATTTTGCTAAACTTGCTGGTTTTTCTTTTTTTGTTACTTAGTTTAAGACCATAGATTTGTAACACCCACCTTTCTGTGTTTCTCTGCCATGTTCATTTTCCATGTAATGTACACCTGCTAACATAGGACATTGATGATGTCATTTTCTGTATTCCACTGCTACATTCAACATTGATGTAAATGACACATGATTACAAATCATAACATTTATGACCCTATTTTTCTACGCAAAGACATCTGATTGCAAAGGACAGCATTATGACCCCCTTTCTATATTTCACTGCCATATTCATTCTCTGTGTAAAGGACACCTGTCTACAATGAACACATTTTTTGGGTTCCTTCAAAATCCATATAGACATGCTTTTCTACATGTAGTCACATACAAGATGAGGTGGCTCATGGAGTACACAGTCTCCATATGTGATATTTCGAGAACAGTCTTCATGGATATTTGTTATTAATTCTTGTCATGGGGTTATATCCAAACACTAGACACTGTATAACATAATTCTTGTTTAGGCCGCCTTCCCTCCCAGCAAAAAGATCTGTGGTTTCTGAAACCTGCCGTACCCTATTTTAATTATCATGACCTGATAACTTGTTATGGTGTACAACCAAAAATATATTGTTAATAATGTTCCCATGTTTTTCACCTCCAATTGGCAACTTTCAGTTGGACACCAGGACATAAATATGAACTGGATAAAAAAGTAAGTCTAAACAATTTGTCCTGATGTACCTGCTCTGGTTTGTTTTACACTGCAAGCAGAAACATGCTTCTTTTATGAGGGCATTAGCCAGAAGGAGATTTGTAGCTGATATGTACATCTAATTGGCTGGGCTTATTACCACTCTGGAGACATTTCATATCCAGTATACTGCTAGATTGGAGTATGGGTTTATGTTATCAAGATTTCAGACATGTTTGATAAAGAGTGAGATTCAGGCATTAATGAGGTGATCTTGCTGTTAATTGGTTGAGCTTGATATCACTCTTGAAGCCATGTTTCTTAATCTCATTTAATTAAATATCGGCTTATATCATCAAGATCTTGGAGGACCTTAGTAATGAGTAAGATGCATGCATATTAATGAGGTGATATTGTATCCGATTGGTTGTGATTGTTAACACTGTTGAAGCCATATTGTTGATTGGTTGTGATTGTTAACACTGTTGAAGCCATATTGTTGATTGGTTGCGATTTTTAACACTGCTGAAGCCATATTGTTGATTGGTTGTGATTGTTAACACTGTTGAAGCCATATTGTTGATTGGTTGTGATTGTTAACACTGTTGAAGCCATATTGTTGATTGGTTGTGATTGTTAACACTGTTGAAGCCATATTGTTGATCAAATTTTGACCAACTTTGGAATATATCTTTTATGATAAAGATCTTGCCTGAGTTATGTGATTGGCTGAGCTTTGTACCAATCCAGCAGGCTCCATGCCTATTAAAAGGTGATCTTGCATGTGATTGGCTGAGCTTGTTACTCCAGCAGGCTCCATGCCTATTAAAAGGTGATCTTGCATGTGATTGGCTGAGCTTGTTACCAATCCATCAGACTCCATGCATATTAAAAGATGGTCTTGCATGTGATTTATCGAGCTTGTTACCACTCTAGAAGTGTATTTATGATCCAATTTGGAACAGACTTGGTGAAAAGACTTATAATTCTTATGCGAGTTCAGTTATGAGATAGATTGATGTATCTTAAATGAGGTAGATTTGCAGAACTTTTTAACACTTGATTGACAGGGTATTTTACCTTATGTTAATAACATTTTAAGGATTTTAAATGTGTCACCTATGTCTGTTATTTTATATACATTTTACAAAATATTTACATCTTGCATTTATTTGGTAGGTTTTAATTTCCTACCTTTTGTGCAATTCATTTTTACATTATCAAGCTCTTGGATGAGTTTGATTATGAACAAGACATATGAATATTAATGAGGCAATCATGTATTTGATTGGTTGAGCTTGTTACCATTTTAGTGCCTGAGCTTTAATATTAATTTGTTTCATTTTGGTAGATGAGGTGATATTAGACAACCTTGCATCAGATTATTACCTCTCTGCACCTTGAGACATAATATTTCTCAATCAGTTTGGAAAAAAAACATGGTATGAAAAGACTCTTGGATGACTTTGATTATGAACAAGTGACTGTGTAGTTTGACTTTCAACTTTGAAATGAATTATAGCAGACAAGATGGATACAACTGATCTGAAGTAAATGGTATGGAAGATAAATTACGTGGGTTGTGTTCTTACAATAGAAGCCTACTGCCAAGTTCTGTTAACAGGGGAGTGATATCAGGCCCACTTAGCTCTCTTGTTTCTCACATTTTTGGGGGTCCAGTTTGGGGGTCTAAAACTGGTAGTCCCTCGGACAATCATTGAAATTATGCATATGCATCTCTTTCTTTGTTATGAGCAGCCTCTCATCGCTGCATTCCAGAAAACTAGACCTTGCTTTATCTTATGTATGAACAATGCTGTTTTGATTTACTGAGACCTCACTGCATCCTACATATCAACAATGCTATTTTGATTTACTGAGACCTCACTGCATCCTACATATCAACAACGCTATTTAGATTTACTGAGACCTCACTGCATCCTACATATCAACAATGCTGTTTTGATTTACTGAGACCTCACTGCATCCTACATATCAACAATGCTATTTTGATTTACTGAGACCTCACTGCATCCTACATATCAACAATGCTATTTAGATTTACTGAGACCTCACTGCATCCTACATATCAACAATGCTATTTTGATTTACTGAGACCTCACTGCATCCTACATATCAACAATGCTACTTTGATTTACTGAGACCTCACTGCATCCTACATATCAACAATGCTATTTTGATTTACTGAGACCTCACTGCATCCTACATATCAACAATGCTATTTTGATTTACTGAGACCTCACTGCATCCTACATATCAACAATGCTATTTTGATTTACTGAGACCTGAATATCAATAATGCTATTTTGATTTACTGAGACATCACTGTATCCTACATATCAACAATGCTATTTTGATTTATTAAAGTCTCACTATCTTGTTTATAAACAATGCTGTTTTTATTTATTTTAACTCTACAGATTTAAGGGACTGAAGTCAGATATGTTTGTAATACTCAGTTTAAGGAAATTTACACAGAAAGCACTAGTTCTATAGAATCATACTGTGCCACAAAACACAAAACCAGTCCATGTATGTGTTAACAGAGTACCATTTGTACACACTTATAGTCCAGCCAAACTGCAAATAACAAAGATCTTGATCAGCTGTAGCATAATGCACCTGCTGATCAGGGTCTATGTTGTTTGTTCTACTGATTACTCCTAACAAACTGCACCAACCCAGATCTGCCAGCACATTATGCAATGGCAGATCTGGGTCTGTGCAGTTTGCAGTTGGACCTGCCTTATAAGCGAGTATTTATGGTATGTATGTCATATAGACCTCAATCACCTTAGGTTGGACATACTTCTGCTCTAAGGTCAAATTGAGTTTGATATGTTAATGCTGATATCTAGTTCACTTGTTGAAACAGCCAAGCAAATAATTCCATTTCGACATTCACTGTCAGACTGGTACCATTTTAACATTCACTGTCAGACTGGTACTACTGCCCAGATGTGTCAGGTTCTCATAATTGATTAATATGTGACTTTTTTAATTAAGTTGAATTTCAGCTTTTGTTTTGGGTGACCTTAGGCTTGTTTTAGTAGAATAATTAAATCATTCAATTCACTGATTTCCACTTAGCAGTTTCACTCAAAGCATGAAGGGCCTGTCTACTTAGAAGTTTTATGTGAAACAGGGTATAGAATTGCAGAACATGGTACCACATTACATCCTAGCCATTCAAAATATTAGCTTATATCTTGTGGATTCAGGAATATTATTAGACAGGCATATTGGCCAGAAATAGGTCCCAGTTGTAATGTATATGGACTAATGTGGAGACTGCACAGTAGGCTTCCATCTTTCTCTCAAATCCCAAGACACAGCATTATTTTGACTTTGTAGGTGAAAGGTGTGTTTTCTTCATTAAACAGTTGTTTTAATTGAATGCCCAAATTCCAAAAGAAAGTCTGAAAGCATGCAAAATTTCTAGCTTTATTAATTGAAAGATATTCCCATAAAATATCATTATTTTCTTGATGTACTGGTCATACTTGTATCGAAAAGTATGGTCATATTGACAGATTACAATCATATTAACAAGGCATGGTCATGTTGACATGGTATGATAATGTTGACAAAGCATGATCATATTGACAAGGTATGGTCATATAGACAAGGCATGATAATGTTGACATGGTATGATTGTATTGACAAGGTATGGTCATATAGACAAGGCATGATAATGTTGACATGGTATGATTGTATTGACAAGGCATGATACTGTTGACAAGGTATGATCATACTACAAGGTATGGTCATATTGACAAGGTATGATAATGTTGACAAAGCATGATCATATTGACAAGGTATGGTCATGTTGACAAGGCTTGATCATATTTACAAAGCATGATCATATTGACAAGATATGGTTATGTTGACAAGAAAGGGTCATATAGACAAGGTATGATCATGTTGACAAGACAGGCATATTGACAGATTAGGTTCATATTGACAAGACATGGTCATATTGACAATGCATGATCATACTGACAAGGTATGGTTATAGTGATAAGGCATAGTCATATTAACAGACTATAGTCATATTGACAAGGCATGGTCATATTGACATTATAGTCATATTGACAAGGCATGATTATTTTGACAAGGCATGGTCATATTAATAAGGCATGATCATACTGACAAAGCATGATCATATTGACAAAGCATGGTCATATTGACAAGGCATGACCATATTGACAAAGCATGGTCATATTGACAAGGCATGATCATACTGACATTATAGTCATATTGACAAGGCATGATTATTTTGACAAGGCATGGTCATATTAATAAGGCATGATCATACTGACAAGGCATGGCCATATTGACAAAGCATGGTCATATTGACAAACATGGTCATATTGACAAGGCATGATCATACTGACAAGGCATGATCATATTGACAGAGCATGATCATATTGACAAGCTATGATCACTGAAGCACATCTCACCATATGTAGTTAGTCCTAATAATATTAATACTGAAATGTGTGAAAAATCTCATTACGGCAGCTTCTTTACAGTGCATGTCAGTCTCAACATTTGTTTTATGCCTTTTAAACCATTTCTTTCCTCAAAGATATAGTTGTTCATATTAAAAAGATGCTCCAGCCTCCATAATTTGTGCCATGATGATTATCATTACATTAGATCCAAACCTTGAAATATTTGGAGTGAAGACAGTAAGCTTGTAACACTTCCAATATGAGACCCTTAGATTACTCTATGAGAGAAAAGATTTGCAGTATCAATGTAGCCCTCAATTTCTAATTGCATTGTACAGAGATGCTTTTCAGTAATCTAAGAACCATTTAATGCAGAGAAAGTTTGCTTTTTAATGATCTATGACACATATTCATGTGTGGGAAGTTAAGAGTTAGAAAGAAAATGTTTTGTAATTTTCCTTCTGGTCAAACAATGTTAAACTTTCCATGAATGTTTATCTCTTCAGTCCTTGGTTTTTTGGAGTGTTTTCATGTTTCTTTTGTAAATTTTGAAAAGTGTTATGCCATGCTTAGCAAGTGGCACTTCAGTAAATTGTATTTCCTTTCATCATACTTTTGCAAGGATAAATATTGTCTGCCTTACTTGGGTTTTAAACTTTGTGTTTGTGTGAGTTCTTTTCTCTTTCAGAACTTATTTTGTTGCAGGTTGTGGTAAGTGTAGGCACAGGAAGGCCCTGTAGGACATGTAGCCAACCTGCCTATAACATGCTAGTTGTGCATGCAGAGGTCAGGAATTTGCCAGTCAGCAGAAGGGGTGGTTTGACCCATCCCCTTCTATGCTTCAACTCCTGGTCTCTGGCCCAGCTATCATGTCCATTCTTCTTCAAGGGATCAGCAACACATGTCCTTGGCAGTGGCTCTAGGTCTGTTGAAACAGGTTAAGAACTGTGCCAAGCCTCACTGCTCTATGCGATTTCCTCAAGATTTTAAGCAGGCACAGCATCAAGAGTCTTCAAGCCAGCCTCAATTCAAAGCTCCTTCCAGTGGTTGGAAAGGCCAGCTATGACAGTCTTCACACTGCTTCCCCTTCCCCAAGGAGGGTGTCAGCTCAAAGGAGTTGCATCATTTCCTGTTGTATCTTTCTCTTCCCAACATCCCAGTGTGTGCTCATCTTGCTCATTTTTTAGGGGTTTTTCAGGCATCATGGATGATGCGGGGGGTCCCGTCTACTTGAAAGGATGGATACCAACTTCATTTTAGGGAACATCCTTCCCTATCATAGAACTCCTTTTGCCAGTCCAAAGTAACTCAAGTAGGATATGAGGTACACACCTGCCGGAGAAGGATGCAGTGGAGAGGCTATATGTTTCTATTCCTGGATCTTTGTCGAAAAAAGATGGAAAGTTTTGGCTTATAAATGACCATTTTGCTTTAAGGAGATTTCTTTCAGGAAGAACACTTCAAGATGGAGTCATTTGCCTTAGTCAGAAATACCACAAGTCCCTGTGACTGGGATGTCTCTAATGATATTCAAGATGTGTACACATTACCATCTTCTTGTGACAGAAAATACTTAGTTTTGTCTGTTCCAGGATGGATTTAAATTTCAAGCTCTTTCATTTTGAATTGCTTCCACTCCCAGAGCTTAATCAGTGTAGTGTGAATAGTAACATCCCATTCAATGCTTTTTAAGAAACCCCATCCTCCAGTATTTCAGTGACTTATTACAGGAAAATGACTTCAAAAATTGTCTTCCTAAGGAACTGACCATCTGTTGGTTATCTGTTGATCCTAGCTGTGCCTCAGTAATGCATTTGCAGACTTTCTTCTCTTTCTTTTTAAGAAAAGAAAATGTTCTGTGTCTACTAGTAAGGAATATAGGGTGATCTTTTGTACAACTACCAATTTCTCTTGTAGTTCTGTCATTGGCACACACACTCTCATCTTTCTGATCTCAGAAAGTATTTTGTAGCTTCAGAGACCAGTATCTCACTAATTCCTTGATAGAATCTTGCATGTGTTAATTCAGTGTCATCAAAAGTTTCTTTTGAATGAGTGAATCTTCCTTTAAGAACCTGACTGTTTTCATGTTGTATTTAGCTGTTTATTGTTGGTGAAAAGAATTGCTTAAGGTTGTTCCTTGATACTTGTGATTTGGTTTCTCTTCTTAACGAGCCATGCAAGACTTCTCACTTAGGATCAGCTACCTTCAGTATTGAGATCCACTTTGTACTGAGATCCACTTTGTATTGAGATCCACTTTGTATTGAGATCTTGGTCATACTGGGGATGGTCAAGATAGATTGCTATGCACAGTGAGGACTTTAGGGTTTTAGTTAGCTTTGTGGAGAAGAAAAGTTCAGAATTGTCTTTTATATCTTTTGTACGGTTTCCTCTGATATTTTGTTGACCAAAATTGGTGGATTGTCCTTACTATCAAGACAGCATATGGGTTCTTCATAGATATTTGTTCACATTATGTCAGGGCTATTACTGCATTTTGAAGATATTTGACAAACTCCTCTTTTAATGATGTTAGGAGCATTGCCTTCTGACAGTCTCACACTACTCTTTTTCCTTTCAATCTTTGACACAGCAGACTGATGGAATTTATTTGTCGAGTCCCATAGTGATGATATAGCAAGTGGTTAAACCTTCTACCAGCCTACAGTAGTGAGCATTACTACCATAAGGATAAATGGGCAATTGTCTGAACATATAAGGGATTTATTGAAGAAGAAAAAAGGCAGGACATTAGAATTTGATGCATGATTATCACACATAATTTTGTTTTTTGGTGCCATTTGTGAGAAATGAGCATGAATCCCCAATAGACCCTGACCCTAATCATTGATTTTCCTTTAATAGACCTTGACCCTATCATTGATTTCAAAGTCAAAGGTCTTAACAATGTATTCAGTTTGTACTCACTTGTGAGCATGATAATACACACAAGTGTGACGTTCTGTCGTATTGGGGTGGGGTTCTCCCAATATAATTTAATTATATTAAATTGAAAGTTCCACCCTGGCTCGTTAGGTTAGAAAGTTAAATTAGTGATGATGTAGATTTACAGCTCTGAGCCCCCAGTCAGCAATGCCGACGGTTAAATTATACAGAACACGAAGATGAAATTCAATCAATAACAATTTAATAAATGTGATAATTTAAAAATGATAACTTCCAATCACTCGTCTTTCCCTCGACCAAGTGACAGCCTAATTCATCCCGTGATTTACAGTGTGAGTTCGATTTTCCCCCTGTCCTTGCATCTACTCATCTATTTCTTCCCGCTGATTCTTCCTTCTTTCCATTCCTCTAACTCCTCCTTTGTCTCTGTTTCCCTCTCTACTATCTCCTCCTCCAACTTTGCTCCCAGACTTCAACTTCTCCTTTCTCTCTCTATTATCTCCTCTTCCAATTTCGCTCCCAGACTTCAACTTCACCTTCTTCTCCTTTCTTCTTCTTTCCTCCGTCTCTCTATCCGAGACTACGGGACCAAACTTTAACTGGTCTGTCCCTCAAAGCTTCCTTATTTGAAGCTCTCTACTTAGAATTTCCTGCTCTAAGATTTTCCCGCCAATAACGAATGGCTATTCGGAGTTACGCTAACCTCCACTCTGGGTAATATCTCTCAGCGAACTAACTCTTGCCAGAAAACGCAGGGATATCATTCTACCCAAATCAAGGTCTCCCCCCATCTCGATTCTGATTGGGTGGTGCTGTGCCCCTGTCCAATCGTCTTAGCGGCCAGTTCAACCTGTCTGTCTGTTTGCAGGTGAAAGAAGTTAGGACACTCCCACTTCTTCATGCAATTTCTTTTGATCTGGGAACATTTCGACACCTAGGTGATAACTGGCTATCGGGCGCCTCGCAACTCCGATGTCCGGTTTTTCGATTCTAGCCACAACAGTCTTATGTAACGGATTAGTGCTAGCCTTCGGCAATGTTTGACATCAAACAATGACCCATCAGAATTACCTTGATTATACATGTTTCAAACTGGGCTACTCTGGGTCGGGGTAAACATGACAACAAGCATGAATACCTTTTTGCCAAACTCAGTAGATTTTACCATACTTAGTTTTATCTAGAATCTATCTGAGACAATTAAGTTGAGAGATCTTCTATTGATGAAATCTGGTTCAAAGATGAAGGCAATGACAGAGAATGTTGTAAACATTTAAAAAAATTTATGGAAGAAAATATGCATCTACAGGATATCAGATATGGTTTCAATACTCTGCAGTTAAAAAGAATAAAAGGACAAAGTAAAAGGACTTATCTAGAATTCCTACAAATCCTTTTTGACGACCTCATATTCTTTGTAAGACTCTTGTTTTGTTTCTTTAAACTCGTTTCAAGATTAGAAGAGGTAAATGAAGTCTTGCATTCTTTGAGGCTGGCAAGATTTACTTCCCTTAAGTTGGAAAATTGTTAGTTTGCAAAAACAATGACAATTAGTGGCAACAGGCATAATCCTCATTAGTACTTAAGCATTAAAGTTGACCCAATTAATAGCAACAGGCTTAATTTTCATTAGTACTTCAGCATTAAAGTTGACCCAGTTAGTAGCAACAGGCATATTCTTCATTAATATTTCAGCATTAAAGTTGACCCAGTTAGTAACAACAGGCTTAATCTTCATTAGTAACTCAGCATTAAAGTTGACCCAGTCAGTAGCAATAGGCATAATTTTCATTAGTATTTCAGCATTAAAGTTGACCCAGTTAGTAGCAACAGGCATAATCTTCATTAGTACTTCAGCATTAAATTGACCCAGTTAGTAGCAACAGGCATAATTTTCATTAGTACTTCAGCATTAAAGTTGACCCAGTTAGTAGCAACAGGCATAATTTTCAATAGTACTTCAGCATTAAAGTTGACCCAGTTAGTAGCAACATGCATAATTTTCATTAGTACCTCAGCATTAAAGTTGACCCAGTTAGTAGCAACAGGCTTAATCTTCATTAGTAACTCAGCATTAAAGTTGACCCAGTTAGTAGCAATAGGCATAATTTTCATTAGTATTTCAACATTAACGATGACACAAAGTTCAGGCCTCCTAGTTATTCAAAAAGTTCCTTTGAAAATCCCTATATTTTTAACCGTGTTCTTTTGCCATTTTCCCCCAAATTGCCTGTAATATCCTTCATTGTTGCACCTTGAGTGAGCCCAAGAGACATTCTCTCACCCTGGCAAGTTATGGTGTCATGGTAAAATTTTTAAACATGTATGCAACAGTTGGGACATGAAACAATTTTGTTTAAACATGATTAATCCTTTTGCATGCCAGATGCAGGGACTTATGGCAATGTGAGTTGTTTTTATTAAAGACAATGTCAGGAAAGGTACACATTTTCATTAAGTTTTGTACCTGGTATTTTTCACAATTGATTACATAACTTGATAGACTATTTACCTGTTTGTCTACATTTCTGCTCAAGTTTTGACAGAACTACAACCACAAATGTATTTGAAAGTACAGGAAGACAAGAAGTATTACAAAACACCAACTGACTCAATTTACTGTAATGCTCTAATGATAAATGATATTAATTTTATCAAAGCGAGAATCAAACTTGCCCTTCAATATGATATTGATTTTATCAAAGCAAAAGAGTCAAACTTGCCCTTCCATATGACATTAATTTTATCAAAGCAAAAGAATCAAACTTGTCCTTCCACATGATATTAATTTTATCAAAGCGAGAATCAAACTTGCCCTTCTGTATGATATTAATTTTATTGAAGCGAGAATCAAACTTGCCATTCCATATGATATTAATTTTATCGAAGCAAGAATCAAACTTGCCCTTCCGTATGATATTAATTTTATCAAAGCGATAATCAAACTTGCCCTTCCATATGATATTAATTTTATCGAAGCGAGAATCAAACTTGCCCTTCCATATGATATTAATTTTATCAAAGCGAGAATCAAACTTGCCCTTCCTTATGATATTAATTTTATCGAAGCAAGAATCAAACTTGCCCTTCCATATGATATTGATTTTATCAAAGCGAGAATCAAACTTGCCCTTCTATATCATATTAATTTTATCAAAGCAAGAATCAAACTTGCCCTTCCATATGATATTAATTTTATCAAAGCAAGAATCAAACTTGCCCTTCCATATGACATTAATTTTATCAAAGCAAAAGAATCAAACTTGTCCTTCCACATGATATTAATTTTATCAAAGCGAGAATCAAACTTGCCCTTCTGTATGATATTAATTTTATTGAAGCGAGAATCAAACTTGCCATTCCATATGATATTAATTTTATCGAAGCAAGAATCAAACTTGCCCTTCCGTATGATATTAATTTTATCAAAGCGATAATCAAACTTGCCCTTCCATATGATATTAATTTTATCGAAGCGAGAATCAAACTTGCCCTTCCATATGATATTAATTTTATCAAAGCGAGAATCAAACTTGCCCTTCCTTATGATATTAATTTTATCGAAGCAAGAATCAAACTTGCCCTTCCATATGATATTGATTTTATCAAAGCGAGAATCAAACTTGCCCTTCTATATCATATTAATTTTATCAAAGCAAGAATCAAACTTGCCCTTCCATATGATATTAATTTTATCAAAGCAAGAATCAAACTTGTCCTTCCATATGATATTAATTTTATTGAAGCGAGAATCAAACTTGCCCTTCCATATGATATTAATTTTATCAAAGCAAAAGAATCAAACTTGCCCTTCCATATGATATTAATTTTATCAAAGCGAGAATCAAACTTGCCCTTCCATATGATATTAATTTTATCAAAGCGATAATCAAACTTGCCCTTCCATATGATATTAATTTTATCGAAGCGAGAATCAAACTTGCCCTTCCATATGATATTAATTTTATCAAAGCGAGAATCAAACTTGCCCTTCCTTATGATATTAATTTTATCGAAGCAAGAATCAAACTTGCCCTTCCATATGATATTGATTTTATCAAAGCGAGAATCAAACTTGCCCTTCTATATCATATTAATTTTATCAAAGCAAGAATCAAACTTGCCCTTCCATATGATATTAATTTTATCAAAGCAAGAATCAAACTTGTCCTTCCATATGATATTAATTTTATTGAAGCGAGAATCAAACTTGCCCTTCCATATGATATTAATTTTATCAAAGCAAAAGAATCAAACTTGCCCTTCCATATGATATTAATTTTATCAAAGCAAAAGAATCAAACTTGCCCTTCCATATGATATTAATTTTATCAAAGCGAGAATCAAACTTGCCCTTCCGTATGATATTAATTTTAGCGAAGCAAGAATCAAACTTGTCCTTCCATATGATATTAATTTTATTGAAGCGAGAATCAAACTTGCCCTTCCATATGATATTAATTTCATCGAAGCAAGAATCAAACTTGCCCTTCCATATGATATTAATTTTATCAAAGTGAGAATCAAACTTGCCCTTCCTTATGATATTAATTTTATCAAAGCGAGAATCAAACTTGCCCTTCCATATGATATTAATTTTATCGAAGTGAGAATCAAACTTGCCCTTCCATATGATATTGATTTTATCAAAGTGAGAATCAAACTTGCCCTTCCATATGATATTAATTGTATTGAAGCGAGAATCAAACTTGCCCTTCCATATGCAGCTGGCTTTCATCCATCCTGGTAGATAAATTTACATATACAGCAGCTTTCATGTTAACCAGTAACTACAAAATATGCATTCCATGACTAAACTGTTTTTAAATAAAATTGGTACAACATTACCTCACACACATAACAAAGAACTGTGCTGATTTTGTCACCAGGAATTAACAGCCAACCACCTGCAGATATTTTCTTAATTTTCTCTTTAATTATTCATGAACAGTTGGGATATATTCAAGTAATCTTGCATTAACAACTACATAAAGCTAGTTTAGTAGTCTAGTGTCAAGTATAGGGTGTCATCTCAGAAATTACATCCTAGAATAATGAAGGTTGGTGACAGACAGGAGAGGTCTTGACTGACAGAGGGGGTCATCTCAGGAACAAAATTATTGTATAATGATGGCTGTAGACTGATGGAGGGGGTCATCTTATAAATTAAATCGTAGTATAATAAATCCTGGAGATGGACCTGACTAGGCTGACAAGCTGATATTTATGGAAAACAAACATGAAAATTGGAAATATGGACAAATTAAGTTTACTAAGTTATGAACATGTTCCATCCGAAATTTATAAATAACTGAAATTTTTCCACTGCACCCTATAATTTAGCAGTGGAAAATGCTAATCTGATGTTCAAAGACATTTATAGAAGGCATTTATAGAAGAAAAGATTGTAAAGCATTAGGTAACTTTTGCAGCTTTTACTTCTAAAACAGTATGCTCAGACAGTTTCAAGCCATGACAGAACATGCTCATAAAGAACAGAATGCTGTTGTTTGGATGGAAAGGTAAGAGATCAGCAGCAGGGTCTCAGACAGTGCAAAGATTAGCTAGATCTGTACAGGAGTCTCAGCAGTGCAAAGATTAGTTAGATCTGTACAGGGGTCTCAGAAAGTGCAAAGATTAGCTAGATCTGTACAGGGGTCTCAGAAAGTGCAAAGATTAGCTACATCTGTACAGGAGTCGCAGAAAGTGCAAAGATTAGCTAGATCTGTACAGGGGTCTCAGAAAGTGCAAAGATTAGCTAGATCTCTACAGGTGTCTCAGACAGTGCAGAGATTAGCTAGATCTCTACAGGTGTCTCAGACAGTGCAAAGATTAGCTAGATCTGTACAGGGGTCTCAGAAAGTGCAAAGATTAGTTAGATCTGTACAGGGGTCTCAGAAAGTGCAAAGATTAGCTAGATCTGTACAGGGGTCTCAGAAAGTGCAAAGATTACTTAGATCTGTACAGGGGTCTCAGACAGTGCAAAGATTAGCTAGATCTGTACAGGTATTAGCTAGATCTGTACAGGTGTCTCAGACAGTGCAGAGATTAGCTAGATCTCTACAGGTGTCTCAGACAGTGCAAAGATTAGCTAGATCTGTACAGGGGTCTCAGAAAGTGCAAAGATTAGTTAGATCTGTACAGGGGTCTCAGAAAGTGCAAAGATTAGCTAGATCTGTACAGGGGTCTCAGAAAGTGCAAGATTAGTTAGATCTGTACAGGGGTCTCAGAAAGTGCAAAGATTAGCTAGATCTGTACAGGGGTCTCAGAAAGTGCAAAGATTACCTAGATCTGTACAGGGGTCTCAGAAAGTGCAAAGATTAGCTAGATCTCTACAGGTGTCTCAGACAGTGCAGAGATTAGCTAGATCTCTACAGGTGTCTCAGACAGTGCAAAGATTAGCTAGATCTGTACAGGTTTTAGCTAGATCTGTACAGGGGTCTCAGACAGTGCAAAGATTAGTTAGATCTGTACAGGGGTCTCAGAAAGTGCAAAGATTAGCTAGATCTGTACAGGTGTCTCAGACAGTGCAAAGATTAGCTAGATCTGTACAGGTGTCTCAGACAGTGCAAAGATTAGCTAGATCTGTACAGGGGTCTCAGAAAGTGCAAAGATTAGCTAGATCTGTACAGGGGTCTCAGACAGTGCAAAGATTAGCTAGATCTGTACAGGGATATCAGAAAGTGCAAAGATTAGCTAGATCTGTACAGGGGTTTCAGACAGTGCAAAGATTAGCTAGATCTGTACAGGGGTCTCAGAAAGTGCAAAGATTAGCTAGATCTCTACAGGTGTCTCAGACAGTGCAAAGATTAGCTAGATCTCTACAGGTGTCTCAGACAGTGCAAAGATTACCTAGATCTGTACAGGGGTCTCAGAAAGTGCAAAGATTAGCTAGATCTGTACAGAGGTCTCAGACAGTGCAAAGATTACCTAGATCTGTACAGGGGTCTCAGACAGTGCAAAGATTAGCTAGATCTGTATAGGTGTCTCAGACAGTGCAAAGATTAGCTAGATCTGTACAGGGGTCTCAGAAAGTGCAAAGATTAGCTAGATCTGTACAGGGGTCTCAGACAGTGCAAAGATTAGCTAGATCTATACAGGTGTCTCAGACAGTGCAAAGATTAGCTAGATCTGTACAGGTGTCTCAGACAGTGCAAAGATTAGCTAGATCTGTACAGGGGTCCCAGACAGTGCAAAGATTAGCTAGATCTGTACAGGGGTCTTAGAAAGTGCAAAGATTAGCTAGATCTGTACAGGGGTCTCAGACAGTGCAAAGATTAGCTAGATCTATACAGGTGTCTCAGACAGTGCAAAGATTAGCTAGATCTGTACAGGGGTCTCAGACAGTGCAAAGATTAGCTAGATCTGTACAGGGGTCTCAGAAAGTGCAAAGATTAGCTAGATCTGTACAGGGGTCTCAGAAAGTGCAAAGATTAGCTAGATCTGTACAGGGGTCTCAGACAGTGCAAAGATTAGCTAGATCTATACAGGTGTCTCAGACAGTGCAAAGATTAGCTAGATCTGTACAGGGGTCTCAGAAAGTGCAAAGATTAGCTAGATCTGTACAGGGGTCTTAGAAAGTGCAAAGATTAGCTAGATCTGTACAGGGGTCTCAGACAGTGCAAAGATTAGCTAGATCTGTACAGGGGTCCCAGACAGTGCAAAGATTAGCTAGATCTGTACAGGGGTCTCAGACAGTGCAAAGATTACCTAGATCTGTACAGGGGTCTCAGAAAGTGCAAAGATTAGCTAGATCTGTACAGAGGTCTCAGACAGTGCAAAGATTACCTAGATCTGTACAGGGGTCTCAGACAGTGCAAAGATTAGCTAGATCTGTACAGGGGTCTCAGAAAGTGCAAAGATTAGTTAGATCCGTACAGGGGTCTCAGAAAATGCAAAGATTAGCTAGATCTGTACAGGTATCATCATGGGTCATTTCTTGAGATCCAATGATATGAGTTTCTTTAATGCTGCAACAGCTGAACTGTAAGCATCTTTGACAGAAAGATTTCAATTTCTCAGGCTAAATATTGATTAGACCCTAGTCCTACAAAGAGGCCCAAAACATAAATATCAGGGTTAAGGTCTTACATTGTAGGACTAATTATACCCCAAAGTTAGTTGCATACTCTTCTGAACACACGACTTGTATTACAGACCACTGGTCATTCATTAGGTCAAGTATCCAATCATCTCAATGGTTTTTTGACATTTAAGGCCACATAGAACAGTGAAAATGGCTAAATACTGCTCAAATATGCACTCAAACATGTCCCTAAAAAAATGCATCTGTGTATTCAATGTATAAGTTGGTATTTTTTATTTTAAGATCAGCTTTTCTTATAAATGTATATATATATATATGGATTGTTATTAATTTTGGCTAACGTGTCATTTGTGTCAGTCATCTCGACACCAGATGGGGTGCTTGAGGCAACAACTGAGGAGCACCACATGCTGCCACCTTCATGTGAATGTTCTGGTGTCAGCTGGAAAGAAGGCTAATATCAAGTGCATAATCCAGTTCTAATGGCATCAATGTAAATGTCCATTGTTGTGTAAATTTTAAGTTTTTTGTCACTTCTTTCATCTGCCAGTCTATTGTATGGAAAAAGAGGAATGGTGACAGAATGCAGCCTTGTTTCACTCCAGTCTTCACCATGAAACATTCTTAAAAGGTGGTTGTTATCTAAAACATTTGAAATCCTCATAAAGTGCCCTGATAATGTTGACCATTTTTTGTGGGATGCCATAACTCCTTAAAAGCTTCAACAGTGATGCCCAGTGTAAACTGTCACTTACTCAAAGTTGACACACAGGGAGTTACTCCTTTCATTACAAGAATAGGCCTCTGTACAATGATTTTAGATGACTTGCCTTTTTTCTTTTTTTTACCATGGCCAAAGATGTTACTGGTGAGAGACAGTAGGGTCATCCCTCTCCAGCTGTTGCAGTTTCAGTGGTTACTACATAGGATGTTTTTCATCTCTTTTGGTTCCTAATTGTCTGGAGAATCTGGTACATGATCCAACTTTATCATTTCTGCACAAACTCTATCTTCTTGAGTACATAGCCATTTTTCACGCTTATGATTGGTTCTGTCACAACCCTACTACAGCATTGTAATTAATGCTACAGACAGTGTACATTAAAATTTAACAAATCCCAAGCCCTAGTCAGCACTGCTGACATTCTAGATACAAAGAATAACTCAAGGTTGAATGCCTAACAATTTTAACAAATAGAAGAAAACAAATTTGAATAATTTCTGGACATAAATCCTAAATTTCAAATTTCAATGATAACTTTGACATAAAACTTCAGCTCAATACTATCTTGACACAATAACAGGCCTGGTTAACCAAATGCCACTTTTCATTTTGATTTGTCACATGAAAGTTAATATCCATTTGAAAGAGTCTCTGTTCAGTATGTTAGCGGGGGCCCCAAGTGGCTG
This sequence comes from Sinohyriopsis cumingii, assembly GCA_028554795.2. Taxonomy (NCBI): domain Eukaryota; kingdom Metazoa; phylum Mollusca; class Bivalvia; order Unionida; family Unionidae; genus Sinohyriopsis; species Sinohyriopsis cumingii. Next base: position 114,482,727 of record CM068833.1, read on the forward strand.
AGTGGTCTAAAGCACTCTCCATTATGGATCACTGCCATCTCACTTCTGTCTGCGCCAGTTCAAGTCTCGGACTCAGCCAATGTGGGTATGTGAGAAAGCTTGCCAGTAGCTTCTCGTGGGTCGCTGGTTCTTTCCGGGGTTTTCCCAGGTTCTTCCTCCACCATTAATACTGGCCGCCATGTATAGCCTATTGTGTGCTGAAAAAATGGCGTTAAACCCCACAACAACAACAACAACAGTATGTTAGCCCTGGTACCCATCTAATTTCACTTCCTTCCTCCATCCTTCCCTTTCCTCCTTCTGATCTTCACGCCTCTTGTGTGCACCCAGGCTGTCCAATCTGATTAAAATCAGATCTCTGCTGTTATACATGAAGATCTGACAGGGACCATTTCAGGGTCATGTTCTGTAACCTACGTTATTACCATAATTGCTAATTTGATCAAAAAATCAGATGAAGTCTGATATCTTGGTGTTTGGAGACAGAGCACTGTGGATGAAGACCATGAATGTGTACTGAACGATTTGATTTTTTTCTGATTTTTTAAAGCTGCATTTCCATTGGTTAATTCAGAGGTCACCAGAACATGACCCTTAAGCAGTAGTCATCAGATCTTTATGTGGGAGAGCAGAGATCTGATTTTAATCAGATTGCCTGGGAGTCCAGCATGGCACCAAATCATCATTCTGTCCACCATGGCAAGAAATCATCTGCCCTCCATCATGGCACCAAATCATCTGCCATCCAGCATGGCATGAAATCATCTGCCCTCCAGCTTGGCACCAAATCATGTGCCCTCCAGCATGTCACCAAATCATCTGCCATCCAACATGGCACCAAGGTGGCCATCTTGAAGATATTATTATCCTCTAGTATGTTTGATGACATCAACATGGACTTTTCACTGAAAAAAAATTAGTGCAATATTTAATTTGTACTGATTGAAAAAAGGTGCAGATATGCAGCCACCAATGTATGTTTGGGTTTTGAAAGCCAGACACAACTGACATAGGGTTGAGTCAAATGTCACTGCTTGTATTTTTTTACTTCATGAAGATTATGAACACAGTTATATATATAACACTCTGGTGTTAATTTCAAGTTTCTGACTGGTCGTGTGCTGGTAATACTAGCAAGTATGAATGGATTCTTATCAAAACCAGCTTTTGGAATTATGCAACTTCAAGAACTTTTCTTTTCCTAAAAATATTAACTGTCGACCTGATCAAACTTAGTATGTTAGTATAGCTGAAACAGATTCATCAATGTTCAATCCATTATATCATATTCAAGGTCAAAGGCCATGAAAAATAATTATTTACTGCACTAACAAGTATCTTGTGAACATGTTAACTCATTCATGTTAGAAAATATTTTTGAATTAAAATTTAATATTTTAATTTCTCAAGATTAGCCAAGATGGTTTCAAAACTCAGCAATTAAACGAAAAAAGAGACAGTATAAATGGTCATATTTTCAGCCATTAGAGCATCAATACCATTGAGTTAGGGTTAGGTTTTGTCTGTGATGCACAGATCGCTCTCATCTCTCTCATCTCATCTTTCATTGCTCTCATGTCACTTTGGTCTGTATGGGTTTGAGTTTTGGATAGACAAATATGGTATGTGAGAAGGCTTGCCAGTAACTTCATGTGGGTCGATGTTTTTTTCTGGTGTCTTTCCAGGTTCTTCCTCCATCTAAGATGCTAACCGCCATCCATAGCCTATCATAGGATGAAAAATGGTGTTAAACCCCAGAAAATCAAACATTATACAGACCTTCATTGCAAGTTTGATTGTTTCCAGTTAAAAATTATATCTCACCATTCCGTTATCAGTAATGGGTGTTCATAAAATTTAGATTCATGTCAAGTGGTAATTATTTCACATCTAGGTTATATGTCCTCGCCCAACTTTGCCATCCCCACTCCCCAGCCTCAGACAGAAACTTTCTGGTTTTCATGTTTTTCTATGTTTGTCTAGTCATCCAGCTGTTGTGCTCTCTTGGTAGCAAACTAGGCATTATCAAATGACCAACAAGAGGTTGGTAGTAAAATGATATCCATTTGTCTGTCTGTCTGTTACTGTTTTTATTAGTTGCAAAATTGTGATTTTTATTCTAGAAAGAAACTGCCATTTAAATACAGCTGTATTGTCCTTCTTCATCTTTAAACAAATTGTCAGTAATGTTTGGTGGGAAACCATTTTATGCTTTTACCCACCTGCTGTAATTTAGATTTTGGGATTTGCTTAATTATAGGGGACATAAACAATTGAGGGAAGGCAATTTAAGCTTCCCCAGGCATGCTCTAGGTCACACAATAACATTTCATGACATTTAACTAAGATTACTTGCTATTTCTTGGCACATTACTTTTCCTTATCAATTGTGTCTCTAGGTGGAACTGTATGGGGGGATATTTTTGTACTTTTGCCTGCCAAATAGGATTAAAAGCTGCTCATTAACTTATTTAAATTACACGGCACATGGGGACTTGAGCATAGTCAAATATTTACCAGGCTGCTCTAGGCACAACACTGCTGTGTGGTGTTAATTTATCAGTCATAAAGCTTAGTAGGTCTGTCTTATGCAAGTATTTGTTTGACAATCCTTTTTTAGGCAGAAATCCAGTTTCATCACTTACTTGTGTGAATCATTATGCAATTACAGTTAGAGTGCTTGTCTCACTTACAGGCAGTGTGGTTCAGTGATGGATTGGTTCCTTAGTCACTTTGTACACTTTCGCATATATAAACTTTAATTGTGCATTGTCTTTCTTTTTCATAACTATGGTAACATTTTCAAATAAAATGGTGAATGGGGTGGGTGCTCCCCAGACAAGTCCTAGATGGTGGATATGGTGTCTCATGGAAAGACACTTTACTCCCATTGCATCTGCATAATGTAACCTTCATATTTTGATGATGTGTACCACTGAAGTTGTCATCAATCAACCCCAAATAAAATATATAGGATTTGTAGAAAATATTGTTGGAATGAGTAGACATTGTTATTTCAACGTAAGAATGCATAACATGCTTCTACAGCTTATCATAACAAAGTGCAATGCTTTAAATTACTCAGAAGCATGCTGCTGTCTGTTGCCAGGCAACTCTGCACCTATTTATAGATTGACTAATGACATGTGTATACAACTGGGATGTTGACAAATGAAAACCTTCTTACTTACATTTGAGTGATGAATATCTAGGTGCATAATGGAAGCACTGTTGCAAAACATTGCAATCCATTGATTGTAAAATGTCAGTGTAATTCATTGCATTATTTCATGTTTTATATATTGTTAATAATTCATTACCTAATTTCATATTTCATACTATTAATAATTCATTAATTAAATTTATGTCCCATCAGTTGTTATTCATTTGTTGCCTACATTTATGGTCCTTATGTTTTTAATAATTTGTTTGATGACTTTTAATTCACAAAATGTATGATTCATTCTTAGCCCTTCCTTGCTTTTAGATTCACATCACATGCACAATTGTTTTAATGAAATGTCAGTGTCATGAGCAGACAATAACTTCTTGAAATAAATTACAAAGTGGAATTTACAATTTGCTTAATGGAATTCTAATTGGGTGTGATGGATAATAAAGGAAGTATTACGCTGTATCAAGTCCAAGTCCAAAATGATAGCTGTATAAATAAAACTACATTTCCTTGTGACCTCCAGAATACAGTGGAGACCTCAGTCTGATGTTGCATAATAGACTATACCCATCTTGTCCTCATAGGGAATAAGAGTATTAGGGACAGACCATTTATTTTCTGGGGGTGGGAGGTGGTCGGGGAGGGTGAAGGTAATACAGGTGTCATGTGTTTTCATCTTGGCACTCATCTGAGAATGGATCTTATGTTGCTGCGTTATAAACAAAAACCAAACAGTTCACATATCCCTTTGGTCTGGACAATGTGTTGGTAAAACACTGAAAATTGTGCCTTGTTTAGTTTGGGTTCAATCCTCAATACTTTCGTTTGCCAGCATCAGACCACAAGCACCCATGTTTGGTGCTTTGTTTGAAGGAAATTTTGGTCACAACAACATTTCTACATTAACATATATGCTTCTAAGAGTTTGATTTTTAAAAAAAAGTATCCAGGCTTTTTCTACCATTGTTATGTTGCTAAAGGCAATTAAAAAATATCTACAATTGATATGTGGTTGAAGACAATTTCTATAATTTATATGTAGTCAGAGGCAATTTGAACATTTATATATTTCATATGTAGTTAGAGACAATTTGAACATTTCTACAATTTATATGTAGTTAGAGGCAATTTGAACATTTCTTTTATTCTTATCTGACTAAAGGCAATTTGAAGATTTCTATGATATGTGGTTGTAGGCAATTTGAAAATTTCTATCTTTGATATGTGGCTCAAGATAATTGGAAAATGAAGCTAGAAATTTAAACTAGAATAAATAAGAGTTTAACATTTTGTCTATTAATGTGTGGTTTGCTGAATTTGTACTGAAAAAATAGTCATGTGAATTAATTGTTGTGGTAGAGCTTGCAAGTTGGCATGCCAAAACTGAGCCCACACATGTTTATTTTAGTACAACTTGTATAACCTATTATATAGAAGACATAAACAGTATTGACTTGAAAACGTTCATTCAAATAAAATAAAGACTCAAAGGTGAAACTTGAAAAATAGTTTTTTTATCATGTGTACAATTTTAAAAGCCATTGTCTGATTTTAAAAGTCTTTGGTATGACTTGGCTGGGTCTCAGATCAACAACCTCCCACATCTGAGGCAGATTTTCTGTAAGTAACTAATCATATGTTACCATTATTATGAATGCATTCTTTTGCTTTGAAGTAGGGGATCTGTGGTCTTTGGTGCAGACTAAAATATGAATTGTTCAAAACAGTGTCTCTGTATTTTAATTTGGCAGTGTTCTACCAATTTTTGTGATTCAGTTTTCTTGAAATTGAAACTGATATTGTCATTCAGTCAATAAGCACAATCATTGCTAATAATTGCATTATTTGCTGACACTGGCATTGTATTGAAAATTTTCTTCCAAAATTTGTAATAATTTGATTTTCATTTCCCTGCCATGAGCAGCTCCACATGCCATGTTTTCTGTGAAGAAAGGTAACCCTGGGTCTCATGGTTAACACAGTATATGCAATAGTTCAGGCACAGTACAACCTGAGCTTTAATGCAAAATAAATAAGACCTGGTTTAAAGTATATATCAGCAATTTGTGGCTGAGTGGTCCGAAGCCTGGGTGAAAATAATTGGCTCTGAATCTGGCAGCTGCAATAAGGTCTATTTAGTGTCAGCATGGTAAGGTCTATTTAGTGTCAGCATGATAAGGTCTATTTAGTGTCAGCATGATAAGGTCTATTTAGTGTCAGCATGGTAAGGTCTATTTAGTGTCAGCATGATAAGCTCTATTTAGTGTCAGCATGATATGGTCTATTTAGTGTCAGCATGATTAGGTCTATTTAGTGTCTGCATGATAAGGTCTATCTAGTGTCAGCTATTTAGTGTCAGCATGATACAGTCTATTTAGTGTCAGCATGGAAAGGTCTATTTAGTGTCAGCATGATAAGGTCTATTTAGTGTCAGCATGGTAAGGTCTATTTAGTGTCAGCATGATAAGCTCTATTTAGTGTCAGCATGATTAGGTCTATTTAGTGTCAGCATGATAAGGTCTATTTACTGTCAGCATGATATGGTCTATTTAGTGTCAGCATGATTAGGTCTATTTAGTGTCTGCATGATAAGGTCTATCTAGTGTCAGCTATTTAGTGTCAGCATGATACAGTCTATTTAGTGTCAGCATGGAAAGGTCTATTTAGTGTCAGCATGATAAGCTCTATTTAGTGTCAGCATGATTAGGTCTATTTACTGTCAGCATGATATGGTCTATTTAGTGTCAGCATGATTAGGTCTATTTAGTGTCTGCATGATAAGGTCTATCTAGTGTCAGCTATTTAGTGTCAGCATGATACAGTCTATTTAGTGTCAGCTGTTTAGTGTCAGCATGGTTAGGTCTATTTAGTGTCTGCATGATAAGGTCTATTTAGTGTCAGCTATTTAGTGTCAGCATGATACGGTCTATTTAGTGTCAGCTGTTTAGTGTCAGCATGGTTAGGTCTATTTAGTGTCAGCATGATAAGATTTATTTAGTGTCAGCATGATTAAAATGCAAATAAAACATAATCTTTAATGAATTCTGTTTTTACCCAACTATATAAAACAAAAACATTAAATGATGACAATTTAAAGACATAAAAAAAATTGTATCCTGTATAATTAAGAGATAGATCACATTGCACTGAATGTGAAATGTTAGCAAACAAAACATTTTAAAAGAAACAGTACTTTATTACAACACTCTGGTCTTAAAATAAGTAAATAAGTAATAGAAAAGACTGAGATGCAAACAAACCTTTAAAAATTCAACAAATAATTTATTTCCCTCTAATACAAAGTGAAAAAAATAAAATGAACTTACAGTATTGCAAATTAAATTCCATATATTCATAGAATTACTTACACAAGTCTTAATGAATAAAGTGCTGAACAAACTTTAGTGGTATTCCAAGTAATGTTGAATGTTGAAGGTGTTGCTGTGTCTGTGGTGTCCTGTAGTCTCTAATTTACCAATTACCTGAATTGTAGGGGCCCCGAGCGGCCGAGTGGTCTAAAGTGCTCACCTTATGGATCACTGCCATCTCACCTCTGTCTGCGTGGGTTCAAGTCTCAGACTCAGCCGATGTGGGTATGTGAGAAAGCTTGCCAGTAGCTTCTCATGGGTCAGTGGTTCTTTATGGGGTTTTCCCGGGTTCTTTCGCTATCATTTATACTGGACGTCATGTATAGCCTATCTTGTGTTGAAAAATGGTGTTATACCCCACAACAACAACAACAACCTGAATTGTAATGATGTGCCAACTTTCTGAAACACAGTAATATAATCCAAAAAGATATTCTTGATGGAATTTCACGATAATTCCAAGTGTCTCTGTCCAAGAATATTATAGAGCACTTTATATTTCCAGAGAAGAATAATTTGAATGAATAATTTCACCCAAACCAAAATACTACACAACACTAATACAACACAACACTAATACTACACAACACTAATACAACACAACACTAATACAACACAACACTAATACTACACAACACTAATACAACACAACACTAATACAACACAACGCTAATACAACACAACACTAATACTACACAACACTAATAAAGAACTGATTCTGCTCAAATGTTTTTGCATGAATGCCTAATTTTCCAGTAAACAAGAGTTTTATTAAAAAAGTATGACATAAAAGTAAAACCATGATGAAGGTCAAAAGTTCACAGTTCTAGAACAATCTAAGTTATAATTAGAAGGTTCATCACCAAAACCACAACAAAGCACATGGCAAATATCACCTACAACAGTTCTACCAATGTGAAAAATATTTGATTCAGCTTAAGATAATGATCCTAATATTTGTCTTTTACTCTGAGAAATATAAAGATTATTGTTTATACAATGAACTTGATTTTGGACAAGGACAAATACAAAAATACAATTGTACATACCCACAGCATATAATGAATTAAAAAGCTAATAAACAATACAAATTAAATATACAAAACAACTTGACAAGTTCGAGACAGTACTTGACAGTAAGATACAGTAATTGACAGTAAGAAGCAGTATTTGAAAGTAAGAGGCAGTATTTGACAGTAAGAGACAGTAAGAGACAGTAAGAGGCAGTATTTGACAGTAAGAGACAGTACTTGACAGTAAGAGGCAGTATTTGACAGTTAGAGACAGTACTTGACAGTAAGAGGCAGTATTTGACAGTAAGAGGCAGTATTTGACAAGAGGCAGTATTTGAGTATTTGACAGTAAGAGACAGTACTTGACAGTAAGAGACAGCATTTGACAGTAAAAGGCAGTATTTGACAGTAAGAGGCAGTATTTGACAGTAAGAGACAGTACTTGATAGTAAGAGACAGTATTTGACAGTAAGAGACAGTATTTAATAGCAAGAGGCAGTATTTGACAGTAAGAGGCAGTATTTGACAGTAAGAGACAGTATTTGACAGTAAAAGGCAGTATTTGACAGTAAGAGGCAGTATTTGACAGTAAGAGACAGTACTTGATAGTAAGAGACATTATTTGACAGTAAGAGACAGTATTTAATAGCAAGAGGCAGTATTTGACAGTAAGAGGCAGTATTTGACAAGAGGCAGTATTTGAGTATTTGACAGTAAGAGACAGTACTTGACAGTAAGAGACAGTATTTGACAGTAAAAGGCAGTATTTGACAGTAAGAGACAGTACTTGATAGTAAGAGACAGTATTTGACAGTAAGAGACAGTATTTAATAGCAAGAGGCAGTATTTGACAGTAAGAGGCAGTATTTGACAGTAAGAGACAGTATTTGACAGTAAGAGATAGTACTTGATAGTAAGAAACAGTATTTGACAGTAAGAGACAGTACTTGATAGTAAGAGGCAGTATTTGACAGTAAGAGGCAGTATTTGACAGTAAGAGACAGTACTTAATAGTAAGAGACAGTATTTAACAGTAAGAGGCAGTGTTTGACAGTAAGAGGCAGTATTTGACAGTAAGAGACAGTACTTGATAGTAAGAGACAGCATTTGACAGTAAGAGACAGTACTTGATAGTAAGAGACAGTATTTGACAGTAAGAGGCAGTATTTAATAGTAAGAGACATTTTTTGATGGTAAAAGAAAGTACTTGACACAAAGAGACTATACTTGATATTAAGAGGCAGTATTTGACAGTAAGAGACAGTATTTGACAGTAAGAGGCAGTATTTGACAGTAAGAGACAGTACTTGATAGTAAGAGACAGTATTTGACAGTAAGAGACAGTACTTGATAGTAAGAGACAGTATTTGACAGAGGCAGTATTTGACAGTAAGAGACAGTATTTAATAGTAAGAGGCAGTATTTGACAGTAAGAGGCAGTATTTGACAGTAAGAGACAGTATTTGACACTAAGATGCAGTATTTGAAGAATGTAGCGCCTTTGTATCTTAAAGAAAGTTGTTATTGTGGGTTTAACACCATTTTTCAGCACATAATAGGCTATACATGGCAGCCAGTATAACTGGCAGTGAAAGAACCCGGAAAGCCCTGGTAAGTACTACTGACCCATGGGAACCTACTGGTGAGCTTACTCTTGTATCCACATTGGATGAGCCCAAGGCACAAACCATCATGGACAGAGGTGAGATGGCAGTTATTGGTAAAGATGAGTACTTTAGACCAATCAGCCATCTGTGGGGCCCTCTTAAATGAAGAAAAGGTCAGAAGTTGTTGTAGCTGTTGTAGGGTTTAACGCCATTTTCCAGCACAAGATAGGCTATACATGGCAGCCAGTATAACTGGTGGAGGAAGAACCCTGGAAAACCCAGGGAAGAACCACCGACCCACGAGAAGCTACTGGCAGGCTTTCCCATGTACCCACGCTAGCCAATTCTTGGACTCGAACCCACGCAGAGAGAGGTGAAATGGCAGTGATCCGGAACAGTGAGCACTTTAGACCACTCGGCCACTCGGGGCCCCTCAGAAGTAAAATTAAGCTTATCAGAGAAGAAAAAATGTGAGAACATAAAATTTAGTGTCTAAGATACCTTAACAGTAAGCACAGGTCAGAATGAAAAACATGCTTACGTGTAAATTAGGTCTTAAGGTAAAAAAGGGACTTAATTGTAATGCAAATAGATAAGAAAACAAAGTTAAGACAAAAAAGAGACACAAGTATCAGTTGTTATCATGGCAGGTGAATATAAAGGTGATGGGGTAATCTAATTTGTAGATTTTACATTTAAATTTTTTTCATTGTACACAGATATTACACATACAGTCGTTTCCATTTTAAACTTGAAATAACATATAAAGTCTGCGCATTGAATATTAGTTTGTATGGTTCCAATTCTAGAGAGGATTCGTGCAGGTTTGGAGGAAGGTCAACTGAACCTCCTTTCCATTGAAAATGGCCATACAAATTTAATTTCAGACTTGATAGTCCAGGACCAGTTAGACCCAACACTGCAAAGGGTCACACAGATCAAGTATTAGTCCTGTAACAAAATCTGACATACAAAATTTGTCCAACCCATAAAGTAGATGCCTACTTTTAGCAGAGGTTGAAAAAAGGCAAACATATGACTGACAAAGCTTAGACTGGTGCTTCACAAGTTGCCTGTTAAATTTGCAGAATGCCAGTCCTGTTACAATACCAGTCTCTTGCACTTGAACAGTTGACTTCTTGCTTCAGTGCACTTTTATAACTCATTTTTATAAGGATTAAGGTGCTTACTTTATTTAATCTGTAGGAACAGTTACAAATATTGAAGGTCTCACAAGCTAGTACTGGTAATATATGATCTATGATGGATCTGCAGCACACAAAAATATTGGATCTAGTCCCATGCTACCTTAATTCTCAGGCCCTAATATTAAAGTAGAGAAATGTATTCATTAAAGTGATTTTTTTAAAAATACATATGTTATGTATGCCCACATGTAGCCCATTTTAAGCAACCTTGAAAGAAACATTTAGAGGTGGTATAGATTGACTGACTTGATTTTAACATTGTTAGGTCTGGCCTTTAGATACCTATCTGTCACTAAACAAGGATTTGATTTTACCTGTCCTTTTGATGTGACAGGTAATCACAGTGTTGTATCTAGCAGATCTTGTCATGTAAAATAACACCAGGGGTTTCACAATGTATGGATGCATTTTCTTTTAGTGCCACTTTAAATATTACATAAAGTCAACAGCACATAGCCTATATACCAAGATATGTTGTTGCATTATTCCCCCTGATCAGGTCATTATTGCCCACTCCCACACCATCATCCTGTTGGGAGATATGCAAGTTTTCTCCTGTTTGACCATGTCTCTGCCTGTCAGCCAGTCAGTAACAACTGTCTTGTATAAGAAAGGTATATTGAAAACTATTCATCCAAACCAATTAGATTGGATATTTAGATACAGTAGGTCCCAAGACCTGGTTATGTTCTGGTAACCTTGGGTTGGTCCCAAGACCTGATTATGTTCCAGTAACTTTAAATAGGTCCCAAAACCTGATTATATTCTGGTAACTTTGAGTTGGTCCCATGACCTGATTATATTCTGGTAACCTTGAGTTGGTCCCAAGAACTGATTATATTCTGGTAACCTTGAGTTGGTCCCAAGACCTGATTATGTTCTGGTAACCTTGAGTTGGTCCCAAGAACTGATTATATTCTGGTAACCTTGAGTTGGTCCTAAGACCTGATTATGTTCTGGTAACCTTGAGTAGGTCCCAAGACCATATTATGTTATGGTAACCTTGAGTTGGTCCCAAGACCTGATTATATTCTGGTAACCTTGAGTTGGTCCCAAGACCTGATTATATTCTGGTAACCTTGAGTTGGTCCTAAGACCTGATTATGTTCTGGTAACCTTGAGTTGGTCCCAAGACCTGATTATGTTCTGGTAACCTTGAGTAGGTTCCAAGACCTAAATATGTTTTGGTAACTTTGATTTGAAGATCACAGGATGATACCTTGTGTGTTACATGAAAGTGAAACTCAAGGGGAGTGGGGCCGATGGAGACATTTTCAATAAAAAAATAAATCCCTTGTCTTGTTTATGATGTCAGTAGACTGTTATCTGCCTTAACATAATGTGATGACAGATCTGGATGTTCAGGTCTATGTCCAGAGTTTCAAAAAGAGGTCTGCAAATTGATCTGACTGCATCCAGGGTAGATGTGGGGGTGGGGGTGGATTTATTGTACTGTGAGGCAAAGTCACCAGATGTGCCTGATAAGATATAATTCTAAGATATGTTCAGCAAAATGGAATATGTAAAACATTTTGGCTTTTCCTTCTGATTTTTATTGAGAAATAGAAAGGATCCTTTTTTGTTGAAAAGGGGAAGGATGCATTTAGGCCTATTGCACACACTCCACCCCAAACCAATCATCCTGGGAGTCTGGGTTTAGTGTTGCAGATGGATAAGTATGGTAATTCAGTGCAAATGACACCTGTATTAGCAGAAAAACTATATACTCACTTATATGTTAGTTTCCACTAAAAACAACATAGACCCTGATTTGCCAGCGCATAATGCCCTATCCAAATCATGGTCTATGTTGATTGTTCTACTTATTAAACCTAATAAACTGCATAGACCCAGATCTGCTGGCACATTATTCATTAGCAGATCTGGATCAATGCATTGTAGTTGGGTCTCACTTCCATGCAAGTATAAATGACACTATTTCTTGACATTGACCATAACAAATATTGTCTGCTACCTTTACATGCATTTCTATATTGTACAATTCTTACTGGATCCTGGTGGAAAATAATAAAGTGAACTACTTCTAATCAATTGCATAAATTATATTTGAATCAAATACACCTAATTATGAAGTTGTTCTTTCATTCCCATAACATGCAAACTTAAAGCTGTACATTTGTGCCTTTGAATACAAAATAAGAAATATGCAAACACCACTAAAAGTTCATTCTGTGTATTTACTTTTCCTTGCTTGACCCAGTTGTAGTTACTCAGATAGGTAAAATAGTCACCAAAAGTAAATTTTGCAGACTCACTGAGACTATCTTATAATGAAGTACATTATACAGTATTCCCTCATAATGTACATGGGGAAAAATACTATATGCCAGCTTATCAAAGACGAAATTATAATGAAGTCCAATATACAGTAATCCATTATTATGGCAATGTTCATTGGATCCTTATAGAATACTGTCTGATAAAGAGACTGCCTTGTAATGAAGTCCATTATACAGTAATCCCCCATTATGGCACTGTCCATTAGATCCTTATAGAATACTGTCTGATAAAGAGACTGCCTTGTAATGAAGTCCATTATACAGCACTCCCTCATTATGGCACTGTCCAGTGGATCCTTTTAGAATACTGTCTGATAAAGAGACTGCCTTGTAATGAAGTCCATTATACAGTAATCCCCCATTATGGCACTGTCCATTAGATCCTTATAGAATACTGTCAGATAAAGAGACTGCCTTGTAATGAAGTCCATTATACAGTAATCCTTCATTGTGGCACTGTCCAGTGGATCCTTTTAGAATACTGTCTGATAAAGAGACTGCCTTGTAATGAAGTCCATTATACAGCACTCCCTCATTATGGCACTGTCCATTAGATCCTTATAGAATACTGTCTGATAAAGAGACTACCTTGTAATGAAGTCCATTATACAGTAATCCCTCATTATGGCACCGTCCAGTGGATCCTTATAGAATACTGTCTGATAAAGAGACTGCCTTGTAATGAAGTCCATTATACAGTAATCCCTCATTATGGCACTGTCCAGTGGATCCTTATAGAATACTGTCTGATAAAGAGACTGCCTTGTAATGAAGTCCATTATACAGTAATCCCTCATTATGGCACTGTCCAGTGGATCCTTTTAGAATACTGTCTGATAAAGAGACTGTCTTGTAATGAAGTCCATTATACAGCACTCCCTCATTATGGCACTGTCCATTAGATCCTTATAGAATACTGTCTGATAAAGAGACTGCCTTGTAATGAAGTCCATTATACAGTAATCCCTCATTATGGCACTGTCCAGTGGATCCTTTTAGAATACTGTCTGATAAAGAGACTGCCTTGTAATGAAGTCCATTATACAGCACTCCCTCATTATGGCACTGTCCAGTGGATCCTTATAGAATACTGTCTGATAAAGAGACTGCCTTGTAATGAAGTCCATTATACAGTAATCCCTCATTGTGGCACTGTCCAGTGGATCCTTATAGAATACTGTCTGATAAAGAGACTACCTTGTAATGAAGTCCATTATACAGTAATCCCCCATTATGGCACTGTCCATTAGATCCTTATAGAATACTGTCTGATAAAGAGACTGTCTTGTAATGAAGTCCATTATACAGCACTCCCTCATTATATATCACCTTATAGTGAGACCAAATTATGATTAGGTACATTATGCTGTTTTTCCTGATTATAATGCTGTCCATGTCGGCCATATAGTAAAGCAAATTAAAGTGAGTCTGCTTTATAATAAAGTACATTACTCCACATTTCCTCATTATAAGGTTCTTAATGGGTGCCATTAAAGTGAACCACCTCAGAAATGATCTAACCCTTTGTTGAGATGTTTTATATACACTAATACTGTTAAATAAATGAAACCCATGATTGTAATTGCATTATTAATGGTGCTACTTTATACTGAGATGCTTTATAGTGGGGGATTACAACAGTAACATATATGTTGTTGATTGTAACATGTACCCAACAGCAAACATATTGATCCAGCTCTTGTGCCAATGGATATGGATCCAAGGTTTGCTTATGATGTCATATTATGACATAATGTATTGGTAACATTTTTTGGTACCATTCAACACACTTACATTGCACATAGTATGCAAATAATTTCATTGCACTTAGTATGTTCATAATTACATTGCACACAGTATGCAGATAATTACATTGCACATAATATACAATTAAATTTTACATTGCACAAATACACAAAAATAATTGCATTAAACAGAGTATGCAGATAATTACATTGCAAATAGAATATAAAATAATTACATTGCATATAGTATGCAAATAATTATATTGCATATAGTATGCAAATTATTGCATTGCACATAGTATGCAAATAAATACATTGTACATAGTATGCAAAACAATTACATTGTACATAGTATGCAAAACAATTACATTGTACATACTATATAAAATAATTGCATTACACAGGGTTTACAAATAATTACATTGCACATAATATAAAAATAATTACATTGCATATAGTATGCAAATAATTACATTGCATATAGTTTTCAAAACAATTACATTGTACATAGTATATAAAATAATTGCATTACACAGGGTTTACAAATAATTACATTGCACATTGAATACAAATAAATACATTGCACATAGTATATAAATAATTAAATTGAAAATGCAGAACATCTGACTAGATTTAAAAGGCTAAGATGATTGAAATAAGGGGCCATCCATAAATGACGTCACACGATTTTGGCCGATTTTTTACCTCTCCCCCCCCCCCTTCGTCACACATTTTTTAAACAAATTCCTTCCCCTCATCACACATTGTCAAAAATGTGTAACCCCCCTCCCCCACAAGTGTGAGACATCATTTATGGACGGTCCCTAAGCAAAGGTGAACAAACTGCATATTCCATGGTAAATTGGATACAAGTAAATAAATTTGATACAAGTCAATAAATTTGATACAAGTCAGTAAATTTGATACAAGTAAATAAATTTGATACAAGTCAGTAAATCTGATACAAGTAAATAAATTTGATACAAGTCAATAAATTTGATACAAGTCAATAAATTTGATAGAAGTCAACTAAATTTGATACAAGTCAATGATGATTATTTTGTTGCAATTTTATATAGTTGTAGAATTTTGTCCTGATGTACACTATGGAATCAGATGATTATAGAAAAGTCATGAAATTATAATGTTCCTTGTCATGAACAAACTTGATCTTTCCATTCAAAGTCAAACAGGGGCCCTGAGTGGCCAAATTGTCTAAAGCACACAGTTACGGATCACTGCCATCTCACCTCTGTCTGCATGGGATGAAGTCTCAGACTTGGCCAGTGTGGGTATGTGAGAAAGCTTGCTAGTAGCTTGTTGTGGGTTGGTGGTTCTTTCTGAGGTTTTCCTGGGTTCTTCCTCCACCATTTATACTGGCTGCCATGTAAAGCCTATCCTGTGCTGAAAAACAGCGTTAATCCATACAACAACAACAACAAAGTCAAACAAAGAATACTTATGAATTCTTGTCTGTGACATTACATGACAACATGGTGCAACAATGTGTACATGTGCTTGAAGGAATCAAAGTTACTTAGGTAAGAAAACCAGTGGAGATAAATAGGAATTGCATTGTCGTATTTGGTGTTCTTTTCCATTTTCATGAAACATTATTATAATGCTAAATTTTAGGCAAAAACATAATTTGGATAAAGCACCACCATCTTGAAAAACATGCTTGGTTTGCGGTATATTTTTACCTGTAAGTTTGCTGTAAGCAGTATTTTGACAAATCAATTTAGCATGTCATAAATGCTGAAAAAGTAGTTACTTATGATCTGCAATGATGTTTTTAAACACTTCTTATTTTGCCAGCAAAGACAGGTTGGAATTTAATGCATAACTGCATAACTACCTGAACTGATCCAAATGATGATGTAACATGGAGAGATTGAATATCAAATGAGAATCTATAATAATAATAATAATAAAAATGATAATAATAAAAATGATAATAATAATAATAATAATAATAATAATAATAATAATAATAATAATAATAATAATAACAACAATAATAATAATAACAATTATAACAACAACAACAACAACAATAATAATAATAATAATAATAATAACAACAATAATAATAATAATAACAACAACAATAATAACAACAACAACAATAATAATAACAACAACAATACTACTACTAATAATAATAATAACAACAATAATAATAATAACAACAACAACAACAATGATAATAATAATAATAATAATAATAATAATAATAATAATAATAATAATAATAATAATGATAATGATAATAATAACAAGACAATAATTTTATTTAAAGAGGTGGACACAGTTAGTTGGGTAACTAATGAGGCCTAACTTCTCCATGAATGAGACAGATGTAGATATGACAAGCCTATCTCAGACAGATAGATCCATTTAAATCAATATTAGGTTAAATTTGATCCCTGCAGGGGGCAGAAAGTTGATCTATAACTTTAGGTCAACATTTATCAATTAGAGGACAGGAATCCTTTATGTCCCAGGTGTATTGTAACTGGGAGATGATTTATTATAATGGTGTGATGATGACCATTGCATGGGTTGTTTTGATTTGTGGATTAATTTTAGTATTGGCTCATTTCACTCACACAAATGAAATCAAAGTGTACCTTATCGAATGGAGAGTTCATGGATATATTTTTTATGCCTGTGATATGTGTGTAGGTTATATATTATTCACTGTTTCTTGGTTTCTCAGTGGCTATGAACTTGTAAACATTGCTTAATACAGTTGACCTACAAAATCTACCTTTACAGGTCACCTCTATTTAGCAATCAAAGGTCTTAAACAGTCACTTTTAAAATGTTTCTTTAGTCAAGTTATTCCAGAAATAACCTCAGTTAAATAGGCAACAATCAGAGAGCACATTTCTATAGTTTGTTCCAGATAGTATCACAAATTTTTCCTATCTGTAATTCAGTAATTTATTCAGGGCAGCATCATTAAATGTTGCTAAAAGTATCAAATTTATTTTAATTACTTCATGTGAAATGGATTAGGTGCTTCAGCTAAATTTAGTGACCCTGACCTGCAAATGCTATGTGGACCAAACTTCAGCTTCCAGTGACTGGCTGACAGGATCATGAATTCAGAAAATATATATTGTATTACCACCAGGACCACTTTTCTAGCTTGCAATAAATGTCAGATTTCAGTGAATTACAAACTGCTGGGGCAAAGAGATTTTGTAAACCATTCTGGCTCAGTCTTTCTCCAAAATAGATCCTTTTCATGTCTGTTGTAACTATATCAGTCCAAGAATTTCTATCTATACATTAGAAAACAGCATGAACAATATCCAGATATGAGTTTTAAAACAGGTGGTTGCCTAAAGGAGGTTTATATTTATAATTTTGTGCAAGACACCTCAACAATTGTCCACTTAACACAAGGAATTGCTGAATAGAAGCAATACTGGTATAACAGGTTTGAATTTACATGCATCTAACAGTATATAAAGTTTTGTTTATTATGTTTGTTTTGCACCAAGGAAAAGGAATGATGTAACACTGCTATACAGTAAGACGTTAAAAAAATCTATAGAAGGGATTAGTCTTGTATTTTAAACACCAATAATTTCTTGAATTCTGGTAGTCATACATTTGACATGATTTGACATGATTTGACATTTTTCACTTGACATAATTTGACAAAATCTACAAGTCAGTTGGACTCTTGGGTTCAATAGAAACTCATTAATCAATAGTTAAGGGACAGATAAAGAATGAAAAGGTTGTGTCTGTCTGTGTATTTGTTGGCACTTTTAACAGGTTATGGACCATTACGCTGTAATTCAAGACTCCATTATGGGTAGGCATTTTTGGTGTCTCTTTTGTGCCGATTGATGCTCCTAGTCATGGAAGTATTTTCTGATAGAAAATTTCTCCACGACATAAAAGGATATTTCTACAAATCTGACCTAAAAATTTATTATGATATATACTTGAAGTCGAGTCCAACTGCAAACTACACAGACTTGGATTTGCCATCACATAATGTGCTGGCAGATCTTGGTCTATGCATTTTGTTGGGAGTAATTACTCAAACAAAACAGCTTAGACACAAAGTGGCTAGCACATTATACAATGACAGCTTAGACCTGAAGTGGCTGGCACATTATACAATGACAGCTTAGACCCGAAGTGGCTGGCACATTATATAATGACAGCTTAGACCCGAAGTGGCTGGCACATTAAACAATGACAGCTTAGACCCAAAGTCACTGGCACATTATACGATGACAGCTTATCCAAAGTCACTGGCACATTATACAATGACAGCTTAGACCCAAAGTGGCTGGCACATTATACAATGACAGCTTAGACCCGAAGTGGCTGGCACATTATACAATGACAGCTTAGACCCAAAGTCACTGGCACATTATACAATGACAGCTTAGACCCAAAGTCACTGGCACATTATACAATGACAGCTTAGACCCGAAGTGGCTGGCACATTATACAATGACAGCTTAGACCCAAAGTGGCTGGCACATTATACAATGACAGAACAGGGTCTATGCAGTTTGTTGGGAGTAATTGGTCGAACAAAACAGCTTAGACACGAAGTGGCTGGCACATTATACAATGACACCTTAGACCCGAAGTGGCTGGCATATTATAAAATGACAGAACAGGGTCTATGTTGTTTGTAGTTTTACTTGACTTATAATCTAGTATATACTGTAGACATTTTAACAATAAACTTAATCTAAATATTTTGTAATTTGTTTATGATTCATATTACCTTGTACAGTTTTATATTTTTTTCCAAAAATTGATATTTTTTTTTGCACTATACTTGTTATATGGTGTCAATTAAAATCTGTGCTCAATAGTCACATTTACTACTAATATACAGTAAAATAATAACTGTCACTGTCACATTGTTTTAAAAAATTCTATAAATGATTTATGTCCTTGGATGTTATCTGTTGTTCATAGCCTGATGCATATCCATCTATTAGCACAAGTCTGTTATTGTTACTCCTCATGAAAATTCTATTGAAGGCTGGCCATGAAACTTTAAACACACACTCATCCTGTGGTCATCTAGTCATCCTATGGTCATCTAGTCACACACTAAGCCTGTGGTCTAGTTGGTCCTAAATGGCTGGCCATGAAACTTTAAACACACACTCATCCTGTGGTCATCTAGTCATCCTGTGGTCATCTAGTCACACACTCATCCTGTGGTCTAGTTGGTTCTAAATGAAAAGATTGCTGCTTGGCATCCAATATGACTGCGACAGCATCCATCTTGACAATTTTGTTGCAGCTACTCCTGAATGGATGGTAAGATAAATATGGAGTTTTGGCTAAAAGACTTGTTATCCAGTCCCAAATGAAAATCATATCAGTCTGATGGTTAGTATGCTCACCATGGCAGCCATCTTGAAAATCTTGTTATTGTACACCTCCTAAATGGATTGTCTTAACATCATAAGGTTTTCACTAAAAGACTTCTTGTGCTGTCTGATTTGTCCTACATGAAAACAGTACAGATGTCAGATCCAGTATGGCCACCATGGAAGCAATCTTTAAAATCTTATATATATATATATATATATATATATATATATATATATATATATATATATATATATATATATATATATATATATATATATATATATATATATATATATATATATATATATATATATATATATATATATATATATATATATATATATATATTATGCCTGATTAGTCATTAATGAAAATTGCACTGATCTGACATCTGTTATGAGTGCCATGGCAGCCATCATAAAAATCTTGTTATTGGAACTCGTCCTGAAGAAAATTTTGACATAGGGTTTTCATTAGAAGACTTCTTGTCTAATATGGCCAACACACAGCATTGATCGTGGAAATCTTGCTATAACTATTCATCAACATGTGGATTTCACAGAAAGACTTCTTATGCTGTCTAGTTGGTCTTAAATGAAAATGATGCTGATCTGATATCCAATATGGCCACCACAGCAGCCATCTTGAAAATCTTGTTATTGCTGCTGGTGAATGGAAAGCAATTTCTTGAAAGTGTTCTTATCTCTACTCATCTGATGGCTATATCAAAGGTGGCTTTTATCCAGCAGCCTTCTTATGATACCTCATTGGACCTTTAAAGAAAATAGTGTTAGTTGTACATCCAACATGGCAGCCATGATGGGTGTTATAAAAGTCTTACCGTCACTACTTTCCCAGGAAAATGTTGCCAAGCTGACATCCAATATTTGCACAAATTTGAAAAATATGTTATTGCTGAATAAATCAAAGATGGTCTTGACAGTTAAATGGAAGAAATGTTCTTATCTTATATTCCTGGAAATTCTATTTGCCCATTAGAGCATTAGTCCCTTTGAAAGACTCTTGCTGAACAATGTTTTAGTGAGTTGATGTTATGTTGTATTATTATTATTATTATTATTATTATTATTATTATTATTATTATTAAATATACAATGGGTATAAATAATAAATCTTACCACAAGTTGACCAAACATCATGATTTTATGAACTATTGGCAGTTGTGAATTTTAAAAATATTCCAAAACAGTGTGAAAGCTACAGGCAAATTATGTTTCAGGAAGTTTGGTAAGCACAGCAATCAAAATCAATCAAATGATTAAAAAAAACATCCATAGGTATTTTCCATTTAAAAATCTAAACTGAGGTATTGATGAAAGGTTGAAAACTTTCAGTTAGAGGTAATATGGCATTGACTGACAGGCAATGTTACAACACAAAACTTTACTTGACTCAAATTAGAGGTAATACGGTCTTGACTGATAGGCAATGTTACAGTACAAAACTTTACTTGACTCCAATTAGAGGTAATACCGTATTGACTGATAGGCAATCTTACAATACAAAACTTTACTCGACTCCAATTAGATGTAATATGGCCTTGACTGATAGGCAATGTTACAATACAAAACTTTACTCAACTCCACTTAGATGTAATACGACCTTGACTGATAGGCAATGTTACAATATAAAACTTTACTTGACTCCAGTTAGAGGTAATACGGCGTTAACTGATAGGCAATGTTACAATACAAAACTTTACTTGACTCCAATTAGAGGTAATATGGCATTGACTGATAGGCAATGTGACAGTACAAAACTACTTGACTCCAGGTCTTTGTGACTAATTCAAAGGCTTCTTTTTCAATTCTGAGTAATATTTTGCAACTGGGAGGGTGGCTTTGAGGAGGGGATGGGGTGTCATGGGTTAGAATTCTGCAAAGACCAGTTTAGATCAGCTGTTGTGGTGTGATCCTGGGCAAGAAACATCACTTTTTTTGTTATGGTACTGAATAGTCATAGATGTGTTGATTATACTATTAAATACGAACCAGTTCCAGTGTTGTCAAATACATGCATGTACAGATGACATCATGTATAAGATGTAATCAACAGAGAAATTCTGTATTTAAAGTGAATGGGTTTCCATTTACACATACATCCGACTTGTTATGGGAGTATCAGTTATAGTTTAATGCTACCTGATTGTGTGGTGATATTTGACCCACAGTTGCTTTGTGTCATAGGTGGATGTACCCTGTTATAATTCAGTTAATTGCAGGATGGGACCTTGTAATTCTTTCTAGCCTGTGGATATATGGAGCATAACCAATACTTTGTGGGATGATTCCAACATACCTTTAGAAAACCTGTTAATTACAGGTGTAGAAAGTTACATACAGGTGCAAAAGCCACATTCTTGATTTAGTTTACAAAGAGGATTTAAAAAGCTGAAGGATAAGAAAGTATTTTGGAATAAGGAATGACAAGAATTATTGGAGAGAATTGGCATGTGTCAGATTCAGTTACCTTCCTGAATTTTTTGTGTACATTGCTTAATTCAAAAATAAATGTTAATACAAAATATACATTTTTATACTGTTTTACATCAAGTTTGTTTGCATTATTTAACTCCTATTTTTTGGTGGTGGTGGTGTAGATATCACTGTCTTGCAGAAATGTAAATGGTTCAGGTTGTCTGTCTGTCTTTGTATTAGATGTTTCATTTCCTAAATTTGCTTCTTCCCTTTTATTATATTGAAAAATTGGGAATCTGTTTTGTGGTCACAGTTATCAATTTACACACACACACACACACACACAGACACACACACACACACAGATTTACAATATTTGATTTGCTACAATTAGTTGTTCCATATTTACACATTCATTTGTTTTCTGGGAAATCTGTTCATTAATGATTATCGTGATATTCAAGTTTTCCAAACATAATGTTTATTCCGATACATTTGATATTACAATACATTTGATATTACAATACATTTGATATTACAATACATTTGATATTATTCCTTGTCTTACAACCAGCTTGTAATGATTTTACTTGAATTTCCCAAAGCACAGTTGAGGTGTCACTGTCAGTAAACCATTAAGTGTAAATGTTGGATAAAATATGATGAAGGGCGGCCTCAGTAAAAAATAGATGACAGATCCTAAATACTCAGTTATTACAGAGTTTAAAATGCCAGAGTCCATGGCAATGTAATGATGTAATGTTTGTTTAATAAATCTACATTTTTGAGGGAAATGGGAGAATGTGTGTGTGTGTGATTTGGATTTTTAATGTAGCTTTAAAAAAAATCAGTCATATCCCTATGTCTCCAGTGTGACAGTTTATTGTGATATCTAGCACTTGGGCATCATGCCACAGACATGTAGCATGATGACCCACCCAGTCACATTATCTCGACACCAGGCTGACCAGTACTAACACTAACCTCTTAATGCTGAGTGCCAAGCGAGGCAGCTGTTAGTACCATTTTTGTAAGTCTTTAGTCTGACTCGGCCGGGGATTGAACCCACGACCTGTTCTTTCTTTCTTCAGATATGAGAATTAAAAACAAAAAACAACTCATTATTATTAGCATTAGTTGAGTACTTGGGAATTCTTTGAACAATCATCAATTAAGGTTTTGAAGCCAGTGTCTGATAAAATTACTATCAGTTAGCTGCTAATCCCCCTCTCGCTGCCTGATGCAGCTGGTGGATAGAAACCAATATCTGTGTTGCACATCGAGCATGGTCTCTTGCTTGTTTCATGCATTTTTTTGTCCTGTGGGTGGCCCCCAAATGTTGTCCTTGTGTATTCCACTGGATATGCTTTGTTGGTAAGGAAAAAAAATCCAAAAACATACCTGCAATGTTTCTTAACTGGATGTCCATCCATGTCTATATTAGCCAGTGTCACTGAATGTGATAAAAACTGTGAGATGGAAATGAATATCCATTTCAAAACAATAAATCAGGCAATGAAAAGATTCAAGGTTTGTGGTAGTCACTGTCAGCCATGTTGAAAAGATTCAAGGTTTGTGGTAGTCACTGTCAGCCATGTTGAAAAGATTCAAGGTTTGTGGTAGTCACTGTCAGCCATGTTGAAAAGATTCAAGGTTTGTGGTAGTCACTGTCAGCCATGTTGAAAAGATTCAAGGTTTGTGGTAGTCACTGTCAGCCATATTGAAAAGATTTAAGGCTGGTGGTAGTCACTGTCAGCCATGTTGTAAAGTCTCTGGTGTAACTTATTTTCATGGTTAGAGTCACAGCTTAGGCAAGGAAGAGTGAATTTATTCTGGGGCTGAATTAATAATAAAAGAAACTAATTTATTCAAATACATAATTTGTCATTTAATTAAGTACTGAATAAATGAAATGAAATGAAATTAAGAAAACATGGATATTTAATACAACAAATTCTGATAGATAATGAGTAAACACTAAAATTAATTGACAGCAAAATCTGGAACAGAAAATTCCATGGTGCAGTACATTTGAGTCTAAGCAGGTATTCAAAACAATTTAATGTTTCCATGAATTACTTGATCATGTGATACAATATTATTGCAGTGATGCAAATATCCAAGGAAAATATGACATCTTGACAGTTTTATATAATACTTCCTTGGTGGATAGTTTCAAAACCTTCTCCAAGTCATCAGTCTCATATTTAGGTTGTAGTTAAAGAGCACCAGCACCTTCACCCAGTCATCTACTTGTCTCATACATAGGTATTAGTTAAATAGTACTAACACCTTCACCCAGTCATCTACTTGTCTCATACATAGGTATTAGTTAAAGAGCACGAGCACCTTCACCCAGTCATCTACTTGTCTCATACATAGGTATTAGTTAAATAGTACTAACACCTTCACCCAGTCATCTACTTGTCTCATGTGTAGGTGTAAGTTAAATAGTACCAACACCTTCACCTAGTCATTTCTGGTCTCATACGTATGTATTAGTTAAATAGTACTAACACCTTCACCTAGTCATCTACTGGTCTCTTATATAGCTATTAGTTAAACAGTATTTACACCTTCTGTTATTCATTTACTGGTCTCATATGCAGGTATCAGGTAAGGTAGATACCATCTATACTTGCTTATATGGTAAGTCCAAATGCAAACTGCACAGACACAGATCTGGCATCACATAGTGCACTGGCAGACCAGGGTCTATACAGCTTGTTAGGAGTAATCAGTAGGACAAGTGACCTAGACCCTGATCTGATGGCTCATTATGGTCTGTGATGTTTGTGGTAGGACTCAACTTGTAAGCAAGTACACACAGTGATAACTTATTTAAAAAATAGCATCTTACAAAACATATCCTTATTTCAATTGCTTTGTATTTTGTTATGAATTTTATAATTATTGGACTGTCATTTAGTTTGCCATTAAGTGTTCTACAAGCTTTGGTACTGGACCCCACAAACTGGGATTGATTCATGTTTACCATTAAAATTCCACAAGCTTTGGTACTGGATCCCACAAACTGGGATTGATTCATGTTTGCCATTAAAATTCCACAAGCTTTGGTACTGGATCCCACAAACTGGGATTGATTCATGTTTGCCATTAAAATTCCACAAGCTTTGGTACTGGACCCCACAAACTGGGATTGATTCATGTTTACCATTAAAATTCCACAAGCTTTGGTACTGGATCCCACAAACTGGGATTGATTCATGTTTGCCATTAAAATTCCACAAGCTTTGGTACTGGACCCCACAAACTGGGATTGATTCATGTTTACCATTAAAATTCCACAAGCTTTGGTACTGGACCCCACAAACTGGGATTGATTCATGTTTACCATTAAAATTCCACAAGCTTGGTACTGGATCCCACAAACTGGGACTGATTCATGTTTGCCATATGTGTCATACAAGCTTTTGTACTGGACCCCAAAAGCTGGGATTGATTCATTGGTTCTTTAAGTAGTAACTAGTTCAAACTACCTCCTCTCTTGCATGCTATCACAATATGCTACTGCTTTCCCTATCTCCTCACATACTATCAAAATATGCTATTGCTTTCCCTATCTCTTCACATACCATCAAAATATGCTACTGCTTTCTCTATCTCCTCATATACCATAAAAATATGCTACTGCTTTCCCTATCTTCTCACATACTATCAAAATATGCTATTGCTTTCCCTATCTCCTCAACTACTATCAAAATATGCTACTGCTTTCCCAATCTCCTCACATACCTTCAAAATATGCTATTGCTTTCCCAATCTCCTCACATACCTTCAAAATATGCTATTGCTTTCCCAATCTCCTCATATACTATCAAAATATGAAACTGCTTTCCCTATCTCCTCACATACTATCAAAATATGCTATTGCCTTCCCTATCTCCTCACATACTATCAAAATATGCTACTGCTTTCCCTATCTCCTCACATATCATCAAAATATGCTATTGCTTTCCCTATCTCCTCGCATACCATCAAAATATGCTACTGCTTTCCCTATCTCCTCATATACTATCACAATATGCTATTGCTTTCCCTATCTCCTCATATACTATCAAAATACACTACTATATTTCCTGTTCTTATCACATATTGTCAAAATATGGTTCTGCTTTACCTATCTGGAAAATAACATTCAAGAGCTGTCCTTGCGTATCTCAGTATTTTGTTGTATTTAATGACAAACTTTGTGACCAACCTTAGTTATATTTATGCATGGCTGTTTGATGGATGGTAAGAGATTAAAACATGGCAGATTCTTTTGCTTCATGTGTGAACTTGTATTTCTCAGTATGCTTGCATTGTCTACTGTGGCTTTAAATAAATTAGGTGAAACTAGGTAAATAAATGTAACGTTGGTTTTCATTATTAATGTAAATCTTAAGTGTAATTACTTTGCTATATAGTCTAGTAACACATGCATGGACTGGTTGCTTGGAGGTTTGACTTGTATCAGACTTAATGGATAGTCTAATAACACATGCATGGGATGGTTACTTGGAGGTTTTACTTGTATCAGACTTAATGGATAGTCAAATACAAGCATGGGATGGCTGCTTGGAGGTTTTACTTGTATCAGATTTAATGGATAGTCTAATAACACATGCATGGGATGGTTACTTGGAGGTTTTACTTCTATCAGACTTAATGGATAGTCTAATAACACATGCATGGACTGGTTGCTTGGAGGTTTAACTTGTATCAGACTTAATGGATAGTCTAATAACACATGCATGGACTGGTTGCTTGGAGGTTTAACTTGTATCAGACTTAATGGATAGTCTAATAACACATGCATGGACTGGTTGCTTGGAGGTTTAACTTGTATCAGACTTAATGGATAGTCTAATAACACATGTATGGACTGGTTGCTTGGAGGTTTAACTTGTATCAGACTTAATGGATAGTCTAATAACACATGTATGGACTGGTTGCTTGGAGGTTTAACTTGTATCAGACTTAATGGATAGTCTAATAACACATGCATGGACTGGTTGCTTGGAGGTTTAACTTGTATCAGACTTAATGGATAGTCTAATAACACATGTATGGACTGGTTGCTTGGAGGTTTAACTTGTATCAGACTTAATGGATAGTCTAATAACACATGCATGGACTGGTTGCTTGGAGGTTTTACTTGTATCAGACTTTATGGATAGTCTAATAACACATGCATGGACTGTTTGCTTGGAGGTTTAACTTGTATCAGACTTAATGGATAATCTAATAACACATGCATGGACTGGTTGCTTGGAGGTTTAACTTCTATCAGACTTAATGGATAGTCTAATAACACATGCATGGACTGGTTGCTTGGAGGTTTTACTTGTATCAGACTTTATGGATAGTCTAATAACACATGCATGGACTGGTTGCTTGGAGGTTTAACTTGTATCAGACTTAATGGATAGTCTAATAACACATGCATGGACTGGTTGCTTGGAGGTTTAACTTGTATCAGACCTATTGGATAGTCTAATAACACATGTATGGACTGGTTGCTTGGAGGTTTAACTTGTATCAGACTTAATGGATAGTCTAGTAACACATGTATGGACTGGTTGCTTGGAGGTTTAACTTGTATCAGACTTAATGGATAGTCTAGTAACACATGCATGGACTGGTTGCTTGGAGGTTTTACTTGTATCAGACTTAATGGATAGTCTAATAACACATGCATGGACTGGTTGCTTGGAGGTTTAACTTGTATCAGACTTAATGGATAGTCTAATAACACATGCATGGACTGGTTGCTTGGAGGTTTAACTTGTATCAGACTTAATGGATAGTCTAATAACACATGCATGGACTGGTTGCTTGGAGGTTTTACTTGTATCAGGCTCTGAAGGAATAATTTTGATGTTTTGTTTGTATTTTTTCATCTGAAGAGATGCAGAAAAGGCAATATTGTTTTTCTCCCTATCTTTCTCAAGCAATTGTTTAAAAAATTCTTTGTGCTTTTTATGCATCACAACTGTGTGAAATATTTAGCAGTGTCATATTCCTCGCTGTAACAGAGAGACTGAAATATTTAGTAGTGTCACATTCCTCACTGTAACAGAGAGACTGAAATATTTAGCAATGTCACATTCCTCGCTGTAACAGAGAGACTGAAATATTTAGCAGTGTCATGTTCCTTGCTGTAACAGAGAGACTGGAATATTTAGCAGTGTTACGTTCCTCACTGTAACAGAGAGACTGAAATATTTAGCAGTGTCACATTCCTCGCTGTAACAGAGAGACTGAAATATTTAGCAGTGTCACATTCCTCGCTGTAACAGAGACAGAATATTTAGTGTTTGGTTTATGTAAACAATTTTGTAATGTAATGGATATTCTACATGACATTCTTTAACTTATCATTAATGATTCTTGAATTTAATTTGGCAAATATTTTTGTCTAAATACTATAGAAAGCTTTTATAAAATTTACATTAAAAAAGAATTATATGATAACTTCATTTCTGAGTAAGAAGTAATATTTTCATTTAATTTTGGATTATATTTTTATAGTTCTGAAAAAAGAATGAAAAATTTATGAAAGCTTCAAGGTATTCATATATATTTGACAAGCTGATTAAATATCCTCATATAATAAATGATTCACAAGCCGATTAAATATCCTCATATTGTAAATGATTCACAAGCCAATTAAATATCCTCATATTGTAAATGATTCACAAGCCAATTAAATATCCTCATATTGTAAATGATTCACAAGCCGATTACATATCCTCATATCATAAATATTTCACTAGCTCATTAAATATCCTCATATAATAAATGTTATGCAAGCCGATAAAATATCTTCGTATCATAAACGGTTCACAAATGCGTTTTGTAAAAACTCCATGATTGCTCTCTTTTCACACATTACTCTTTTGTAAAGTTCTCCCAGTAATCAGTCCCACAGGTATCTGACAGATCGTTTGGTTTGAAATGGATGATTTAAAACTTGTATGGGTGCAAGAAGTTTTATTGCTAATTCACCAAGCCAGCACAGTCATATAAAATTCAAGTCACAGTAATGAAAAGAATGTGTCAAATACCTTTATTTTAGTAGATGTCTGTCTGCATATCCCTGAGTTCATATATATATACCTATTGAAATACCACAATCTTTAAATGGGGGGGGGGCATGAAAAAGCCAGGTAGATTTTAGATTTATCACTTGGAGGTGTGGGAGAAACTGTTGCACTTTTAAAAAAGCTACTTTATTTTCAATTTCCCTGGTAAGTAAGTTGTGATTTGATCATCACTTTAAAACATTGATGTTACAGTAAAACAAAAATAAAGCATTAATAAAATATATTACATGCAGCCATGTTGGAACTTCAAAGGAATGGTGAAGGTAAACAATTATTTCTTCACTCATAGAGGAAAGATCAGAAAAAAGAAGCACTTATCATGTCATATAATTCATCTGATTATGTGTTGCTGATGGGACATGGCAGGCCAGATCCATAGATCAGTTCTCTTATGATCAGAATGTGTGATATGCCAGATTTATGGTAATTGTTTTCAGTCATAAACAAGATGCCAGCTGTTGTCATAATGATGTTATTTTATTGCAGCGTGCTAAGAGCTTACTTGCAAGCACAGTCATATTTTTTACACCTTTGAAACCAGACCACCCCTCAATTCAGATCACCCTTCCACAATCTGAACAATGGTCTTAATTAAGAGGTATGACTTTATAAAGGGTGTATTTTTGGCCATATATTTTAATAGGTTTTATGAGTTCATCATCATATAAAAATGTTTGTGTTTGGTTTTCTTAAACCTCTATTATGTATAAATGTATCTTTTCCAAAACTTAAAATACTAAAAAATTTCACCAGCAGTCATCCTTTAAATAATTTTCTGGTCATGGGACATCAGAATGTAAATGGAACAATTTTTGTTAAGGGATGGGGGGTAGGGTGAAGGAGGAGGATTGTATCAGATTAGAAGGTCAGCTATTAGCATTTAAAATTATCAGTACTAATATTAACATTTTAATGATATCATTTTAGCATTTAAATTTATTAGCAATAATAACAACAATTTAATGATATAATCTAATCACAAAAATTTAATGATATAATCTAATCACAACAATTTAATGATATAATCTAATCACAAAAATTTAATGATATAATCTAATCACAACAATTTAATGATATAATCTAATCACAACAATTTAATGATATAATCTAATCACAAAAATTTAATGATATAATCTAATCACAACAATTTAATGATATAATCTAATCACAACAATTTAATGATATAATCTAATCACAACAATTTAATGATATAATCTAATCACAACAATTTAATCATATAATCTAATCACAATAATTTAATGATATAATCTAATCACTTCAATTTAATATAATCTAGTCACTTCAATTTAATGATATAATCTAATCACAACAATTTAATGATATGATCTAATCACTTCA
This sequence comes from Sinohyriopsis cumingii, assembly GCA_028554795.2. Lineage (NCBI taxonomy): Eukaryota > Metazoa > Mollusca > Bivalvia > Unionida > Unionidae > Sinohyriopsis > Sinohyriopsis cumingii. The sequence goes on from CM068833.1 coordinate 114,513,428, forward strand.
ATTTAATTATATAATCTAATCACAACAATTAAATGTTATAATCTAATGACAACATTTGAATGATCATATAATTTAATGGATTTTGTGAGAATGTAATTTCCTGTCAAATTTTATGTTTGCTAACATATGTGATGAAAATATCTGTATGGATGTTAGAAAACCTGACATCTGTCTGTCTGGACAGTTTGTGTTGGTGGAAAAATATTCATAGCCACTATTTCATTACAGCCTGAAGACGATTTTATTATTATTACTTTGAAGGAATGTTGTTCTGAATGTTTTGTCAATATTTAGGTAGCGATTCATGTTAAATGCAGTTTGATAAGAGATTGTGTTAAAATCAATGGCACTGACAAATAGTACAACATATTGTCACATAATGCCTTAATGTGTTATATATAGTAAGAACTATGTAGAGAATTTTTGTTCATGACCATTGGTCATTTGCTAAAATTTATCCCTAATATACAGAAATTAAAGATTCACAAACCTTTAATAACATTATGATACTGTGATTTGCACCACTTCTTGAAAAATGTAGGGGCTTTTATGGTAGTTGTAATAGCGTCAATCACACAGCCCAATTGCAGGTTTTGTTGATGCATGTTTGACAACATGCAGGTGAAAATTGTTGCATCACAGAACAGGTAAGTTGTATGTGGATTAGCACTCTGATTTAAATCGCTAGTGAATATTTGGGAACACATTTTATTCAATAAAATTTCATGTGTTCAGATAATTGTTAGTAAAAAGAAAGAATAAATAATTTTTTTCTACTTACACTTCTGAAATTTCTGTTTTAATAAGGCAAGAAATCAACACAAAAAAAGTAAAATACAAAATATAACATTGAATTTTATGAATTGATAGTGTACTAGAAAGTATATATGAAAAATCAGACATTACAGAAAGCTATTTTTGTTTTCTGTGATGACATCCTCTGGGCTATGGAATAAATAAAAAAAAGAACTATTTCTCCTGAATTTTGAAACACCACCTCACCCCCTTTTTCACTGTGATTTTTACACAGCTGTTTTGTCAATCCCATCTTATGTCTCATTATTACAGCATGAAATACAAAAGTACAATCTCTGTTTGAAGTAAATCTTAAGGGTCCTGTTGTTGATTTTACACTGTTGCCACTTAGTGTTATGCAAGTTGGGTCATATTTATTCAACAGGCAATCACAATGGCTATTTGATAGAGAACAAGGCAATTACAATGGCTATTTGATAGAGAACAAAGCTCCACTTCAGCCCTCACACTGTCTCAAATTTCACTTGACATTCTCCTCTCTGTTGATTGCTTCAAGAGCTGTGTTGGGTCCTTTATTAAATCGGTCATCACTCGGTAAATAATCCTCCACAATAACACCAGCTTGAGATGGTGCAAAGAACACTAACAGTATACCTGGACAAAAGCCAATTGTCCTTTATTTGAAATTAGTAAATGTTCCATGCTTTTTATTATTTACATGGCTGCATTACAAATTGAAGTTGACAATAACTATACAGTGTCCCTGTAACATTGAAGTTTTCTTAGCTTTTGATTGATCTTCATATTTACCGACTTTTGTTATTTAATGCTCTTGACATAATGTGATAAACATTTTAAAGTAAGACAGTATAACCTGTCCTGTAAGACCACCTATCCAAAACAAATCAGGGTCTTTCAAAACAGGTGCAGTTGTAGTTTTTCTTAGTTTAATGCCCTAATTGGGTAATTGCAGTTTTCATTTTAAGGTTCAAATGAGGCAATTATAATTTTCCTCATTTTAAGGTCATAATGAGGTAATTATAGTTTTATAGTTTTCCTCATTTGTAATGCCCTAATGAGGCCATTGTAGTTTCCTAAGTGTATGGCCCTATTGAGGCAATTTTGTTCCCTCATTTTAAGGCACTAATGAGGCATTGTAGTTTTCCTACATTTATGGCCCTATTGAGGCAATTTTGTTCCCTCATTTTAAGGCACTAATGAGGCCATTGTAGTTTTCCTAAGTTTATGGCCCTATTGAGGCCATTTTGTTTCCTCATTTTAAGGCACTAATGAGGCCATTGTAGTTTTCCTCAGTTTAAGACTCTAATGAAGCAATTGTAGTTATCAGGACCCTTTGCATTGAGCCTTTAAGGAATAGTTTAAGTTTTCTATACATCTGAATGTACTAATTTATGTTCCCTAGTTTAGTGCCACCATTACCATTCTATCTACACTGTCCACAATGGCACACACACTGACATCTCAACCACCTGCAGTTTGATGTATATGGTAGGACAGGGAGGGTCATGAGAAAGTGTTTAAATAAGAAGCAAGATGGAAAATTAAGTATCTTAAGTATGATAGTACAGGCTAGGGTACACAGTATGTTGTTGGGCAATCAAATATTTTGGGTGTAACAGACAGCAGATTCACAGGCTTATGTTTTGCCCTGGTAAAAATTGTCCTGTGTCTCTGATACAGTTTACTTCTTAAGGACCATATTCCAAACTTGTAGATACCCCGATTCATCTTGTTTAGAGTGGGTTAATACACAGGATTGTTTGGTGGTGGTGGTGGTGGTGGTGGGATCTTTGTGCTGATTGAAAAGTTATATGGTAAGTTCTTCATATCAGCAGGCTAAACAAGATTTTTGAGATCATGTCAGTTTAGGTTTGACTAAAGTAAAAATGGAATATTACAGGGGAAACAGTTGTTTAGAGTTGCCACTCATGACCATTTTAAACTGGTGTTTATGATTAGGTGGTCTTTATCTATGTGTGTGTTGATTTAAAGTGACTGATTTACATTGATGTGATGTACATCTGACTGACCATCCATTCATGGATTGGCAATATGGCTTTAATATTGCTTTGGTCCCTTTCCCTCAAAACTGGTATGTTGCTGACCAGTGCATAAAAGCAGAAGCCTACCAATTTTGCAGCTGCAGGGTCAAAGGTTGCTGTCAGTGAAACTGAAAATGAAGTTTTTCCTACTGTACTATAGGTAGCAGCTGTCTATTGAGTCTGAGGCCAAGAGGTGAAAGGTCGAGGTCACTGGACAACCAAGTTTTTATCATTTTCATATCTGCATTACATCTGAGTTAGGACAGCTCTTGTTGAAACTGTGATCAATATAAGTCAATGGTCAAAGTCACTGGAGGAGAAATTGCATTTAGGATAAGGAATTCTTCTGATGCCCATTTTTTGCTCTGCTGCTTATGTGATGGTCAACCCTATAGAACAAGTTTGCTATTGTTACTCATCCTAAATCACTTGGATGATACCCTTGAAACTTTATACACATTCATCCCATGGTCTAGTTAGTCCTATATGAAAATAGTGCCACTCAGACATCCAATACATGTATATCTGCCACTGTGGTTGTGGTGAAAATGTTATCACTTCTCCTGTTGAATGGATGGTCATATCAGCATGGGTTTTACTGTACAAAACTTCTTATGATGTCTAGTTGGTTGTAAATGAAAATGGTACCAATGTATCATCCAAAATGGCCACCACAGTGGCCATCTTGAAAATCTTTCTAATGCTACTCCCCCTGAATTGATGGTCATATCAACATGGGGTTTGCATGGAAAGACTTCTTGTACATCAAATATGTGTTATGATGACTGTCTTAAAAATCTTATTGTCATGTCTCCTGAATGAATGATCATTATGATATAGGTTTTTCATCAGAAGGCTTCTAATGATGTCTACTTCATTCTAAATGAAAATTGTGCCAACGTGTGGCCAATATGTGCACCACAGCAGCTCATGTTATTGCTGAAGAAGATCAGAGTTGGTTTGAACACTTAAAAGGAAGAGATGGTCTTGTCTTGAATTCCTTGACATTCTTTATGACCAGTAGAGCATCCGTCCTTTTGAGGAACTCTTGTAAAAGGATATTGCAGAGAACTTTGTCAGCTCTGAATGTGAGCCTAATTTTGCTGAATTAACTATGTCAATATGGGGCTTTAGGAGCCAAAAATAAACCTCAAGTCCCATGTAAAATATCTAAACTTATAAAATAAGCTATTTACAAATCATGCAGAGTACCCAAGTTTTTGGCGATTATTTTAGCACATTTAATTCTAATACTATTCACTCTCCCAAATGCTTGGTCCAGTCTCTATTTCCAATCTCTCTATAAAAACACATGCTTGGTCAAGTCTCTATTTAAAATCTCTCTAAAATCAATATGCATGATCCAGTCACTAATTCCAATCTCTCTATAAAAGAAACATACTTCTTCAATTGATGTATCATGATGCAGTTGCCCAATAGTTCAATTGATGTATTATTTTGCTGTTGCTCAATGGTTCAATTGATGTATCATGCTGTAGTTGCCCAGTGATTCAACTGATGTACTGTATCATGCTGTGGCTGGGCAGTGGTTCAATTGATGTATTGTGCTGCAGTTGCCCAATAGTTCAATTGATGTATCATTTTTTAGTTGCCCAATGGTTCAATTGCTGTATCATTTTGCAGTTGCCCAATGGTTCAATTGATGTATCATGCTGTAGTTGCCCAGTGATTCAACTGATGTACTGTATCATGCTGTAGTTGGGCAGTGGTTCAATTGATGTATTGTGCTGCAGTTGCCCAGTGCTTCAACTTATGTATCATGCTTTGGTTACCCAGTGGCTCATTTTTGATGTATTTTGCTGCAGTTGCCCAGTGATTCAGTTGATGTATCGTGCTGCAGTTCTCCATTGTTTCATTTGATGTATTGAGCTGCAGTTGTCTAATGGTTCAATTGATTATGATGCTGCAGTTTCCCAGTGGTTCAACTGATATATCATGCTGCATTTGTACAGTGGTTCAATTGATGTTTTTTGCTTAGGTTGCCCAGCAGTTCAGTGATGTTTCATTCTGTGATTGCCCATTGGTTCAGTTGATGCATCATGCTGCAGTTGCCCAGTGGTTCAATTGTTGTAGGTGCCCCATGGTTCAGTTAATGTATCATGCTGTGATTACCCAATGGTTGGTGTATGAGTGCCCAGGACTCACAGAAGGTTGCATGTTGAAACCATCATCATAACCAGAGGTGGCTACTTTCCTTCATTATGTTTTTTTACTTTAATTGCATCAGCACTAGATAACTAAAAAATGACCATAAAGCAAACCCCAAAATCAATCATTGCAATTCTTCTGCTTTTGGTCAGAATATTGGGAAATGTCACTATTTCTGACAATCATATCTCATCTAGTTTGAAGACAAATATCTGAAGATAATATGCTCATTCCCCAGTTTTTCTTGGATGGCTTTCCTGAGTTTATCATGGGAGATATACTGTATTTTAAACAGTTATATTATATCCTTTTTGGATCAACAATTTGGCCTTGAAGTCAGTACACTTTACAACACAGATCTGCTTTGTAATTGTTTTTAGTTAAGCCCACACTTAAACCCAAAAAGTGAGGGTTTTCAGACAGCCAAACAATGATGTTAAAATGTGATTTGTTTGAATGATAGTTTCTCAGCAAACTCAACAGATTGGTGAAAGTTGTGAGAGTCACTTTAAAGGTGTTAGGGTGAAATTTAATGTCAGGTTGGTTACAGTTAGGATACTGTGGAATATGGTTATATACAGCATTCACAGCTGACCACATATATACAGTGTGAATACATTATAGTATGGATGGTGTGGAATATGGTTATATACAGCATTCACAGCTGACCACATATATACAGTGTGAATACATTATAGTATGGATGGTGTGGAATATGGTTATATATAGCATTCACAGCTGACCACATATATACAGTGTGAATACATTATAGTATGGATGGTGTGGAATATGGTTATATACCGCATTCACAGCTGACCACATATATGCAGTGTGAATACATTATAGTATGGATGGTGTGGAATATGGTATACAGCATTCACAGATGACCACATATATACAGTGTGAATACATTATAGTATGGATGGTGTGGAATATGGTTATATACAGCATTCACAGCTGACCACATATATACAGTGTGAATACATTATAGTATGGATGGTGTGGAATATGGTTATATATAGCATTCACAGCTGACCACATATATACAGTGTGAATACATTATAGTATGGATGGTGTGGAATATGGTTATATACCGCATTCACAGCTGACCACATATATGCAGTGTGAATACATTATAGTATGGATGGTGTGGAATATGGTATACAGCATTCACAGATGACCACATATATACAGTGTGAATACATTATAGTATGGATGGTGTGGAATATGGTTATATACAGCATTCACAGCTGACCACATATATACAGTGTGAATACATTATAATATGGATGGTGTGGAATATGGTTATATATAGCATTCACAGCTGACCACATATATACAGTGTGAATACATTATAGTATAGGTGGTGTGGAATATGGTAATATATAGCATTCACAGCTGACCACATATATACAGTGTGAATACATTATAGTATGGATGGTGTGGAATATGGTTATATATAGCATTCACAGCTGACCACATATATACAGTGTGAATACATTATAGTATGGACATTAAGGAATACATAACATTCCCAATGGACCATACATTTGATTCTCTGCAGTATATGGATTTTAGCTGTATAGGTCATTGACCAGGAGAGCATATGAGATGGACTGTTGTCTGTTATCCATCCATCTGCTGGCACAAGTTTGTTAACACTACCACTCCTAAACTACTCAGAGGATTGCCATAAATCGTTACAAGCACATTCTTTGGTCCTAAATGAATGAGGTACTTGGCCATCACAACAGCCATCTAAAAAATCTTGTTATTGCAGCTCATTCAGAACAGAAAAGTCATTGACATTTGGTTCTCAACAGAAGCCTTGTGATGTCTAGTTGATTGTAAATGAATTTGGTTCTGATCTGATGTCTACGGTAGCAGTCTTTACAATCTTCTTATTGCTACTCCTCCTGATTTGATGGGGTTTTCCCTGAAAGACATCTTATGATGTTGATCCAAGTCAACCTGGGGTTTTCACTGAAAGACTTCTTGTGATGTTGATCCAAGTCAACCTGGGGTTTTCACTGAAAGACTTCTTGTGTTGTTGATCCAAATCAACCTGGGGTTTTCATTGAAAGACTTCTTATGATGTTGATCCAAATCAGCCTGGGGGTTTCACTGAAAGACTTCTTATGATGTTGATCCAAATCAACCTAGGGTTTTCACTGAAAGACTTCTTGTGATGTTGATCCAAAATGAAAATGGTGTCAATCTGATATTCTGATGGCCATCTTGAAATCTTGTTTTAGCAAGTCCTAAAGGAAAAGTCATATTGCCATGAGGTTTGCACTAGAAGACTTATAATGTCTTGGTGGTCCTAAATGAAATGGACATCCCATATGGCTATCATATTGTCCATGTGGAAAATGTTGTTATTACTCCTTCTCCTCGATGGCTGGTTACATTAACGTTTTCATGATTTCACCAAAAGACTTCTTGTGATTGGTCCTAAATGGGAATGCCAATTTGATACCCAATATGGTCACCACAGCAGCCATCTTAAAACTCTGTTTTTGTCACTTCTTCAAATGGGAAAGTAAATTATCATTGGGTTTTCAAGATTCCATGGTGGTCCTAAATTAAAATGGTGCCAAGTTCAATATTACCTCCATGGCAGCAATCATGAAAGCTAATTATCATTAATCCAATTAAATAGAAAGTTACTTTTGCATGGGGATTGATGAGAAGGGCTCTTACAGTGTCTGGTTGGTCCTAAATGATGACAGCTCATCATCAGTAGTCATGAGAGTAGTCATCAGTAGTCATGAGAGTAGTCATCAGTAGTCATGAGAGTAGTCATCTTAAAAATATTCTTCACCAGTAGACTTCTTTTGATACGTAATTGGTCTTAAATGGAAACCGTGCCAATCATGCATCCAATATAACTGCCATGATGGACATTTTGAAAATCTTGTTGCCACTACATTCCCTGAATATATGAATGTGTTGGCATAAAGTTTTCAGCAAAATCATTCTAATTGAGTCTTCTTAATCTTAATCCTAAATAAAATTTGTGCCAGTCTGACAGCCAATATGTCCACCACCAATCTGTTTTGAAAATCTTGGTATGACTGAAGAATATCAGAAATACTTCTGTCACTCAATAGTTGAATTCCTGGAAATTCTTTTTAGCCATTCTCTTCAATATCAAGGACTTTTGTTAGCTATAGTTCCTGATATATATATATATATATATATATATATATATATATATATATATATATATATATATATATATATATATATATATATATATATATATATATATATATATATATATATATATATATATATATATATATATATATATATATATATATATATATATATATGAAGCAAAAGTGCAGATTTGTTATTGCTTGAAATTTCTATTATTAAACTGGCCATTTCTTTTAAACTTGCTGCATTCACTTGTATTTATTTTCCATGGTGTCTGTACTTGAAAATATTTTAACAGTGGGAATGAAGTTGCATTCAAATCCATGCAATTCAGACTCACCGTTTTCATTTAAGACCAATTTGGTATCACAAGAAGTCTATTGGTGAACAATATTTTCAAGTTGTAAGGCAGTGATAGCGCCCCCCCCCAGCTGTTTCTATTGTTCTAGTAGCTGAGAGTGCCAGAGCCTACTACTGTCTTTGTACAACTTGTCTAAGAAACATCATGAAACTTACTACTACAACCCATTACAAAGGCCCAAGAGTCTGAATCGCATGGATTTGAATGCAACTGAAACGCCTTGGATTTTAGTGTACAATGTACATGTAGTAAGAAATTCCAAAGTGTTCCATAGGAAACACATTAAACTGATTCTATTATATAGTGGTCTTTGGCACTCTTAGCCACTAAAGCAATAACAAGAAGCTGGGAGAATCAGAAAATATGCAAGTGATTTTTATTGCTGCTGTGTCCAACTTTACATGTGCACTGTTAGAACAAATGATGCTTTGAAGTGGGTGGGGGGAGGGGTCAAAGGTCTTGTTTTTAAGTGGAGTGAATTATCATGCTTCCAGATTTAATTTTGTTCAGGTAGAATTGTAGTTATATATGTGTTAGATGAGAAGATGCGTTTGTATAGGATTCAGTTGATAATTTAATTATGGTTTGGTTTTGATAGAAGGGTACACCTATATTTAGTAGCAGCAATTCTTGTTAAATATGGTGTTAATGTAACCAGTCTAGTCCAGTGGGGGATGTTAATTCCTGCCAGTGAAATAAACAAACCCAACATTGAACAGGAACATGTGTTTGTAGTTTTAGAATAAATCACTCATTGCAAGTTTCCTTTTATAGCCAAATATTTAGATGTGTGACCAAATATTTAGATGTGTGACCAGATATTTAGAATTGTGACCAAATAGTTAGATGTGTCACCAAATATTTAGCTGTGTGACCAGATATTTAGAACTGTGACCAAATATTTAGATGTGTGACCAAATATTTAGATGTGTCAACAAATATTTAGATGTGTGACCAAATATTTAGATGTGTGACCAAATATTTAGATGTGTGACCAGATATTTAGATGTGTGACCAGATATTTAGAATTGTGACCAAATAGTTAGATGTGTCACCAAATATTTAGCTGTGTGACCAGATATTTAGAACTGTGACCAAATATTTAGATGTGTGACCAAATATTTAGATGTGTCAACAAATATTTAGATGTGAGACCAAATATTTAGATGTGAGACCAAATATTTAGATGTGTCACCAAATGCTGCCAATGTTGGAGCTCTTTAGGTAGATTTACGTTTCTTAAAATAGATCAAAGTAGGTACAGTGTAATTTGGAATTAATTTGGAAATTAAATATTTGGAAAGTAATTTCCTTATAAATATAACATTTTTGGAAGTTCTAATACAATAAATCCTACCAAGGAGTGTGAGTATAGAGTGGACTAGAATTTGGTTATTGATTGTAGGTTTTGTGCACTTTGATTGGTATGCTAGGGTTAGATAAATGTCTGCAATTAACACAATCAGATCAAAAGTTAGCACAGCATTAGGCTACAGACATCTTCAGGGAATTCTTTCTATGAGGTCTGCTAGGATCATTGATAAGCTAGGGTTTAGATTGAACTTAATTTAAAGTGTTAAGATTATGTTCAAGTTCAGTATTAATGTATTAGATTAAATGGTTAGATTAAATTCATGTCTGTCTCATGATCCCCCCCCATCCATGCCACACTTCAGACATCCTAGTTACATGACTCAAATAGTTAATACTATGTTAAAAATCCAAAAGACACAGTCCTGTTTTAATGTATTTAGATTAAGTCAAATGTTTAAGTTTTTAGATTAAGTTCAGCATTGAAGTGTTTAGATTAAACTCAGTGTTAAAGAATTTTGCTTTCTAGCTAAATAAAAAGTAGGCTTGAGAAAAAGATGACTAGTATTCTTGGCTTAAAGTTCCACAATATTTTTTTAATTTAATTCCTTGTTTGTTTCAATATTAATTGACAAAAGTTATTTCTGTCCCAGTCTCTCTTACTGCTTGTGTTGTATTTAATGATTGATTTTAATCAATAATTGATTGGTTTTGTGGCACTCAGAGGGATTGAGAGATGAGTTGGCAAGAAGATGGTTATCTTTCTTTAGATCATTGCAGTAAAGAAATGACTGACATGTTTAATATCGATTATTGTAGTAAAGAAATGAGTGGCATGTTTAATTCGGAAGATTATAATAGTTCATTACTACATTCCAGTTTTGGTCATGGGGAAAATACATTTTTTAACTAAATTTGAATTTAAAAAAGAAATGAGCTAATATAATTTTTTAAAAACTCAGCATTGAAATTTCATAACCTTAACTCTGGTCATAAAGATTTCCTTGTAAATTCCACTGTTATGCAGATGTTTACATTTATGCTCTGCCCCATTTGATGCCTATTTGACATGACATACATGGCTCCAAACATTTTCAGTGGGCTACTTGTCCAAAAGGGCAGTTTACATGGAACTTTTACTTGTCTTGCATCAGTTTTACTCATGATACTTTGTACATAATACTGAATCTACTTAAAATGCCACATGTCCAGTTGGAAAAGCATCCTGAAAAAGTGACACCCTTCCTGAATCAACACTTGTAAATTCAAGCTGACAAGTGGAATGTTTGAGGAATGATCCTTTGCTTTATGTTCCTTATTACATGTATTCTGCTGCATCTCTTATAATGTAAGTATCATCCTGGCTTTCATTACATCATGGATCCCATTAAATTGGCCCCTCACTATAAAACCCCTTGCAATACCACTGTACCTAATATACTGTGAGTATGGTCATGGATCCCATTAAATTGGTCCCTCATTATAAAAGCCCTTGCTATACCACTGTATCTCTTGTGCACTGAAAGGTCATGGATCCCATTAAATTGGTCCCTCACTATAAAACCATTTGCTATACCACTGTACCTCTTATACTCAGATTGTAGTCATGTATCCCATTAAATTGGTCGTTCAATATAAAATCCCTTGCTATACCGCTGTGCTTTTCATACTCTGGGTATGGTCATTGATCTGATTCTGGTCTCTTGCTATAAAACCCCTTGCTATACCACTGTACCTAATATACTCTAAGCATGGTCATGGATCAAATTAAACTGGTCCCTCACAATAAAACCCCTTGCTATACCACTGTACCTAATATACTCTTGGTATAGTCATGGATCCCATTAAATTGGTCCCTCACTATAAAAACCCTTGCTGTACCACTGTACCTAATATACTCTGGGTATGACCATGGATCCCATTAAATTGGTCCCTCGCTATAAAACCCCTTGCTATACCACTGTACCTAATATACTCTTGGTATAGTCATGGATCCCATTAAATTGGTCCCTCACTATAAAAACCCTTGCTATACCACTGTACCTAATATACTCTGAGTATGGTAATGGATCCCATTAAAGTGGTCCCTTGATATAAAACCCCTTGCTATACCACTGTACCTAATATACTCTGAGTATGGTCATGGATCAAATTAAACTGGTCCCTCACAATAAAATCCTATGTTATATCACTGTACCTAATATACTCTTGGTATAGTCATGGATCCCATTAAATTGGTCCCTCACTATAAAAACCCTTGCTATACCACCGTACCTAATATACTCTGAGTATGGTCATGGATCCCATTAAAGTGGTCCCTTGATATAAAACCCCTTGCTATACCACTGTACCTAGTATACTCTGAGTATGGTCATAGATCCCATTTAATTGGTCCCTCACTATAAAATCCCTTGCTATACCACTGTACTTTTTATACTCTGGGTATGGTCATTGATCCCATTCACTTGGTCCAAGTTTTATTTGTCACTGCTTTTTCACTTTTAATTCTTGGCCTCTGAGCAATTATACTGTGATTTTACATCATTAAATACTTATTTTTGGGGTGGGTGGGTGAAATCATGATCAGGAAATATCATTGTTGGAACATCCCTCAATACAAGGCTTGCTCACTTCAGTGTGGGTCAGTTGTATGGCCTCCTTGGAGAAAGAATTGTATTGCCTCATGCCATTGATCATTAATTCATTTTGTGCAGCCAGTTAATTCCAAGGATCATGGGTTCAGTTCCCTCTCAGACCAGCCTGGATCAAATACCTAGGTGTGTCCTTGGTAAAGGCACTTGGTTTCCATTTCCTTGGCATGATATATAGCCAACAGAGTGTCAAAAGAGCCACCAAAGTCAGTAAAAAAAATCCCAAAGCAAAATGCAGTGATTTATCTTGTAGATGGTTATGATACTTTACTGAGTGCAACCCTTAACAGCAGTTTTGATCTTCTAAATGCAAGCAATTATATGACGGTTGATACAGCACAGATTTTGATAAAATCCAGTTTAGCACATTTTGTGAAACCCTGTTAGAAAAGGTGAGCATTATGTCTTTCAGATCCAAGTGATAAAATTCTGACTGAAGCTATAAAAGAATGAGTGGTAATTAGCATATGACTGGCGGTATTTAACATATGACTGCAGATACTATCATAATGACTTTTAATCAGTAGAAAAAAAATGTGCTAAGAGTCTCTTTTTACAAAGACTTAATACAAAGATTTTCTTATCATTTAGCCTTCTTGTTATTTATGGCTATTTTGCTCCTTTGTTGGGTGTGTTTTGAAGAGCTTTTAGGGGGAGATAAGAACATGCATGCAATATTGATGCATACCAGGTACCATATATGCTCATTTGGATGTGAATATTTTATCAAAGTATCTTTCAGGAGTATTTGTGTTGTATGACCTGAAGAAAGTCCAGCTTTTTTTCTGGATTAATTCATTTCAAAATAGATATTTCAGATCAGTGTACATGAATAACATTTGAATAGAAATCAGATGGTATTTATAGACTCTTGTATGGATTTTCCCCTTCCTATCAAGCAATTACCTCCTATTTGCAGGTATTTTGGTAAATAAAACATAGCCAAATCATGAAGTCTTTATTTCCTTTTAGCTGCTAATATTTATGTAAAAAAATACATAGTTACCTTGTTTATATAAATTCACAATTTTATATAAACTCGTTGACAATGATGTCTTAAAATCAATTTAAATTTAGAACAATGCTACTTTTGCTGTAGACTGTAGTGAAATATACTTACTAAGGGTAGGCAGTTCCTATCAGGAAATGGAGGTAACTTATACAACTATTTTTTCCAATCACATAATTATAATATTTGTCCTCTAAAAGTTTGAACAGCAAAATGTTTTATTTTCTTTTAAATTTTGCAAATGTGTGGTCCCTAAGAAAATTGTACTTAATTTGTTTACCGTTATTTGCACACATGAACAAATAATGAATAAAAAGTGTATTCAAAATTATAGATAGTACAGTATGGTTATGTGTCACTCAGAGGGATTCAGAGATGAGTTTGCATCAAGATCACTATCTTGCCTTTGATCACTGTAGTAAAGAAATGACTGACACGTTTGTGAACTACTTGTAGGTGTGATATCCATCTAAATGGTATTTGTCATACTAGGTACAGAAAAAGACTTTTGTCCACAAGGGTTGAAGCAATTTACTAAGTGTTTTGACATTGTGACCACATTAACTATGATAGCCAAGTTTTGATCAATATGGTCTCTTGTTTTAAAATATTTATCTTTAAAATTTAAATCTGTTTTAATTCTAACAGTCATTCTAATTTAAAGATTTTTTGGTCACATTTTGAACAGTTTATTTGCATGAATCTGGGTACTTGGTTTCATTGGTCCAAAATTAAAGCTGACTTAGTTTGTGTTGCCAAAATTGGAAATGTGGTTAGATTTATCAATAAAAGAAATGTAATTCTTCTGTCTCAAATTTGAAAATGATCAATATTTTACTTTATAGTTTCATGCATGTGTTTTAGGAAGCAGGAGGATGCTGTGAAAGTTCTGATAATACAAAGTACTGATGTGTACTTATGGTGTTTTAAATCATAGCTATACAAAGTACTGATGTGTACTTCTGGTGTTTTAAATCATAGCTATACAAAGTACTGACATGTATTTATGGTGTTTTAAATCATAGCTATACAAAGTACAGATGTGTACTTATGGTGTTTTAAATCATAGCTATACAAAGTACAGATGTGTACTTATGGTGTTTTAAATCATAGCTATACAAAGTACAGATGTGTACTTATGGTGTTTTAAATCATAGCTATGCAAAGTACTGAAGTGTACTTATGGTGTTTTAAATCATAGCTATGCAAAGTACTGATGTGTACTTCTGGTGTTTTAAATCATAGCTATAAAAATACTGAAGTGTACTTATGGTGTTTTAAATCATAGCTATACAAAGTACAGATGTGTACTTATGGTGTTTTAAATCATAACTATAAAAATACAGAAGTGTACTTATTGTGTTTTAAATCATAGCTATACAAAGTACAGATGTGTACTTATGGTGTTTTAAATCATAACTATAAAAATACTGAAGTGTACTTATTGTGTTTTAAATCATGGCTATACAAAGTACTGATGTCTACTTATGGTGTTTTAAGTCATAGCAATACAAAGTACAGATGTGTACTTATGGTGTTTTAAATCATAGCTATACAAAGTACAGATGTGTACTTATGGTGTTTTAAATCATAGTTATACAAAGTACTGAAGTGTACTTATGGTGTTTTAAATCATAACTATACAAACTACTGATGTGTACTTACGGTGTTTTAAATCATAACTATAAAAATACTGAAGTGTACTTATGGTGTTTTAAATCATATCTATACAAAGTACAGATGTGTACTTATGGTGTTTTAAATCATAGCTATACAAAGTACTGATGTGTACTTATGGTGTTTTAAATCATAACTATACAAACTACTGATGTGTACTTATGGTGTTTCAATTCTGTTCAATGTTTGCTCAGATATTAAAGTTTCCAGATACATATTTTATGTATACTTACTACAGATACATATTTATGTATACTTACTACAGATACATATTTATGTATACTTACTACAGATACATATTTATGTATACTTACTTCAGATACATATTTTATGTATACTTACTACAGATACATATTTATGTATACTTACTACAGATACATATTTTATGTATACTTACTACAGATACATATTCTATGTATACTTACTACAGATACATATTTATGTATACTTACTACAGATACATATTTTATGTATACTTACTACAGAAAATGTACTAAACCTTATTCTTTGAATAAACCTACCTACCTGGCTTCAGTTTTGGTTCGAAGTAGAAAAACCTGAAGATGCTGAATAATTAATTTCCTACCTGACAATAAGATGCAAATTACATTCAATTATATACCAATTACAGTCAAACAGATACAAATTACAGTCAATCAACTACAAATTACATTCAATCAGATACACATTAGTCAACCAGATAGAAATTACAGTCAAACATACAAATTGCAGTCAATCAGATACAAATTACAGTCAAACAGATACACATTACAGTCAACCAGATACACATTACAGTCAACCAGATACAAATTACAGTCAAACAGATAGAAATTACAGTCAGTCAGTCACAAATTACATTCAATCAGATACACATTACAGTCAAACAGATACAAATTATGGTCAATCACATACAAATTACAAACAGATACAAATTATATTCAATCATATACAAATTACATTCAATCAGATACAAATTACATTCAATCAGATACAAATTACAGTCAATCAGATACAAATTACAGTCAATCAGATACAAATTACAGTCAAACAGATACAAATTAGATTCAATCATATATACATTACAGTCAATCAGATACAAATTACAGTCAGTTAGATACAAATTACAGTCAGATAGATAAAAATTGTATTCAATCAGATACAAATTACAGTCAAACAGATACAAATTAGATTCAATCATATATACATTACAGTCAATCAGATACAAATTACAGTCAATCAGATACAAATTACAGTCAGTTAGATACAAATTACAGATAGATACAAATTATATTCAACCAGATACAAACTACATGAATAAAAAATCAGCGTAGGTTCGAGTCTCAGATTCAGCCAGTGTGGGTATGTGAGAAAGCTTGCCAGTAGCTTCTCATGGGTCGGTGGTTCTTTCCGGGGTTTTCCCGGGTTCTTCCTCCACCATTAATACTGGTCGCCATGTATAGCCTATCGTGTGCTCAAAAATGGTGTTAAACCCTACAACAACAACAACATTCAATCAAATGCAAATCACAATCAAATTACATTCAGTAAGATACAAATTATGTTGAGTCAGATACAAATTACATTCAATCAGATACAAAATACAGTGAGATACAAATTAGTCAGATACAAATTACATTTAATTATATACAAATTAAATTCCAATTGCATTCAATCAGATACAAAGTATATTTAGTCAGATACAAATTACATTTAATTATATACAAATTAAATTCCAATTGCATTCAATCAGATACAAAGTATATTTAGTCAGATACAAATTACATTTAATTATATACAAATTAAATTCCAATTGCATTCAATCAGATACAAAGTATATTTAGTCAGATACAAATTACATTTAATTATATACAAATTAAATTCCAATTGCATTCAATCAGATACAAAGTATATTTAGTCAGATACAAATTACATTCATTCAGATACAAAGTATATTTAGTCAGATACAAAGTATATTTAGTTACTCTGTGAGATACGTATTACACTCAGCAGGATGAAAATTATGTTGTTTTAGTTAGAAATCAAGATATATGTTTGGCTTGTTTTTTTGTTTTGTTTTGCAGCACAACAACACAAGTAGGTAATTTAGTGCCAAGGCAATTGGAGTAAAGTGCCTAGCCCAAAATAGCCAACATGGGCTGATCCAATGGCAAAATTAAAACCTGCATCCTATCGTTTGAGTTTGGCACCCTGACCACTGAACAACTGTGAATTCTTAAAGTTAGAGTTTGATTTTGGAGATGGTTATATGAATCTACAACTAATTCAGCCCAGTTATGTCATTCGTTACTATTTTTCATCCACTTCCATGTCTTAAGTCTTCCGAGTGGAAGCCATAGCAGCTCATTTGGTTGAGCATCAGACTCGTAATCAAAGGAACATAATTCAGTACCTATCCTATGTGAGAAAGCTTACCAGTAGCTTCCTGTGGGCTGGTGGTTCTGCCAGGGGTTTTCCAAGGTTCCTATTCCACAAGATAGTCTGGCCACAATATATAGCCCTATCATGTGCTTAAAAATGACATTTAACCCAAAACAACCAACCAACCAACAAACCAACCAGCCTTTGACAGCTGCCTTGATTTTTCCTTGGGAAAGACACCAAGCTCTCATTTCCATGGCATGATTTATGCAAATAATGTATTAAAAGTGCTGTTGAAAAACAACCAACCACAGTTAAGTCATCAGAGTGGAATCTTTGTAGCTTATGATTCCAACCCCAGAACTGGACAGATTTCTTGGATGTCTTCTGCCAATCTCTTTTTTATCATTCCTACCTCAGAACTTGACAGATTTTATAGGAGTCTTCTGGTGCTAGAACATGATGGCTGTTGTTGGACCAGGTTTTACTTGAAACAGCCATCTAGCAATCTTTCCCATGCTTTCTATGTCCCTTCATTTTAGGGTATCTTGTCCCAATATTGATGTACAAACTTTCCTATAGGAAAGAAAGAAAGATTTGTATTTTATTTTTGTCTACTCTTTGGGGAATGGATACAAATGGAGCCTTCAAGTAGAAGCATACTGTAAATGGCTCTAAAGCACTGGTAACACATTTAATTGATCAATTATTGAAACTTGATATTTCCAATAGCAATGCATATTGTCATACATTTTGAAAAGGCTGACACAGTGTATGATATATTTTGTTTGTGTATGAGACAAGTCAACAATCTTCAGTTATTTAACAGTAGATATTTCATCATAAATACAATGCTAGCTTTCTATTGTGTAATCCATTTGATTTAATTCATTTAATGTTATATCTTGCAGTAAAACCTGACTAAAGTTGTCATCATATTTGCCAATAAAGGTTGTCTCTCAAGACAGTTGTTCTCTGAATAGATGGTGTTATTTCATTACACATTTAATCTGCGCATGAGAATTGTGGTATTTCATGATGGATGGTTTTCCAGAAAAGTGGTCTGTCATGACAGGTGGTCTATAAAAACAGGTGTCCTTTCAAAACCAGTGGTCTATAAAGATATTGATGATAAGTGGTCTTTCTTGACAGGTATATTCCAAGTCATTGATCCGTCATCACAGTAGGCCAACCATAAATGTCCCTTGTGAAAGTTGATATTCTGAATAAAGTGGTCTTTTATGAATGATATGCTTTTAAATTAAGTGGTCTTATATGATAGATGTCCTCCAAAACTTGTCTTTTTGTGACAGGTTGTCTTCAAACACATTGGTTGTTCTTGGCAAAGTAGTCTTATACACACAATGGTTTGTCATGATATGGTCTTTCTAATCAGGTTTACTGTACATGATTTTTTTTATTCATTCATTATGTGATCCTATGGTTCAAGATTCATCTAAATGACAATGTATGTCAAATCATATTAGCATGGGTAAATCCAGATGAAGTTCCAGGGAGAGGGGTTGGATTATGGTCTTCAAGATAATAAAAAAAGAAATAGTGAACTGAAAATTGGACCTGATATATACGTCTATGAATTAGGCACACATATTGCAAACAGTATTGAACAAGATCCACCATTTGACACTTTGCTGTAAAGTCAGAGCTCACTCCATTCATTAGATTTACAATTTGAAACAAACAGTATAGAATCTGATCAACTAGTTCTATATGTGATACCTGGTGCTCTATGTGATACCTGGTGCTCTATGTGATACCTGGTGCTCTATGTGATACCAGATCTGGGTCTGTGTGTTTTACAGATGGGAAGGGGATTTATAGGGGTTGTACAGAGTATGGCTTCTTGAGGTCGTCCCCTCTCCGTTGTACTGTAGTGTACATAGCACAGTAGAAATCTTGATGGAAAAAAGGTTAATTCAGCATTAAATACATTTAATACATGGTGTGGTAGTAACAGCTTTTGCAACTCAGAATTCTGCATTTTACCCCAATGCTTTACATATGCAGTCTTGTTATGATATTGCCACTTCATTACCATTCCATCAGGGTCCCCGAGTGGCCGAGTGGTCTAAAGCGCTCTCTGTTACGGATCACTGCCATCTCACCTCTGTCTGCATGGGTTCAAGTCTCAGATTTGGCTAATGTGGGTATTTGAGAAAGCTTGCCAGTAGCTTCTCCTGGGTCGGTGGTTCTTTCCGGGATTTTCCCGGGTTCTTCCTCCACCATTAATACTGGCCGCCATGTATAGCCCTATCGTGTGCTGAAAAATGGCATTAAACCCTACAGCAACAACAACAACAACCATTTCATCATGATTGGAACATGACATCTAAGCTATGCCTAATGATACAATACCCAGATCACAAGGTACCAAAAGCCGAGGTTACAGCTTGTGGAAAACTACATCATTTGTTATTTTACTCACAGACTGCTAATTGTATCAATCAAACATGTCAACTGAAATGGACTAACACTGATGACACAAATCAGTATGGTAAACATGCTACTGTAGTGAATTGAAAACAGATTTATTTGGGTTGGGTGGTGGTATCTCAGATCTATGATTGATACCATCTCAGTGGTTATATCTGATAGTGATGCTAAATCAGTCCCAGTTTCATGCATGTGCTTTCTCAGTATGTTTGCATGTGCAAGATCAAGAAATGGCATATGTCAAGGTTGGTGGATGATCCGTCAGGTTCATTGGTGTCCCCAGTCTCAAAGAGCCCATAAAAGCCACAGCCCATAAAATCTACAGCTTCCTTTTAAAGTATCATCTACATGGTGTTATTCTAAAATAAATTCAAGTAAATTTAAGCTTTAAGATAGATATATTAAATTTTAAAGTACCTGGCATATATAGTTTTACATTTTTAGATGCATTTTACATGCACTTGTGATATCATTCTATTTTCAGGCTGAAGAGTCTCATCGGATCAAGCATCGCTTTCGATACTACCAATTCCAGCGTCCAAGAACATGTTTTGCATGCAAACAGACAATCTGGCAGGAAGGTTCAGCTTGTCAAGGTAGATGGATGATTATGTGACTGAATATTTTACTGAATTGAAACTATATGTAATATACAAACATATCAAGATGATAATTTATTGACTTGCATCTAAAAGTAACATACAAACAGAGATATGAACATACTGAAAGTAACATACAGAGAAATCAGCACTCTGAAAGTAACATGCAAACATAGATATGAACACACTGAAAATAACATACAGAAATATGAACACACTGAAAGTAACATGCAAACTGAGATATGAACACACTTAAAGTAACATACAAATAGAGATATGAACACACAAAAAATAACACAGAAATATGAATACACTGAAAGTAACATACAAATAGAGATAAGAACACACTGAAAGTAACATAAAGAAATATGAACACACTGAAAGTAACATACAGAGATATCAGCACACTGAAAGTAACATACAAACAAAGATATGAACACACTAAAAGTAACATACAAAGTCAGGATGATAATTTATTGACTTGCATCTAAAAGTAACATACAGAGATAGGAACACACTAAAAGTAACATTCAAACAGAGATATGAACACATTGAAAGTAACATACATAAATATGAACCCACTGAAAGTAACATGCAAACATATATGAACACACTGAAAGTAACATACAGAGATATCAGCACACTGAAAGTAACATACAGAAATATGAACACACTGAAAGTAACATACAGAAATATGAATACACTGAAAGTAACATGCAAACTGAGATATGAACACACTTAAAGTAACATACAAATGAGATATGAACACACTGAAAGTAACATACAAAGTGAGATATCAACACACTAAAAGTAACATACAGGCATACATGTGAACATGGTAAATTTTATTCACAAATTATACTGATAGACTACAAAAATACAAGAAATAAAGTGATAGTCCAACTACATTTGAATAAACTTGAAAACTTTTCCCTTTGACAATCGAGTTTTACTTTACATGAACTTACAGATCATGCTTTTCATAAACTCATGAAGTCCCTCATAGCAGCATGGTTAATACATCATGCTTTTCAAAAACTCATGAAGTCCCTCATAGCAGCATGGTTAATACATCATGCTTTTCAAAAACTCATGAAGTCCCTCATAGCAGCATGGTTAATACATCATGCTTTTCAAAAACTCATGAAGTCCCTCATAGCAGCATGGTTAATAGATCATGCTTTTCATAAACTCATGAAGTCCCTCATAGCAGCATGGTTAATAGATCATGCTTTTCAAACACTCATGAGGTCCCTCATGGCAGCATGGTTAATAGATCATGCTTTTCAAACACTCATGATGTCCCTCATGGCAGCATGCTTAATAGATCATGCTTTTCAAAAACTCATGAGGTCCCTCATGGCAACATGGTTAATAGATCATGCTTTTCAAACACTCATGAGGTCCCTCATGGCAGCATGGTTAATAGATCATGCTTTTCAAACACTCATGAGGTCCCTCATGGCAGCATGGTTAATAGATCATGCTTTTCAAACACTCATGAGGTCCCTCACAGCAGCATGGTTAATAAATCATGCTTTTCAAAAACTCATGAGGTCCCTCATGGCAACATGGTTAATAGATCATGCTTTTCAAACACTCATGAGGTCCCTCACAGCAACATGGCTAATAGACCATGCTTTTAAAAAAACTCATGAGGTCCCTCATAGCAGCATGGTTAATACATCATGCTTTTCAAACACTCATGAGGTCCCTCACAGCAACATGGCTAATAGACCATGCTTTTCAAAAACTCATGATGTCCCTCATGGCAGCATGCTTAATAGATCATGCTTTTCAAACACTCATGAGGTCCCTCACAGCAGCATGGTTAATGAATCATGCTTTTCAAAAACTCATGAGGTCCCTCATGGCAACATGGTTAATAGATCATGCTTTTCAAACACTCATGAGGTCCCTCACAGCAACATGGCTAATAGACCATGCTTTTAAAAAAACTCATGAGGTCCCTCATAGCAGCATGGTTAATAGATCATGCTTTTCAAACACTCATGAGGTCCCTCATGGCAGCATGGTTAATAGATCATGCTTTTCAAACACTCATGAGGTCCCTCACAGCAACATGGCTAATAGACCATGCTTTTCAAAAACTCATGATGTCCCTCATGGCAGCATGCTTAATAGATCATGCTTTTCAAAAACTCATGAGGTCCCTCATGGCAACATGGTTAATAGATCATGCTTTTCAAACACTCATGAGGTCCCTCATGGCAGCATGGTCAATAGATCATGCTTTTCAAAAACTCATGATGTCCCTCATAGCAGCATGGTTAATAGATCACATACTTTTCAAACACTCATGAGGTCCCTCATAGCAGCATGGTTAATAGACATGGTTAATAGACCATGCTTTTCAAAAACTCATGAGGTCCCTCATAGCAGTATGGTTAATAGATCATGCTTTTCAAAAACTCATGAGGTCCCTCATGGCAACATGGTTAATAGATTACATGCTTTTAAAAAAACTCATGAGGTCCCTCATGACAGCATGGTTAATAGATCACATGCTTTTCAAAAACTCAGGATGTCCCTCATGACAGCATGGTTAATATAACATGCTTTTCAAAAACTCATGATGTCCCTCATGGCAGCATGGTTAATAGATCACAGGCTTTTCAAACACTCATGAGGTCCCTCATAGCAGTATGGTTAATAGATCACATGCTTTTCAAACACTCATGAGGTCCCTCATGGCAGCTTGGTTAATAGATCACATGCTTTTCAAACACTCATGAGGTCCCTCATGGCAACATGGTTAATAGACATGGTTAATAGACCACGCTTTTCAAAAACTCATTAGGTCCCTTATGTCAGCACTTTTGGCAGTCTTATGGAATCATGTTATTGCTTCTCCATTCTGAGAGACAGTATAATTGCCATGGTTTTTACCAAAACACCTTTTCCAAAAATGTAGATGGTCATAAACAGTAATGGTGCCAATACAACTTCCCTTTTTGTTAGTTACTATATTAAGGATAGAGGGAATGTTGGACATTACATGGCTCATAATGTGATGAAATGTTGATATTATCTGGTTTTAAAGGCATCCATTGCTGTTTAGGACCAATATTTTTCAAGATTCAGTATTATTCAGGTAATTTAGCATATACAACTTTTTGTACTCAATGATGGCATTTGGGATTTAAACAAAATGTTTATCAATACACTGCAAATAACTATTATGTATACAATGAAATAGTGATCACACTGCAAATAACTATTATGTATACCATGAAATATTGATGACACTGCAAATAACTATTATGTATACCATAAAATATTGATGACACTGCAAATAACTATTATGTATACTATGAAATATTGATGACACTGCAAATAACTATTATGTATACCATGAAATACTGATGACACTGAAAATAACTATTATGTATACCATGAAATGCTGATGACACTGCAAATAACTATTATGTATACCATAAAATACTGATAACTACTGGGTTAGAGTTTCCAGTGGATTATTCAGTTGCAGATCTGGTTCACAGTTTGCAATGTGGTATGTGTTATCCACTGTACACAGATTGGTTTGTGTTATACATTTTACACAATGTGGTATGTGTTATCCACTGTTGACAATGTTGTATGTGTTATACACTGTACACAGTGTTATGTGTTATCCACTGTAGACAATTTTGTACATGTTATACACTGTACACAATGTGGTATGTGTTATCCACTGTACACAATGTGGTATGTGTTATCCACTGTACACAATGTGGTATGTGTTATCCACTGTAGACAATGTTGTACATGTTATACACTGTACACAATGTGGTATGTGTTATCCACTGTAGACAATGTGGTACATGTTATACACTGTACACACTGTGTTATACTGTTCACAATGTGGCATGTTTTCTACTCTGGTCACTGTGTAGTTTGTATTTTACACTGTTCACAGTGTGGTATATGTTATACACTGTTCACAGTGTGGTATGTGTTATACAATGTTCATGATATGGTATATGTTATACACTGTTTACAATGTGTAATGTGTTATACACTGTTTACAATGTGTTATATGCTGTACACAATGTGGTATATGTTGTACACTGTTCAGTGTGGTATATGTTATACAATCTTAACAGTGTGGTATATGTTATACAATGTTAACAGTGTGGTATATGTTGTACACTGTTCAGTGTGGTATGTGTTATACAATGTTAACAGTGTGGTATATGTTATACACTGTTCACAGTGTGGTATATGTTATACAATGTTAACAGTGTGGTATATGTTGTACACTGTTTGCAATGTGATATGTGTTATGCACTGTTTGCAATAGGTATATGTTATACTATGTTTACAATGTGGTATGTGTTATACCCTGTTTGCAATGTGGTATGTGTTGTACATTGTTTATGTGGTATACATTGGGAGTAATTTGTTACACTCTGTTAAAATGTGCTATACTTTGTATATCTTTTTTTTTGTTACAGTTTGCAGATATATTTGTCACAGACAATGTGAAGTCAAGGTAAGTTAGTGAATTTTTATTGATGCTGCTATCCTTGTTTTGCCATCAATGATACCAAGCCATCTCAAATTTGACCCTGTGTCGGATTACCCATCTTCATCTAAGGGTACATTAACAGGGTCATTCATGTGTGTTGGAAGGGTACATTAACAGGGTCATTCATGTGTGTTGGAAGGGTACATTAACAGGGTCATTCATGTGTGTTGGAAGGGTACATTAACAGGGTCATTCATGTGTGTTGGAAGGGTACATTATCAAGGTCATTCATGTGTGTTGGAAGAATGAAAAGAAATATTTCCAGAGGTTATAAGATTTTTATGTTGGTTATAAGCCTTTTGTATATGATTTGTTTTGGGGATACACTTTGTGTATATGATTTGTGTTGGGGATAAGCCTTGTGTATAAGATTTGTGTTGGGGATAAGCCTTGTGTATATGATTTGTGTTGTGGATAAGCTTTGTGTACATGATTTGTGTTGGAGATAAGCTTTGTGTATATGATTTGTACTGGGGATAAGCTTTGTGTATATGATTTGTGTTGGGGATAAGCTTTGTGTACAAAATGTGTCTTGGGGATAAGCCTTGTGTATATGATTTGTGTTGGGGATACGCTTTGTGTATATGATTTGTGTTGGGGATAAGCCTTGCAGAATTCCTGCTACAAATCTTATATCTCTCCTCCCAGAAAATTTATCTAAGTCAAATCAAAAGAGGTATAGAGCATCTTTTATTGCCTGCACATACATTTTATTCAGCAAAACTATAGCAAATTATGAAAAATCTGTTTATGATATCTGTGTGCAGTATGTACATCAATGGTTTTACACATTGAAAGTTTATCATTAATGATATGAATATAAAAATGCATTGTTAAGTATAATTCTCGATTATTTGTTGTGTTGGCAAACACAACCTTTTTTGATTGGTTAATACTAGCCAATCAGACTCTGTACATGTATATGTTATTATCATCCATGATCAAATAAGTACTTAGGTACAAGTACACCAGTCTAATCCCCCCCTCCCCTGTGATAACATTCTTTTGACAGTTATAACACTAATTTACTTGATGACTGGTTTAGCAACTTTCCTTGTGCACTGTAAGCATTTATTGTACCTGTCAAATGCAGGATGTTGGTAGGTACTTAGTTTACAAAATACACAGATCAGTCAATCATTAAATTTAATGCCAAATCATGGCAACTTGTTTACTATTTTGATAGTGACTGGCAGTAATTTTTACTGCTCCAGTAGATTTGTAATAGTTTGGTTTTAGTAATCTGCTGGCAAAATTGCTATCACAAATTAGCATTTATTTTCAATCCATATATAACGGGTTTGACAAAAGAAGCAGTCCCAGAAGAACATGTATCATTTTATCCAACTAGACAGTGTACGGTATATAATATCCCTATGTCCAACTAGACAGTGTACAGTATATAATATCCCTATGTCCAACTAGACAGTGTACAGTATATAATATCCCTATGTCCAGCTAGACAGTGTACAGTATATAATATCCCTATGTCCAACTAGACAGTGTACAGTATATAATATCCCTATGTCCAGCTAGACAGTGTACAGTATATAATATCCCTATGTCCAACTAGACAGTGTACAGTATATAATATCCCTATGTCCAGCTAGACAGTGTACAGTATATAATATCCCTATGTCCAACTAGACAGTGTACAGTACATAATATCCCTATGTCCAACTAGACAGTGTACAGTACATAATATCCCTGTATCCAAACTAGACATAGGCACATCTAACTCTTAAAAGAGTTCTGTCTGATGTACTAAGAATGTTAAAAAATAATATCATTGTTAAGTCTTGTTATTCTTAAGGCAGCAAGTAGGGGTGGGGAATAATTGAATCCATTGTATGCATTGGTGTGGGACAGGGAAATCTCACATGTGTGTCATAATCTGTGACTAGAAATGAGACTCTACCTAGTTCCTACCAACAAAAACTGATGTAGAGGGTGTGAATTCACTATCTGACATCCGTATATATGCTAGGTTATTGTTCTCTTATTTGGCACTAGGAAATGGAGTTGGAAAATAAAATCAATGGTGTATCATCATTTCTGGCTATAATTTTAATAATATTAAGCATTTTCTTAAACAAATTTCATCATTAGGACAATAAGAACAAGTTTAGTTGTAAAACTAAATTTTGTCTCAAATAAGGTTTAGTGCTTACAGGCCAGTCAATTTGTCTTTTTAATGTGAAAACACATTGACTGAGAACTCCATATTTTTTTTATTAAAAAGCATGACATGTTGCATCCCAGAATACTACAACCAGATTCAGGAAAGACTAATTGACTGAGAAAATACATGAATTTGTGCATTGTATTAGAACTTAAAAATTATTTTCAAATATATCACTCCAAAATTGAAAAACATTAACAGGCAGCCAGAGGCAAAACTTCTGTAATTAGTGATTTAAAAAATTATTAAGATGACCCTACACACAGATGTTACTATGATGTTTGCACCTTTCATGTGACTCCAAGCATGACCTTTTATAATCTGCTGGAGACAAATTAATCAGTTGATTAGCTAGTGTCATCCTTTCAGAGCACCATTAATGACAGTTGTAAAAATAAATCCAGCTCAGCCCAGAGTAAGCACTGTTATCACAGCTGCTTTTTTTTTGGCTTCAGATTTCACAATGTGTTTGATGTTGCAATCATTAGACACAAACCAAGCAGTCTTTTGTCAGTAAACTGCCATTCTGTATGCTGATTCCTTCAAAGATTTCTCTTTTATTCCCTATTAATATAATACAAGAATTTTCAGGCAATTAATACTTTAAAAAAGTGAGAATATTTTGTATAAATCAGATTTTTGCTAAAAAGTCTTTATTTTGTAGTTTTGGTGCCAAAATTTGTAGAAATGGGATCAATAGATCTTATTGCATTTTAAGCTGGTTTAGGAATTATCTGGGGATGGATTAAAACTTAAGTGTTGTCTTAAAATGTCTGAATTATCAGGCAAGGGTACAAAAAAAAAAAAACCAAAACCAAATCATTACTACCAGTGTTATGAATGATAAGTGTATGTCACAGAACAAGATGTGATGATACTTGCCAAATGTTAGGATAACAACCTCAATTTATAAACCAGTGTATATGATAATTTGTTACGGCAGGAGCATGTACATAGAAATTATTAGCACAGCGACCTATTTCCTGGTAGATTTCATGATAAATTTGCTCTGACTTATCTAGGTAAGCATCATTGAATAAAAGTAGTCAGCATTGCAGCATATTTATATAAGGGGATTGTCTTAAACACTGTCAACGTATCTGCCAAAAGAGATAGTGCTTACAAGTTTTGCCTCTATATTAAAGATACATGCTCACTAAAGACATTATTTTGTGTCTTGAGTGTCCTTTATGGAGGGATTTCACTTATTTAAGGACTTGTATGATGAGGCATTATAGTGTAATGCCAGGGCCTTCCATTAGATTCAGTGTATGAGGGGGAGTTGCCAAAGTAGGCAGGAGGGTTTGGGGGACCTCCATCAATGGGGATACATGTTATTTTTTTAAAAAGTAGTTAAGTATGAAGGAAACATAGCCAGATAAATCACCCAGCTCTCAGCAGATAAGGAAAGCCCTGATAATACTGGAGATGACTTTTGCAAGGTAGGCAATAATTGCAGCTTCCACTTGAGTTTGACAGACCATTTTGCTGTTGGTTTAAAAGGAGTGTATCTAATTCAGAGTTCATAGCAGAGTATACACAAATGTCCCTGGTAGATATAAACATGGTTTGGACTTAGGTTTGTCACACAAATGTCCCTGGCAGATCTGAATATGGCTCAGACCTTAGGTTTGTCACACAAACGTCCCGAGTAGATCGGACTATGGTTCATACCTAAGGTTTGTCATATAAATGTTCCCAGTAGATCTGACTATGGTTCATACCTAAGGTTTGTCACACAAATGTTCCCAGTAGATCTGACTATGGTTCATACCTAAGGTTTGTCACACAAATGGCCCCAGTAGATGTGACTATGGTTCATACCTAAGGTTTGTTACACAAATGTTCCCAGTAGGTCTGACTATGGTTCATACCTAAGGTTTGTCACACAAATGTTCCCGGTAGATCAGACTATGGTTCATACCCAAGGTTTGTCACACAAATGTCCCCAGTAGATCTGACTATGGTTCATACCTAAGGTTTGTCACACAAATGTCCCCAGTAGATCTGACTATGGTTCATACCTAAGGGTTGTCATACAAATGTCCCCAGTAGATCTGACTATGGTTCATACCTAAGATTTGTCACACAAATGTTCCCAGTAGATCTGACTATGGTTCATATCTAAGGTTTGTCACACAAATGTTCCGAGTAGATCTGAATGTGGTTCAGACCTTAGGTTTGTCACACAAATGTTCTGAGTAGATCTGACTATGGTTCATACCTAGGGTTTGTCACACAAATGTTCCCAGTAGATCTGACTATGGTTCATACCTAAGGTTTGTCACACAAATGTCCCCAGTAGATCTGACTATGATTCACACCTAAGGTTTGTTACACAAATGTCCCCAGTAGATCTGGCTATGGTTCATACCTAAGGTTTGTCACACAAATGTCCCCAGTAGATATGACTATGATTCACACCTAAGGTTTGTCACACAAATATCCTCAGTAGATCTGACTATGATTCACACCTAAGGTTTGTCACACAAATGTCCCCAGTAGATCTGACTATGGTTCATACCTAAGGGTTGTCATACAAATGTCCCCAGTAGATCTGACTATGGTTCATACCTAAGATTTGTCACACAAATGTTCCCAGTAGATCTGACTATGGTTCATATCTAAGGTTTGTCACACAAATGTTCCAAGTAGATCTGAATGTGGTTCAGACCTTAGGTTTGTCACACAAATGTTCCGAGTAGATCTGACTATGGTTCATACCTAGGGTTTGTCACACAAATGTTCCCAGTAGATCTGACTATGGTTCATACCTAAGGTTTGTCACACAAATGTCCCCAGTAGATCTGACTATGATTCACACCTAAGGTTTGTCACACAAATGTCCCCAGTAGATCTGACTATGGTTCATACCTAAGGTTTGTCACACAAATGTCCCCAGTAGATATGACTATGATTCACACCTAAGGTTTGTCACACAAATATCCTCAGTAGATCTGACTATGATTCACACCTAAGGTTTGTCACACAAATGTCCCCAGTAGATCTGACTATGGTTCATACCTAAGGTTTGTCACACAAATGTCCCCAGTAGATCTGACTATGGTTCATACCTAAGATTTGTCACACAAATGTCCCCAGTAGATCTGACTATGGTTCATACCCAAGGCTTGAGACCATGAGCTATGTAATCAGGAGATTGGCTTCTAAATCAGTAGACGTTTTGTCAACATAAATTTTACATTTTTATGGGATTGAAATGAAATTCTCTTCATACCATAATAAAGCATTATGAACAAGAATTAGATTCTTGTGGAAAATGTTGCAATAATGCAGTCAGTGTATTGTCAATTAAATAATGCTAGTCAGTGTATTGTCAATTAAATAATGCTAGTCAGTGTATTGTCAATTAAATAATGCAGTCAGTGTATTGTCAATTAAATAATGCTAGTCAGTGTATTGTCAGTTAAATAATGCTAGTCAGTGTATTGTCAATTAAATAATGCTAGTCAGTGTATTGTCAATTAAATAATGCTAGTCAGTGTATTGTCAATTAAATAATGCTAGTCAGTGTATTGTCAATTAAATAATGCTAGTCAGTGTATTGTCAATTAAATAATGCTAGTCAGTGTATTGTCAATTAAATAATGCTAGTCAGTGTATTGTCAATTAAATAATGCTAGTCAGTGTATTGTCAATTAAATAATGCTAGTCAGTGTATTGTCAGTTAAATAATGCAGTCAGTGTATTGTCAGTTAAATAATGCTAGTCAGTGTATTGTCAATTAAATGAAAAAAGAAATGTTGTATAACTCAAAGTTCATCGCAAAGATTTAAAAAAAAAATCAACAATGATTTTTAGTTTCCTTCATAATATATTGACTGGTGACCACTAATGGCATTCATTGTGGTTATTAAGTTTCACACTTAACGTCATATTTCTGATCCAGACTTGAAACGTTGACTTGTATTATCAAGATTTTAGATGGCTTTGATAATGAGGAAGATTTAAGCATATTAATGATGTAATCTTGCATCTGATTGGCTAAGCTTATTACCAATCTGCTTTTGACCAAACATGGAATATATGCTTGTATCCAGGGCCATTATAAGTTTGTGCTGAATGAATAAAATGGCACCTTGGACAAGCATTGCCTTCTGTGAAACAGTGTCAGAAACAAATACTGCAAACTCTGCAAATTGGTGCCTGTATTGCCTGACCCTTATGACAATCATGCTTCTATTATCAGGATATGGGACTGTCTCAATAATGAGTGAGATCTATGCATACTAATGAGTGAGATCTATGCATACTTATGAGCTGATCTGTGCATACTAATGAGGTGATCTTGCATACTAATGAGGTGATCTATACATACTAATGAGTGAGATCTATACATACTAATGAGGTGATCTTGCATACTAATGAGGTGATCTATGCATACTAATGAGGTGATCTTGCATACTAATGAGGTGATCTATGCATACTAATGAGTAAGATATGTGCATACTAATGAGGTGATCTTGCATCTGATTGCTTCTTACCATTGTTAAGGCCTTAGTTTTTATTTGTTGGTTGTTATCATCAGCATTTGGGATGACTTTGATTTGTGAGCAAGAGACCGTGCATATTATGCTTCCATCTTCTGAAACCATTTTATCAGGAAAATGGGTAATATCAGTAAAATCAATTAGTAAAATCAATTAGTAACATTGGTAAAATTATGTTTGAAAGGTTGTTTACATAGCATGTGTTTTTAGACTGCTACATAAGCCTGCTTGTTGAAACAGACAACTTACTGGTATAAGTTATATAGGTTAGGTGAGTGATATCAGATCCACTTTGGTCTCTTGATAAACTTTCTGTTAATTACTAATACTATTATGGTAATTGTGCCATGGGGTTGTATGCTTTGTAAAATACACAAGTAGAATGTACTGGAAAGAGAGCTGTATCAGAGTATGTTAATGGATCATTTGTATATTTATCTGGAAATGACACTGCATTGTTGTGACCTATTCTCTCTCTCTCTCTCTCTGTCTCTCTCTGTCTCTGTCTCTCTCTCTGTCTCTGTCTGTCTCCATCTGTCTGTCTATCTCTCTCTCTATCACTCTCTCTCTATGTCTCTCTCTCTATCTCTCTCTCTTTCTCTTTCTCTCTCTCTCTCTCTCTCTCCCTCTCTCTCTCTCTCTCTCTCTCTCTCTCTCTCTCTCTCTCTCTCTCTCTCTCATTGTCTTTGTCTATCTATCTCTATTTTTCCAGAAACAAATTTTCTGTAGACAATTAATTGTTCCCTGTACTGTTTCATATCAGTAGTGTATTGGATTTCAGGCTTAGGCCATTATCTGGCAGTAAACATATGAAAATGTTTGGCTAATGAAACACCTGGGGTTGTTAGCAGGTGACCCCTAGTTCTGAATATCCTAATTGAATTCAAATTATGTACAATAAAGACTTTCTGATATTCCAGCATTTTTATCTACTCCAATTAAAAGGCTACAAATAACACAAAGCATATCATTTGTTTGAAATCTTTAGTGTTCTATGACTTTTCTGTTCCTAATTATGTTCTTCTTCAAAAATTATTTTATTTTATGTTTTTCTGACCTTATTGTTATAATTTATTGTTCCCACAGCTTAATAATAATAATAATAATAATAATAATAATAATAATAATAATAATAATAATAATAATAATGATAATAATAATAATTATTTTATGAGTGTGATACAATTGTACAAAAACTAATCCCCCAGGTGGCACTCAGATATCTATATGTTTACAGGTAAATATATAAAATACAGCAGGGAAACAACAAAAAGGTAAAGTAGATTGGTGTACCCAAGAGCAACTATGGACTCAGCACACAATGCATTGTGTACACCATCATGCATAATCGAAAACATCTTCACACATGCATGCATGCACATGTGTACACACACACACACACACACACACACACAGAGTAAAAGACATTATCTGGATTGCATCAATTTGAAACATCTATAATGAAAGGAAGGCACTGATGATGCTTCTTTAACATCTTTAGGGAAGACAGTTCCAAATGAAAGGACCTGAGAAAGTCATTTTTTATACAGTTCTATTTTGGGCTTAGGAAGAAGAAAGTTACTAGAGCATATAATCGATAGACTAGAAACTGTATTGACATTATTTGTCCTTTAACTGAACATATCATTTATATAGTTAGGCATAGAACCATTTCAAAATTTAGATGTATATTTAGCCTTTCTTAAACATATCCTTTCACTGATAATCAGTTTCAAATCCTTGATATGTTCCTCAACATAATCAGCTGTGTTATCTTGGATAATTCTGATGGTTCCTTTTTTAAGTCTTTCCACTTTTAACAATTATTTTTTAGAAGCATTACCCCATATTATGTTGCAGTAGTCTAGATGAGGTTGAATATAGCTTTTGTAAAACATTATCTTGTGGTTTAAGGTAGAAATTCTTTAATTTGTGATAGTAACCAGATATTTTTAGCCATCTGTTTGGTAACACTCTTGATATGCTTTGACCATAACATAGTATTATCAACTTTAACTCTTAAAAGTTCATCATGTATAACATTTTTCAGTTTC
This sequence comes from Sinohyriopsis cumingii, assembly GCA_028554795.2. Taxonomy (NCBI): domain Eukaryota; kingdom Metazoa; phylum Mollusca; class Bivalvia; order Unionida; family Unionidae; genus Sinohyriopsis; species Sinohyriopsis cumingii. The sequence goes on from CM068833.1 coordinate 114,547,321, forward strand.
ACATCATTAAATTCTGTTACATCTCTGTTGAGTGGAAATCAGCATCACTTTGTCTAAATTGATGACCAATCTGTTATATTTACACCACTTAACAAGTTTTACAAGAGCATTATCTAAGTTTCTTTCTATGGTAGTTTTAAATGAGCTAATATCATATAAAGTGGTGTCATCACCAGTTTCATTACTTACCGTATGCAAATACAGACCATTTATAAACATAATAAATAATAGTGGCCCTAAAACAGATCCCTGAGGTATTCTGCATCAAAAGGTTTTGTCAACTTTTTGTTTTCTTCTTTTCAAATATGACTTTAAACAATTTAAAGAGTTGTTGTTGAGTTTTTTAAAGTTTAATTTTTCATGTCAAATATCATGATCAACTAGATCAAAAGCTTTTCTAAAATCATCACACACATATGTCACTATTTCTCTGTTATCTAAAGCTTTTAGCCATTTATTAATTATAATAATGAGTGCAGTTTCACATGAATGATTTGGTCTTGCAGAGGGGTATCTTGATTTGGTGCTTAGATCCATATGTCCCTACACCTGTCCATCCATCAGAACACCTGTACATCCATCCATCCATCTATCCATCATTAAAAGACTTCTTATAATGTCTGGTTGATCCTAAATTATAAAGGTGCCTATCTGACATCCAGTATGGTCAGCATGGTAGCCAATGTAAAATCTTGTATCACAATTCTACTTGAATAAAAAGCCATACTGACACAGGGTTTTCACCAAAAGACTTCTTATGATATCCAATTGGTCTTTAATGAAATGCTGTTGATCTGACATCCAATATGGTCACCAAAGCAGCCATCTTGAAAATCTTGTTATTGCTATTCCTTCTAAATGGAAAGTCACAGCTTGAAAAATATTTGTTATCTCTATTTCTTTCCAGATGGCTAAATCAACATATGGTTTTCACCAAAAGACTTGTTATGATACTTATTTGGTCCTAAATGGAAATGGTGAAAGTCAAACATTCAGTCTGGCTGCCATGTCACCTGTCTTAAAAGCCTTGCTGTCATTACTCCCCGTGATGGGATGATCATTATGACAAGAATTTTCACCAAGTCCTATAGGACTATGATGCCAGTCATGCATCCATGATGGCTGCCATGACAACCATCATCAAAGGCTTGTTGTCTCTATGCCCACACCATAGACATAGTGCTTCACCAGAAGACTCGTAATGATCTTTACTTTGACCTGAGTGAAAATGGAACCAAGCTGAAATTCAGTATGTGAAACACAATGGCTAATTTCAAAATCTTGTTAAAGCTGAAGAATACCAAAGATGATTTCAATAATAGCAAGAAATGGTTTTATTGTGAATTCTTGGAAATTCGTTTTGCCCAGAAGAGCTTCAGTTCCTTCTAGGGACTCTTGTTTTAAGTTACAAAAATGTGAGGCATACTTGCAATTGGAGTAATGAAGAAACCTATCAATGTCAGGACCAAAAGGTCAAAGGACAATGTCAACGTAACTAGATGAAGAAAAATGGTTTCTGTAAAATAACTTTAATTATTCACCATCTGCAGCTACCAAACTTTGTGGATCACTTGCACTTTGGAAAAGAAATAATTCTGTTAGTAAACTGGTAGAGGTCAAGATGACTGTTATTAAAAGACAAAAAAATGGTTTGAGTTCTCATCATCATCCAGTTACCAACCTTTGTGGAGGGTTTAAACTTGGGGATAAAAAGAGCATATTGGCTTGGGGGCCCAGAGGGTAAAGGTCATTATCTGTGACTGAAAGAAAAAAGAACGATTTGGAACAAAAATGTTAGTTCTGCATCACTGAAACAGGATAAAGTACAGTTCTATTGATTTTAGGATGAAGAGGTCAGAGGTCAATGTCAATATTGCTGAAGAAGAAAACAGGTTTCTGCACAATAACATTTGTTGTACATACAGAACTTGACCAGACTTTGTGGATGGCTTACACTTGGGATAAAGAAGACGTGTGTTGATCTGGGGGCCAACAAGTCAAAGGTTGAGGTCACTGTTAAAAGATAAAAAGTCGTGGCTTCACAAAAATTTCATTTATCTACTTTGAAGACAGATAAACATGGAGGACTATATAATGTCCCTTTCACTGTATACATGTTTAACTTCACGGACTTTTTGGGCAGAATTAAACAAAAACCAAATGAGGTAGACAAATTAAATGGCAAAACACATCTGTTTTCATATGTAGATAACCTGATTTTCAAACCATTTCAAAAATTTGTTCAATTTAATTTTGCTCACTCTTTAACTTGATTTACTTCAATTTTTGGGATGAAAACTTTCTTAGCAGGATCCAATCAACAACAAATGAAATTTGGCATGCATGTTTGTATATTATTTTTAAATTAAATATTTTATATTTAAAATTATTTAGTCTGCATGTCTGGAGAGTTTTGCGAACACAGATCATGTTGTATTGGAGTCATTTACAGTAAAATATATCATGTTGTATGTGTGTTGTTAACAGTAACATAGATCATGTTGTATGTGTGTTGTTTACAGTAACACTGGATTCTATGTGCATGGAATTTAGATAGACCCAGTACTGCATGTGTTTCCTCACATTTTAAAGCCGATTGCTTCCATGTGTGAATTATGGGATTGCAGACAACATGCAAGAACTACTGAAATTGAAGAGCTTGACAACTATAATGAATTACCTAGCTCTGAAATTGAAGAGCTTGACAATGGAAGTGCCCTTGTGAGCATGGGCAATTTTTTGCATTTTGCCAAAGTATATTAACAAATTTTATAAGAATTTTACTTAGTTCAAGGTACAATCAGTGTAAATAGGTCAGCTTGTTGAACTCTTTTGCTCGGTTCTGACATGTGTGTCCACTAAACTGGGAATAATTTACAAAATTGTCAAGTGAATTACAAGAAAGCTGAGGCTAATGGCAGTCTGGCTCTTTGGAGTTCAACTTTTGGACCTTGTCTGGTAGTAGCTACTGCAGTCACATGACCTTGTCTGGAAGTGATTACTGCAGTCACATGACCTTGTCTGGTAGTGATTATTACAGTCACATAACCTGTCTGGAAGTGATTAATACAGTCACATAACTTTGTCTGGTAGTGATTACTACAATCACATAACCTTGTCTGCTAGTGATTACTACAGTCACATGACCTTGTCTGGTAGTAGCTACTGCAGTCACATGACCTTGTCTGGTAGTGATTACTGCAGTCACATGACCTTGTCTGCTAGTGATTACTACAGTCACATGACCTTGTCTGGTAGTAGCTACTGCAGTCACATGACCTTGTCTGGTAGTGATTACTGCAGTCACATGACCTTGTCTGGTAGTGATTACTACAGTCACATGACCTTGTCTGGTAGCGATTACTACAGTCACATAACTTTGTCTGGAAGTGATTACTACAGTCACATAACCTTGTCTGGTAGTGATTGCTACAGTCACATAACCTTGTCTGGTAGTGATTGCTACAGTCACATGACCTTGTCTGGTAGTGATTACCACAGTCACATAACTTTGGAAGTGATTACTGCAGTCACATGACCTTGTCTGGTAGTGATTACTACAGTCACATAACCTTGTCTGGAAGTGATTAATACAGTCACATAACCTTGTCTGGAAGTGATTAATACAGTCATATAACCTTGTCTGGAAGTGATTACTACAGTCACATAACTTTGGAAGTGATTACTACAGTCACATAACCTTGTCTGGAAGTGATTACTACAGTCACATAACCTTGTCTGGAAGTGATTACTACAGTCACATAACCTTGTCTGGAAGTGATTACTACAGTCACATAACCTTGTCTGGTAGTGATTGCTACAGTCACATGACCTTGTCTGGTAGTGATTACCACAGTCACATAACTTTGGAAGTGATTACTGCAGTCACATGACCTTGTCTGGTAGTGATTACTACAGTCACATAACCTTGTCTGGAAGTGATTAATACAGTCACATAACCTTGTCTGGAAGTGATTAATACAGTCATATAACCTTGTCTGGAAGTGATTACTACAGTCACATAACCTTGTCTGGAAGTGATTAGTACAGTCACATAACTTTGTCTGGTAGTGATTGCTACAGTCACATGACCTTGTCTGGTAGTGATTACCACAGTCACATAACCTTGTCTGGTAGTGATTGCTACAGTCACATGACCTTGTCTGGTAGTGATTACTACAGTCACATAACCTTGTCTGGTAGTGATTGCTACAGTCACATGACCTTGTCTGGTAGTAGCTACTGCAGTCACATGACCTTGTCTGGTAGTGATTACTACAGTCACATAACCTTGTCTGGTAGTGATTACTACAGTCACATGACCTTGTCTGGAAGTGATTACTACAGTCACATAACCTTGTCTGGTAGTGATTGCTACAGTCACATGACCTTGTCTGGTAGTGATTACCACAGTCACATAACTTTGGAAGTGATTACTGCAGTCACATGACCTTGTCTGGTAGTGATTACTACAGTCACATAACCTTGTCTGGAAGTGATTACTACAGTCACATAACCTTGTCTGGAAGTGATTAATACAGTCATATAACCTTGTCTGGAAGTGATTACTACAGTCACATAACTTTGGAAGTGATTACTACAGTCACATAACCTTGTCTGGAAGTGATTACTACAGTCACATAACCTTGTCTGGAAGTGATTACTACAGTCACATAACCTTGTCTGGAAGTGATTACTACAGTCACATAACTTTGGAAGTGATTACTACAGTCACATAACCTTGTCTGGAAGTGATTACTACAGTCACATAACCTTGTCTGGAAGTGGCTACTACAGTTACATGGTATAGGAGAGTTAATTTCAGATTAATGCATATAACTTTTTTAAATTAATTGAATTTTAAAGACCTGACAATAACTTTATTCTCAAGTGTGAATTATGACATTATTAGTTTCATATTTAAAATCCATGGTTTAAGTGCAATATAAAATTACACATATTTAAAAACATCTCCAATGATAGGCTTGATCGTATAACATAAACTCATCCCTCATTCTCACGAATTTTTACAAATATTTAGCAAAGAATTATAAGTCTGATTATAAGCATATATACCAATTTTTGATAAATTTATTAGACTTATTGACTGCGTATATTATAGGATAAATTTTGTAATCCCCAAAAAGCACATACATCTTAATTATTATAGCTGACACATGTACCTGCATGTACATAAATGTAATTCACATTATAAATTAGATTGGATAATGCTGGAGTATTTCAGGCAAGAGAGTTATTTTCAGCAACATATTTTGACATACCTACCTAATTTGTGCCTCTGATGCAATTTTTTCTAACTGGCAAGAGAAATTCTAAAGTAATGATGTTTTTTTTGAGATATTGATAACAATAAATTTTATGTGAAACTTAGACTGGTTCTAAATTAACTTCATCCTATTTTTTTGTATCCTTGAGTTGCGGCTAATGACAGCCCAGTCTATCATGACTGTGAAACTGTCTGAAGCAATTCAAATTTTTTGCCACTAAGAGATAGGGTGGTTCATCAAAGGGCAGTAATAATGTGAAGAATGGTGGGATAATTGGTTAGATAAGTTACTGATTACAGGAAAAGTGATAACTGAGGCATGCAGTCTGGATTTGCTATCCACTAGCCTGCCAGAATGGTGTTTGCAATATTCAGATTTAGCTTTGAAAATATTTGTTCAAAGCAGCTTTGATTTCAGTCTGAAATGAAGAGATGTTGTACTGTTTTGACCTGCATATTGCACATACATACATACACATGCACCTGTATATGGCCTTAAAACCTGGACAAGCGATCAATAATATGCCAACATATCTACTCATGATTCAACATTTTAATCTGATCATCAGCCCATGATGATGACAAGCCCACACCTCCATTTTTAACATACTTTTGGCAACTATATATTTGATAACAAGTCCACTCTACTATTTTGACAAATTTATTTGGGATGCTTCTGGTCTTATCATGGGCAAAATACTTTATTATGAGCAGCGTGGACCATTAATTGTCAAGTTTTGCATTACATGTATGCAAGGTCAGATCTAAGGTGTGTGTGTGTGTGTGTGTGTGTGTGTGTGTGCGTGCGTGCGTGCGTGCGTGCGTGCGTGCGTGCGTGCGTGCGTGCGTGCGTGCGTGCGTGTGTGTGTGTGTGTGTGTGTGTGTGTGTGTGTTTTATAATATGTGAGCTCTTGTGATCATGTGACAATGTTCAACATTTTTGCATACTTTCTCTCAAATAATTAATATCCACAATTACAGATTTGTTCAGCCATGGAACTCATTGGAACTATATGATAAGGATCATTGCTTGCATTTGTTATCTTGCTCCTTCTACCGCAGTTTACTGTATATTTGTATTTTCTGTTGCCCATCAATTCTTCCAACTATATTAGAGGCACTTTCTTTTTTATATACGATAAAAATGTAAAACAAAAGTTAGAAGAGCTAATGGTTCAAAGAAAATAAAACACAGCAACAACTGCATTCTTTCATTTTATGTATTTTCTATTTCTGTTTGAAAAGTTGAAAAGTTATTAATAGCAGGCATATTCTTCTGTGTTTTCTATTTCTGTTTGAAAAGTTATTAATAGCAGGCTGACTGAATTATGTATTGCCCTGGATGATTCAAATCTAGAAGAAAATCTTATCTAATGTCACTTTGATGCTTCTGAGTGTTGAGTGTTTTGGTGCAGCATGCATGTGGTTTCCCAAAACATGCCAAGAACAGCTCTTGTGAAGTTTTCATATGCCTGCCAAAAATCAAAGATATATTGTTATAATGGATGTCCTTCCATTTGTCTGTTATGCTTTTCACTTTACATAATAACTTTGGCTTTTATTTCATCTACATTTACCAGGTTGTGGATGAAGCATATAAAGTTTAGAGGTTAAGGTCTGTTTGACTGAAATAAGATAAATGGTTTCAGAATAATAGCATCAGTTCTACTTATAAACTTCGACTAAACTTTGCAGATTGTTTGCACATTGGGCAAGGAAGAAGCCTGTTGATTTTTATATGAAAAGGTCAAAGGTCAAGGTCAATGTGGCTGAAAAATGCTAAATGATATCTGCACAAAATAGTTCAGTCTTTTTACCATATACCTTGATTTAAGTTCATGGATAGTATACACATTGGTACAAAAGCAGTCTATTCTTTTGGATCAAAAGGTCAAAGTCACTCTGTCCAACAGTAGAAAATGTTTTATGCACAGTAACCATAGTTCCAGACAATGTATCTTGACCAAAGATTTATTGCACTTAAATTATGAAGAGGTGTATTAATTTTGAGATCAAGACTCAATGTCAAGGTCATTATAACTAGAAGATAATTGTGTGTTGTGCATTAGCTATTGCTTTAAAATGAGTCCCCTCACCAAAACTTGTGGATGGCTAGCACGTAATGTGAGAAAGATACCTATAATTTCTATGTCTAAAGGTCAATGGTCAAGGTCATAATAAGTTTCATAAAAAAAATGTTTCTGCACAGTAAGTTTACTAAAGGACTGCACACATGTCAACTCATTGAGACCCATAGATCAGTAATTTCCATACACTTTGAGTGCCTGTAATGAGGAAAGTTACTCATGGGGCAGGAATATAATGTAGAGTTCATGGCACTCTTGGCATGCACTGCCTTGATATATAATTTAAATTTGTCTCAACCAGTTTCTGGTGAATATTATTTTCTTTCTGTGTTTCATTTACTTTTGTCTCTCATTGATCAAACCTTTATTTCTGTTTTTCTCTTTCTTCCATTTTCTTTCTATATTTTGTTTCCCTTTTTCAATCTATTTTTCTTTCTTTCTTTATTTTTTTATTGTTCTGTGCCTTTTTGGAAGAAAAGCAAGGGATACAGTATCCATTTTTCAGCAAGGGGACACAGTATCCATTTTTCAGCAGGGGACACAGTATCAATTTTTCAGCAGGGGACACAGTATCCATTTTTCAGCAGGGGACACAGTATCCATTTTTCAGTCCATCCGTCTTTTCATCCATTAATCATTCTTTTTCTTCTGCTTTATAACTTGAAAGCCATTAGATATTAATAAATAAAACAAACCACACTTCGTCATCATCATTAGAAGACATGTGAAGTAACTTTTTGCTGGTCCTCCTTTTTCCTTTCCTTTTATCTCATAATGGTCCTACCTTTTCCTTTTATCTCAAATGGTCCTACCTTTCTCTATTATCTCATAATGGTCCTACCTTTTCCTTTTATCTCATAATGGTCTTACCTTTTCCTTTAATCTCATAATGGTCCTACCTTTTCCTTTTATCTCATAATGGTCCTACCTTTTCCTTTTATCTCATAATGTCCTACCTTTTTCTTTTATCTCATAATGGTCCTAACTTTTTCTTTTATCTCATAATGGTCTTACCTTTTCCTTTAATCTCATAATGGTCCTACCTTTTCCTTTCATCTGATAATGGTCTTACCTTTTCCTTTAATATCATAATGGTCCTACCTTTTCCTTTTATCTCATAATGGTCCTACCTTTTTCTTTTATCTTATAACATTAAAGTTGTATGAGATTAAGGCTTTTATATCTTGTTGTACTTGTATATCATTACTAGATGATGTCTTGCATACCACACTGTAGGAACTTTGAGATCCAACTTTCAGAATTGCTGGAAAGCTAGCAATGACTATCACTTCCATCTATACTGTGTAAATATGACTCTTTCTGTCTCCCACCCAACATTTTTGCTGTATGAGGGATGAGGAAGACTCAGGTATCTTGTTTTTAAAAAATGTTTTAATTACATAAGCAACATGTCTATTTACATTTGGTTCCAGTGGTCAAATGTCATAGTCACATAACTGAAAATAAATGAAAACAGTTTCTGCTCAATAATATTAGTTGTAAATCACAAACGTGGAACAAACTTTGTGGAGAGTGTTTGTACTTGAGATAATCTTCATATCTGTTGATTTCAGGATATAAAGGCCATAGGTATAGGTTGATGTAATTGATAGAAGAAAATTGTTTAAGCATAATTACTTTATTTCTCCATCACAGGCCTGTACCATATATTGTTGATAGCATTTTGTGTAAGAGAGAAGCCATTTGGTTTGGAGGTGAAAAGGTCAAACTTCAATCTCACTGGATGAGAGAAGAAAAATGGTTTCTTTTGACAATGTATTTTCAGTAAAGTTTGAAAATGACTTGTAAATGGTGTAGAGGTTGGGATTTAAAGGTCAAAGGTCAAAGCCACTGTGACACAAAGAACAATTGTTTACAGATGTTAACTTTCTGGATTTTGGATTTAAAGAAAAAAAGATCAAGGTCATTGTGAATGAAAGAAGAAAAGTGTTTTTATTTTTGTATAATAACTTTTGATCTATACCACATATCTTCATTTGCGGAGGGCTTGCACTTAATGAATGGAGCTGTCTATCTTGAAAAGGACAAGGGTCAAGGTCACTGCAGCTCAAACAAATATTGGTTTAGAAGAATAACCTTTATACTATAGTAAATTCCTTGACCACACTTTGTGGCTAGCTTGCACTTTGGTTAATAAAGCAATCCATATGCTATGGTAAGTCTAATAAGAAAATGATGCACTGTAACTTTAATTAAAGACTGCACACCATGATAAAATGTTCCATTAATTATGACTCATTTGTCAGTACTGACTCCTACATACTTGGCTATTAAAGTCAAGGTGGATGTATAGCATGCCTCTCTTTGAACTCTTATTTTTACTTTAACATTTATTTATCTCCAAAATTACAAGTATAAAAAAGACCGCTCCAGTGTCCTTGTGATTAGAGCATCCACCTCAGATGTGGGACGTGAGGAGTTTGAACCCCTGCTGAGTGACACCAAAGACTTATAAAAATGGTACTAATAGCTGTCTCAGTAGGTACTCAGCATTAAGAGGTTAGTAGTTAGGACTAGTTGGTTTGGTGTCAGGATAATGTGACTGGGTAGGACATGATGCTACATGTCTGTGGCATGATGCCCCAGTGCTAGACATCATTTTAAACTGCCACACTGCAGACATCGTAGCAATGTGACTGAAAATTTATTAAAGTTATGCTAAAAATCAAAATCATATTTACAGTTCTGTATCAATTTACATAAAGTCATTTTTGGTTGGGATGGAATCCATCTTTATCCCAGGCCTATTTACTGTTATTTTCTTGATGTACAATTCTCACCCATGGCACAGAACACGACTAGATTTTCTTATAGTAATAAATGATAATTATACTGATATTTCAAATTTTCAATTTTTTTAAAAAACTTTCAGATTATTTATACTTGGACTTGATGGCTTCCCACCAGGGTTTATGTGATTTACCAAAAACAAAATCTATCAGATATATATATATATATATATCAGGATGATGCAAAACTGACGGATTTGACATTACCCTGGATGCTGGATGTCCATAATCTGTGGAGAAGATTGTATTATAAAAAAATACACAAATTGTGAGAAATTTATTCATAAGAGTCTAATCTTATAGCCAAATAAAAAATTTGATTTTCCTTTCAACGTAGTCTTTGCCATCAATTAAAATACTTACCTATGATAACCTTACCTTAATAAAATAACCAATTACTATTCAACTACCAGAGAGGCACCTCAGGGGTAAAAGAGCAGATAAGCATTCACCATAGATTACCTGAGATGCAGGATTATAAGAGCAAATAAAGATTATAGTATCATATACTTGTAAAAGCTTAACTACTATATATAATAAACTTAAAGTTTGGTCACAGTGCAAACAACTAAGACCATGATTGCATATTCTGCCTTCAAATCAGATTGTTTTCTTCAGCTGATTACACTAAACAAACTAGATGGATCCATATCTACCAGTACATTATGTGATGGCAGTTTGTGGTCTGTGGAGTTTTCATTTGATTTATAGACATTTATATGCAGTAGATGGTCAGGTCACTAACCCAGTTTTCTTTCGTCTGTGTTGTCATAAACCTTTCATTATTCCTACTATCAGTGGCTAAGAGATGGGCTATATCTCATACAACTTCTACCTTAAAAGATGGACTATCTCTCAATACAGTACAAGTTGTGGCAACAAGGTAAGAGATGGGCTCTCTCTCAATACAACATTTGGCTTCAAGAGCAGTTTCCTTGAAAGTGATGGATAGCACCATTTTCTAAACTTCAAAATACAGCCTGTCTGCCAAGTGTAAGGAATAATGGCCTTTGGCAAGTGAGAATGAATGAACTGCTTGCTTTTTTTTAGTATTGTTCAAACATTTTACAAACTGAAGGATTAGGAGTCCTGAAAATGAAGGTCAAGGACAATAGGTCATGGTCACTGTGACCCATTACCAATGGTCTTCTAGTTTTTGCTTGATATTCAGCCTGAAAATGACAGAATTTAATACATTTCTTTTTTTCTTTCTCTGTCTACATTCAGTTTATAAGTTGAGAGGGTTTTTATTTATATCTGCCAAGTCAGGAACATAATAACTATCTTCTGTCCAGTCTGTCAGATTACATCTCAACAGTGTCTCTTCTTGAACTGAAAATGTAGAATGGGAACTCCCTGTTCCATTAAGAAAGAGAAGAATATACTGACTATTGGGGGAATTTAATGGTGAAATAAAGGTAAGGCTCAAAAAGACACATGATTTGTACACATTCAGTTTATTTACAGCAGAAAGTTTTAGAAATTAGTGTGAATCATACAGTCACATTCTAGAATAGACCCTGTCTCAAGACCACAATCATGTCCTAGACTCTGTCTTAAGGCTGCAATCATGTCCTATAGTTGACCCTGTCTCAGGACTGAAATCACATCCTAGAGTAGACCCTGTCTCAAGACTGCATCACATCCCAGAGTAGATCCTGTCTCAAGGCTGCATCACATCACAAAGTATACCCTGTCTCAAGACTACAATCATGTCAAAAAGTAGACCTTGTATCAAGACTGCAGTCATGTCCTACAGTAGATCTCATCCTGGGCTACAATCATGTCCTATAGTAGATCTCATCTCAAGACTGCAATGATGTCCTATAGTAGATCTCATCTCAAGACTGCAGTCACGTCCTATAGTAGATCTCATCTCAAGACTGCAATCATGTCCTATAGCAGATCTCATCTCAAGACTGCAGTCATGTCCTATAGTAGATCTCATCTCAAGGCTGCAATCATGTCCTATAGTAGATCTCATCTCAGGACTGCAATCATGTCAAAACATAGACCTTGTATAAAGACTGCAATCATGTCCTTTAGTAGATCTCATCTCAAGACTGCAATCAAGTCATATAGTGGATCTCATCACGAGACTGCAACCATGTCAAAATGTAGACCTTGTCTAAAGACTACAGTCATGTCCTATAGTAGATCTCATCTCCAGACTACAATCTTGTCCGATATTAGATCTTATCTCAAGACTGCAATCATTTCCCTGAGTAGACTCTGTCTCAAAACTGCATGACATCACAGAGTAGACCCTGTCTCGAGACTTCATTCACATCATAGTGTAGACCCTGTCTCAAGTTGCATGTGATTATTGATGAATACAGATACTTCTTTGATGTTCTGTCTTTGGATAAATCAAGGTACCTAAAGCATGATATGTTTTCATATAGAAGGACATTTTCCTTTGTTTCTCTTGATTTATGAAACCTACATTTTAGGATTTTTTCAGATTGAATTTCTATTTTAAATTTTAAGATTTAAAAAAGGATTGCCCTGTACAATGTTATAGAAGTCCATTTAGGACATGGGGATAAAACTGTTGTTTGAATGACTTTTAATTTTATTTAAGTGGGCTTAGAACTTGTTTGGAAAATTCTGAAGTTGTTTGAGCAAATTTTAATTAAAACTCATTCAGATAGCTTGAAAATTCATTTCAGTGAGTTCTAAATTCAGACAAGATTAAAAGTCGTTTTAAAGAATTTTCAACTTGTTAAAACAAATTTAAATGTCATTTAATTGGAATTTAAAGTGTTCAAAAAGTTAAAAAGAGTAAATTAATTCAAATCTTGTTCAAATGAGTTAATAAGAGTAATTTAAATGAGTTCAAATCTTATTCAAATGAGTTAATATGAGTACTTTAAATGAGTTCAAATCCTGTTCAAATGAGTTAATATGAGTAATTTAAGTGACTTGTAAGGTCATTCAAATGATTTTAAAACTCATTCAAATTGTAAACTTGTTCAAATGACTTTGAACATATTTAGATGAGTTTTGTTCCCATTCAAAAATGATTTGAAAGAGTCATTCAAATGAGATTTTAAGTCATTCTAATGAGACTTTAAGTCATTCAAAAGAGATTTGAAGTCATTCAAAAGAGATTTGAAGTCATTCAAATGAGATTTTTAAAGTCATTCAAATTAGATTTTAAGTCATTCAAATGAGATGTGAAGTCATTCTAATGAGATTTTAAGTCATTCAAATGAGATTTTAAGTCATTCTAATGAGATTTATAGTCATTCTAATGAGATTTTAAGTCATTCTAATGAGATTTTTAAAGTCATTCAAATGAGATGTGGAGTAATTCAAAAAAGATTTAAAGTCATTTAAATGAGTTTTATAGTTATTCAGATGAGATTTAAAGTCATTCAAAAACAACTTCAAAACTCATTTCAGTGAGTTCTAAACAAGGTATGTTTCTAATGTCCAAAATGGACTGATGTAGAGTGTATGTACATCACTGGAATTAAATTAGGAAGCAAGTGTTTTAAGTAAGTCTTATAATGTCAGTCTACTGTGAGTAACATTTTTTTAAATACATTCTTCTTAAGGTGAGTGAATTTGAGAATAAGGAAGGATTAAATCAATCTTGCCTGTCATGGTTTTGCTTTGTTTTGTAGAAGAAATTGAATGGAAGGAATTTGTTTAAAAAAATGTTACTGTCCATTATGATTAATTTCCAGTAATTATCGATTTCTGCTATTTTCCAGTAATATTAATTACAGATTTCTGCTACTGTCCAGTAATATTAATTACAGATTTCTGCTACTGTCCAATAATGTTAGAGATGCTTGCAATTGTTGCCTGTTGACAATTTGTTAAAGTCAGATTCACAATCATTTGTAGAACACAACCAGATTGATGGTGTTCATCTGTGAGGAAAAAGGGTAGAAAATTTAGATTGTTAAGATGCCTTTTATGAAATTGAATCCCCAATTCCTTCCTCTTCTCTCTCTCTCTCTCTCTCTCTCTCTCACACACACACACACACACACACACACATTGTAGGGCAGTAATGTGAACTCATATACTTTTATTACCATATTTATTCAATTTGTGGACAGCATCATTTGTGTCCTACAGCAATGGGAATTTGATGGCCATCTGATATATTTACTTACACAGGATTCAATTACACAGTAACAAATTGTGGGAATTTGATGGCCATCTGAAATAGATACACAGGATTCAATTACACAGTAACAAATTGTGGGAATTTGATGGCCATCTGAAATAGATACTTACACAGGATTCAATTACACAGAAACAAATTGTGGGAATTTGATGGCCATCTGAAATAGATACTTACACAGGATTCAGTTAGACAGAAACAAACTGGGAGAATGTGATGGCCATTTTGAAGTAGATACATGTACATAAACAGGGTTCAATTACACAGAAGCTAATTGTGGTAATTTGAGTGTCATTTGAAATACATAATTACACAGTTAAGTTACACTGAAGCAAGTTGTAAATTTGCTACTAGTTTTATTGTTTTGCTAATTGGTGTTAAACCTGTTCAAAAACTTTTGCTACCAAGAATTTTTTATAAGAAAAAGAACTCTCAGTATGATGACTAGATTATATATATTGTGTAAAGAACACCCTTCATACCATTATCAAGAATAATTACTTGTTCACTGGTCAAAAAGTCTATGAATTCAATATGGCAAGGTCAAGCTAAATTATTCATTACATTCTTGCAGTTGAACAGGTCCCCTGGATAATTTTATCCTGGTTATTTATATACAAACTTCATGCCTCTGTATTTTCACAGGGTACATTTTGGTTGATAACCACTATCATTTCAGCATGACATGGATTGGATATGGGAAATTTATTAGTTTGTAGTTTTTGGCTAGTGTGAATTATAGATTGTACGTAATGTGGATCTGTGGCATTTTCTGCATAAGACATGTATTGTGTATATTACAGATATCTTTGACATGGACTTTGAGTTATTAGACTCAAGGAAATAATGTAGTGATGCAGCTGTTAGGTAAACATGATTCATGACTTTGCTTAGCTGGAGATAGATGTAAATAAATCCCACTCTCCCTCCTTCAAGACCACTTCAAACTCCCCTCCTCCTCCAATGATTTCTTAATCCACTCTTCGCAAGTTGTATTTACTTGCTGAAGCTTACGACAAATGTTGGTGGACAAAATATAATATCAGTAGAGACTATTGTGTATTCCACACATAAATTAAATATCCAAGGTTACCATCATCTCAGACACTTTGATATCACTGGTCAACAGTGAAATCATTACTGACTTGAAAAGGCCCTAATCTGTAGTATTTTGGTGTGTCGAACACGAATATAACCGTGAAAAATTTGTATTGGCTCTCGTTTTGAAGATATTCATATACCTCATTTTCTATGTTTCACTGTGTAAATTTCTCCAGTAGGACTGCAGCAACATCCGGAATAATGATGTAACATTGCATAATACCATCATGCTCACATCATCCACAGTTGATTGCATCATTTTCTGATGCAATGCAATACTAATGCCATGCGGCTGCTGAAGTAAGTTGACGTCAGCAGTGTACTATACATGTGTAGGCCTATTATACTAATGCCAGGCGGCTGCTGAAGCTGACGTAAGCAGTGTACTATATAAAGCCCAATCAGATAGGTTCAGCATTTAAAATATTTTAGACGTTGTGCGAGACAGTTCAAGCTACTGTTACATAAAACTTATTATTTTATCCATTTACGTACAATAAAGAACAGTAATGCCTCGAAAGTGTGTTAATACCGCGGACAATTTTTGCTATATTTGTGGGGAAGTGACATTTGCCAACCAGAAGAAAAGTATCAATTCTCAAGTGAAGAAGGCATATCATCTTTACTTCGGATGCAAGGTTGGTGACCAAGACAAGCCTTGGGCTCCGCATATATGCTGTGCTACATGTACAACACAGCTTTCACAGTGGTTGAATTGCAAAAGGTCATCAATGCCGTTTGCAGTCCCAATGGTGTGGAGAGAGCCAAGCAACCACCTAAATGACTGTTACTTCTGCTTGGTTCCTCCTCTTTCCGGCAGAATAACGAAGCGAAAGAAGTCGAGAATAGTCTACCCAAACATTCCGTCTGCATTGAGACCAGTTCCACATGGTGAGGGACTTCCTATTCCAGAACCTCCAGCAGAATATTCTCTTGATTCATCTGACGAAGACAAAGGTGAGTCGACCTGTTCTTCTCCTGGTCCATCAGCATGCAGTGATCCAGATTTTCACTGTGGTGCATCATCAACCCCACACAGAATAACACAGGAAGAACTAAATGACCTGATTCGTGATTTGGACTTATCAAAGAACAAGGCAGAATTGCTAGGATCAAGACTCCAACAATGGAATCTTCTAGAAGAAGATGTCACAATTACTGCATATCGAAAGCGCCACCAGCAATTGGAGCCTTTCTTCAGAAAGGAAAGTAATCTGATATTCTGTTCCGATATTGAGGGCCTCATGAATGCTTTAAAAATCACTCATGACCCACAAGAATGGAGACTATTTGTGGACTCTTCGAAACTGAGTCTCAAGGCTGTGCTTTTGCACAATGGAAACATTCTTCCATCTATTCCAGTAGCGTATGCTGTCCACATGAAAGAGACATACGATAACTTAAGGCAGCTACTGAATTTCATTGAGTATAACAAGTACAGCTGGCACCTCTGTGGTGATTTGAAGGTAGTTGCCCTTTTAATGGGACTGCAGCAAGGATATACAAAATACATGTGTTTCTTATGCGAGTGGGATAGTCGAGCAAGGGAAATGCACTACATGAGGAAGGAATGGACTCACAGGCAGAATGTAGCCATTGGAGAGAAGAATATCCAACACCCAGCTCTGGTTGAGGCTCAGAAAATCTTGCTACCACCCCTTCACATCAAACTAGGTTTGATGAAGAACTTTGTGAAAGCCATTGACCGGACTTTGCCAGCATTCCGATACCTGCATGAAAAATTCCCTCGACTCAGCGAAGCAAAGATTAAAGAGGGAGTTTTTGTGGGTCCTCAGATTCGAGAGCTTTTCAAAGATGACCGGTTCAACAACTTGCTGGAAGGTGACGCGAAACAAGCATGGAATGCTTTTCGCCTAGTTTCTACAAACTTCCTCGGAAATGTTAGGGCAGAAAACTATAAGGAACTAGTAGAAGACATGTTGATGAAGTATAAGAAACTTGGCTGCAATATGTCTCTAAAGATTCACTTCCTTCATTCCCATTTGGATTTCTTTCCTAGCAACTGTGGTATTGTTAGTGATGAACACGGCGAACGTTTTCATCAAGATATCGCAACAATGGAACAAAGATACCAGGGAAAATGGTCCACTACAATGCTGGCTGACTACTGCTGGACACTCCTCAGAGATGCTCCCGAACAGCTGTACAAGAGACAGGCGAAGAAATCTAAGATGTAGTCAATGACTTGATTTTTTATAGGTAGGCTATTACAGTTGACCTTTTACTATTGGAATGCATTTCGTTATGTAAACATTAATTTCTTGCAGATTACAAAAAAACTAGAGCCAATTTTGCAATTTGACTGTCATATTCGTGTTCAGCACATAAAAATTGATAAGAATTGACTAATTTTATTTCAGTAACATGACTTTTGTAAAAATTTGTTGTCCAGTGTATCAGTTGTTTAATTCCTTTCAGACAAGTTGATATCAGCTGTTTATTTCATTGTAGACAAGTTGATATCAGTTGCTTATTTCATTGCAGACAAGTTGATATCAGTTGTTTAATTCATTGCAGACAAGTTGATATCAGTTGCTTAATTCATTGCAGACAAGTTGATATCAGTTGCTTAATTCATTGCAGACAAGTTGATATCATCTGTTTAATTCATTTCAGACACATTGATACTTTATTTAGCTTATTGGAAATAAGATCTATCATCATTACAAACTCTAAAATAAATTTGTCTGGCCTGGTACTAATGCTGCTGCTATTAACAGGTTTGGTGTTGCAATTACTTCTGATGCTGTTATTAATAGATTTTGATGCAAGTACTACTACTGCTGCTGTTGCTATTAATAGGTTTGGGGCTGCAACAACTACAGCACCTATTGCTATTGATGGGCTTGGTGATGCAACAACTACTGCTACTATTGCTATTGATGGGCTTGGTGTTGCAAGTGCTACTGCTTAAGATATTGCTATTGATAGGCTTGGTTTTGCAAGGACTACTGCTGCTATTGCTATTGATGGGCTTGGTGATACAACAACCACTGCTGCTATTGCTATTGATGGGCTTGGTGTTGCAAGTGCTACTACTATTTATAGGTTTGCTGCTGTTATTAGTGCTACTGCATTTGCCAACACCACTTCTGCCAACAGTGGTAGAGCTGCAACTTGAGTGCTAATACACTTTGTCCAACTACTACTAATGATAATGAATAAATCTTTTATTGATATTTTACAGTCTTTTCAACTTGGATTGAAGATGAGGTCCTGTACTTGAAATATGTGACCTTGGTATATTGATTATTCTGTAGTACACATAAGGAGAACCTGTGTTAAGATATGCCACTGAGAAAGCCTGACAATATTTATGAGAACAGTTAGAGATTGGTTTGCCTTATTTTTATATTTCACAAAACTGAATATTTGGGCTATAAAAATGTACATTGCCATCAGAAATAATAGCGTATTAGTCCTCTTGCGTATCATAAGTGACAGCTAATGATAAATGGAATTTGGAGTGATCGAGTGATTGGCATGCAAAGCTTGTGACTGAAAGGTTGCAGGTTAGAATCCTTCCACTGTATCAGTCTAGATTGGCTATTGTGGAAAGGCACGTTACTAGTCTTGCTATTCCATTAAGCAAAAGAAACCATATTGATGGAAAATTAAGTTCATATTGCTATAGGTTGTTAGTTTTTAGTCACACATGGTGGTAGCTCAGCTGTAACCTTAATTACAGGATTTCTATTTGTTAGTTTGCAATCCATGCTTCTCAGCAGAGTCTAGACAATATGTTAATTAATTTAGGTAGTAGAGAATTTACCTTTGTGTTGGCTACAGGAAGAATTAAACAGGCAAGTTATGTGATGAAATTATTACTATAAATATACTACACTGAAAGAAAGGCTTGAAGAAATCTGAAACAATTATGATTTTTGGTTAATTTGGAAGATTTATTTTATTATTGATTAATATCTTCCAAGAATGTAATGATCTAATATGTATTCTTGCCATTGCGGATGGTGAAGTTTCAAGTTCTCACTTCACATTATACTATGTAGAGAGATTATAGTTCTCAAGTAACACTTCATTACTCACTTCACATGGTACTATGTGGAGAATTTATAATTCAAGTAACGCTTCATTACTCACTTCACATTGTACTATGTGGAGAGATTATTATTCAAGTAAAACTTCATGATCCACTTCACATGGTACTATGTGGAGAGATTATAATTCAAGTAACACTTCATTACTCACTTCACATGGTACTATGTGGAGAGTTTATAAATCAAGTAATGCTTCATTACCCACTTCACATGGTACAATGTGGAGAGTTTATAATTCAAGTAACGCTTCATTACTCACTTCACATGGTACTATGTGGAGAGATTATAATTCAAGTAACACTTCATTACTCACTTCACATGGTACTCTGTGGAGAATTTATAATTCAAGTAACACTTCATTACTCACTTCACATGGTACTATGTGGAGAGATTATAATTCAAGTAACACTTCATTACTCACTTCACATGGTACTATGTGGAGAGATTATAATTCAACTAATGCCTCATTACTTGCTTCACATTTTTTTTAATGGACAGATTAAAACTCGAATAACACTTCATGACTCACTTCACATGGTACTGTCAGACATGATTTTTCTCAATTTTAAAGTGGAATTCCACTTTTCTCCTGACTCGAATCAGATTTTCTTGATATAGTCTATTTTTTATATCATCTCTGATCCAGTTTTTTAAAAACAGTCTATCCAGTCCCATTCCGCAATGGCCCTTGTAAATTATTGAATCCATGTATTATTAGATAGCACATGACTCATTAAGAGTATTCTGATTGGTCTAAAGTTTAAATTCATCCAATGAATCTTCATGTACTGGAAACCTATGGCAGTGTAAGAAAGAAGTATGCTTGCAAAACATGGCGTCCTGAGTTGTTGAAAGATACCATGATATGAAAAGTTTAGATAAAGGTTTAAAAAATGTATGGAAATGGGCATGACTGGAGCGAAAAGTTGACAAAAATTTAGTTGGTCAGTTTATAAGAAAATTGAATGCTGAGGACTGGCATTTTGTGTCCTCTGCAAGAAAGATCTTAATTATGGTAATTTTGGTTTAAGAGTTTGGAACAGCACCTACAAAAGAAGCTGCATACAGAAAAATTGAAGCTCAGAAGGCATCTGGAAAAGTGCAATTAATTACTATAAGAAGAAAGATTTCTTGCATGAGAGAACAGATGTAGTCATTTGTCAGAATATGCACACTGCATGTTGCCAATACAAGCACCAGCTTGAAAGGGAAAAGGCTCTCATTGAGAAGGAAAAGAAATGATTGTACATTGAGCCAAAAAAGTAAGTGGTGACAAAAAGGAAGGCTAAAGAAATCTTTGCCAAAGCCACAAAAAGAGCTTGACTGGCATATCAACAGGCTGTGTCCATTGGAGAAAAAGACCAGTGAATGTATGGGATTATTTGCATATAGTTGATGTACTTGGTGTTTATTTTACAGATTTGTTATGAAAAGAGACAAGTATAATACATTTGCTGCTACAATTGACAAATTACTGTGACTTAATTATGATGTGAACACTGACATACACATGAAATAACTTCAACATCAATAGTATTGGAGAACTAATTCATATGACAATAAATATTGTGAAATTATTTATTAGTTTTTCATATGATTATTTTGATTTATTATATGATCATAACTTGCACCAGGAGTAGTTTTTATGTGTTTTAAATGCCTTTTTGGCTGGGGACCTTTGCCCCCCTGGACCCCCAGATTGGCGGCCCTGGCCCTTGAGGCCCTGTTGGGCCCCCTTAAAAAGTTTTCAGCTTTTGTTATGGAAGACCAAAATCATGTCTGTATTGTGGAGAGATTATTTATAATCCAAGTAAAACTTCATGATTCACTTCACATGGTACTATGTGGAGAGATTATAATTCAAGTAACACTTCATTACTCACTTCACATGATACTCTGTGCGGAGAGAATATAATTCAAGCACTTCATGACACACTCCACATGCTACTATCTTGAGATAGTATAATTCAAATAACATTTCATGAGTTACTTCACTTGGTACTATGTGGAGATATAATTCAAGTGGGACTTCATGACTCACTTTACAGGTTGCTATGTCAAGAAATTATTTTCTTAACCAGTTTCTATATGCACAAAGCAGTGGTTAAGCCACCAAGACTAACATGTGTAACAGACAGAAGACCTTTTGTACGGAAAAACATACATATAGATGCAGCTGGGTGGAGGTCTAGTGTTAGTACACTGGCCTCTACCACCACAGATCCCCAGTTTGGGGGATGAGAAGCATGGTTTTTGAAAACAACTGTTAGCATCATCATTGTGCTTAACAGTGTGCATCCCATCAGATGCTGAAGTTAAATGGGGGTTCCTTTTGTAGGGAGATGTACACCATCCCTGTACAGGTAAAGATCGCCACCCCCTGTGATACTTGTGAACCATTTGGTATGAGCAGCTGTGGAGGTCCCCTACTACACACACACACACATGCACATACACACACACACATGTAAGTATAAGCACATATGCCCATAAAACTATATATGTGGGTACAGCAGTAATAGATAGATAGATAGGTAAGCATGTAGGTAGTTAGATAGGTGGTTAATTAGGCTGTCCATGCAGCTGAATGTGGGCTGTACATGGTTCAAGTGGTGGATCTATCAATTTTGAAGAGAGGGTTAGGAAGTGAGAAGTCACACTTGGATTAATTCATGTACTGGCAGATTGTAATTGATTTTTATTTTTGGAATTCTTGATAAGACGAATGCTTGTACCTGCCTATTTCTTTACTTTGTGTGCCTATATTTAGTACAGGATCGTTAACCTAAGATATTGCACAGATTCCTTATTTCCTGACAATGTAGCATCACACCCATGATGATGATAAAAAGTATCATTTGATTATAAACAATAACAAATTGCATTATATTTGGAACTCCACAAGTGCCAGATTAAATTTGGAGGATGTGGTTATGTGTTAGGAAAGGTATATTTTGTGATAATGGTTATAGAGGTTGAGTAGTGGACATTGATTTGGAACTATATGGGTTTTCATGATGGATGAGGTGGGGAGTTGACATACATTTTGAACTATACAGTTTTGATGATGGTCACTGAGATGAGTGAACATTAATATTGTAGACTGTTGTGGAAAGGAGTGGACTTTATGTTGTAAAACTTTATAGTTTGTTGTGATGGTTGAGGAAAAAGGGTCAAATGAGATAACCAGATGGGTTGTGAACAGTGTGTCAGACAAAAGCAAGGAATGTGACAGAATGCAGACTTACTGATATATTAGACTAATAGGATACATTAGAAGACCTTAAAGCCCAATTCCATATATAATCTATTAATCAATTAGCACCATATACTGATCTTACCCAATTCCATATAGAACCTATCAATCAATTAGCACCATGTACTGCTCTTACCCAATTCCATATAGAACCTATTAGTCAATTAGCACCATGTACTGATCTTACCCAGTTCCATATAGAACCTATTAATCAATTAGCACCATGTACTAATCCTAACCAATTCCATATATAATCTGTTAATCAATTAGCACCATGTACTGCTCTTACCCAATTCCATATAGAACCTATTAGTCAATTAGCACTATATACTGATCCTACCCAATTCCATATAGAACCTGTTAATCAATTAGCACCATATACTGCTCTTACCCAATTTCATTAAGAACCTATTAATCAATTAGCACCATATACTGCTCTTACCCAATTCCATATAGAACCTATTAATCACTTAGCACCATATACTGCTCTTACCCAATTCCATATAGAACCTATTACCTATTAATCAATTAGCACCATATACTGCTCTTACCCAATTCCATATAGAACCTATTAATCAATTAGCACCATGTACTGATCCTACCCAATTCCATATAACATATTATTCAATTAGCACATTTGTACTGATCCTACCCTATTCCATTTCAGATTCGGCTAATGTGGGTGTGTGAGAAAGCTTGCCAGTAGCTTCTCGTGGGTTGTGGTTCTTTCTGGGGTTTTCCCAGGTTCTTCCTCCACCAGTAATACTGGCTGCCATGTATAGCCTATCATGTGCTGAAAAATGGCATTAAACCCTACAACAACTATAACTTTTGCTCCTACCCAATTCCATATAGAACCTATTAATAATTTAGCACCATGTACTGATCCTACCCAATTCCATATAGAACCTATTAATCAGTTAGCACCATGTACTGATCCTACCCAGTTCCATATATAAACTATTAATCAATTAGCACCTTTTACTGATCCTACCCAATTCCATATAGAACCTATTAATCAATTAGCACCATGTACTGATCTTACCCAATTCCATATAGAACCTATTAATCAATTAGCACCTTGTACTGATCTTACCCAATTCCATATAGAACCTATTAATCAATTAGCACCATGTACTGCTCTTACCTGGGGGCCCCCAAGTGGCCAAGTGGTCTAAAGCACTCTCCATTACGGATCTCTGCCGTCTCACCTCTGTCTGTGTGGGTTCGAGTCTCGGATTCGGCTAATGTGGGTATGTGAGAAAGCTTGCCAGTATCTTCTCGTGGGACAGTGTTTCTTTTGGGGGTTTTCCAGGTTCTTCCTCCACCATTAATACTGGCTGCCATGTATAGCCTATCATGTGCTGAAAAATGGCGTTAAACCCTACAACAACTACAACTACTGCTCTTACCCAATTCCATATAGAACCTATTAATAATTTAGCACTATGTACTGATCCTGCCCAGTTCCATATAGAACTTAATAATCAGTTAGCACCATGTACTGATCTTACCCAGTTCCATGTAGAACCTATTAATCAGTTAGCACCATGTGCTGATAGCACCATGTGCTGATCTTACCCAGTTCCATATAAAACCTAATAATCAGTTAGCACCTTGTACTGATCTTACCCAGTTCCATATAGAACCTAATAATCAGTTAGCACCATGTACTGATCTTACCCAATTCCATATATAACCTATTAATCAGTTAGCACCATGTACTGATCTTACCCAGTTCCATATAGAACCTAATAATCAGTTAGCACCATGTACTGATCTTACCCAGTTCCATAAAAACCTAATAATCAGTTAGCACCATGTACTGATCTTACCCAATTCCATATATAACCTATTAATCAGTTAGCACCATGTACTGATCTTACCCAGTTCCATATAGAACCTATTAATCAATTAGCACCATGTACTGATCATGACATAATTAGACCGGATTTGTTATGTAATTCATGGAGGAGACTCTTTTTGTGTAGTGTACATGAATGATGTGAGAACTTGGCAGCTTCTCATTGTAAGATCCTTCATTATAACACATTTCCTGTTATAAGACCAATATGGTTATGGGTTATATTTCATGCAGTATTAAAAGCATTTATGATGTATTTCATTCCTCATTATAATGTGATATATTCCTTGGCTTTAATGGATGGCATTATAATGTAGTGTATTTTGTATCAATTTAGAATTTTTGTACCTATAACATATTCTTTGGCTTCCATTCATGGTTTTTTAATGAGTGTTTGCTACATTTTTTTAAAATTCAATTTTTGTTACCGATGCCATATTTTTTTGCTTCCATATATAGCATTATAATGAGGGAATATAGTATTTTGTTTCAAATCAGAATTTGTATACGCTGACATTCTTTGGCTGCCATGGATGGCATTATAATGAAGGATTATTATATGTTGTTTCAATTCAAAATTTTTTATACCCTGATATACCATCATTTCCACATATTGTTAGGGGCATCAAGATTGTATGGATACATATCGGGTTACACAGACATTACCAATTTTCTTCCTGAGGGCCAAAATTTGTAATCATAAACTTTGTTCTTTTTTTCCCCATGTAGTATACGGAAAAATACAGATATGAAATGTCATCTTCTGTGTCACCTGCTTCAAATTAGAATTTGTTTTTAGCATTTCTCATTTCATCTTGAAACTTTGATTAAAGTTTTAAGGTAGCAGTAAGTTTCTTAACCTTAACTGAAGTTGTTTTTGTTTAAATGATAGTTTCTCACGTATGTCATTAACTGTTGGATACTTTCAAAACTTTAAATGTAAATTGTTGTCAGTAGAAAATAAATTGCTGTTAGTAGAAGTTGAAATGTAAATTGCTGTGATTAGAAGTTGAAATGTAAAATGCTGTGAGTAGAAGCTGAAATGTAAATTGCTGTGAGTAGAAGTTGAAATGTAAATTGCTGTGAGTAGAAGTTGAAATGTAAAATGCTGTGAGTAGAAGCTGAAATGTAAATTGCTGTGAGTAGAAGCTGAAATGTAAATTGCTGTGAGTAGAAGTTGAAATGTAAATTGCTGTGAGTAGAAGTTGAAATGCAAATTGCTGTGAGTAGAAGTTGAAATGCAAATTGCTGTGAGTAGAAGTTGAAATGTAAATTGCTGTGAGTAGAAGCTGAAATGTAAATTGCTGTGAGTAGAAGTTGAAATGTAAATTGCTGTTAGTAGAAGTTGAAATGTAAATTGCTGTGAGTAGAAGTTGAAATGTAAATTGCTGTGAGTAGAAGTTGAAATGTAAATTGCTGTGAGTAGAAGCTGAAATGTAAATTGCTGTGAGTAGAAGTTGAAATGTAAATTGCTGTGAGTAGAAGTTGAAATGCAAATTGCTGTGAGTAGAAGTTGAAATGTAAATTGCTGTGAGTAGAAGTTGAAATGCAAATTGCTATGAGTAGAAGCTGAAATGTAAATTGCTGTGAGTAGAAGTTGAAATGTAAATTGCTGTGAGTAGAAGCTGAAATGTAAATTGCTGTGAGTAGAAGTTGAAATGTAAATTGCTGTGAGTAGAAGTTGAAATGCAAATTGCTGTGAGTAGAAGTTGAAATGTAAATTGCTGTGAGTAGAAGTTGAAATGCAAATTGCTATGAGTAGAAGCTGAAATGTAAATTGCTATGAGTAGAAGCTGAAATGTAAATTGCTGTGAGTAGAAGTTGAAATGTAAATTGCTATGAGTAGAAGTTGAAATGCAAATTGCTATGAGTAGAAGCTGAAATGTAAATTGCTGTGAGTAGAAGTTGAAATGTAAATTGCTATGAGTAGAAGTTGAAATGCAAATTGCTATGAGTAGAAGCTGAAATGTAAATTGCTGTGAGTAGAAGTTGAAATGTAAATTGCTATGAGTAGAAGTTGAAATGCAAATTGCTATGAGTAGAAGCTGAAATGTAAATTGCTGTGAGTAGAAGTTGAAATGTAAATTGCTGTGAGTAGAAGCTGAAATGTAAATTGCTGTGAGTAGAAGTTGAAATGCAAATTGCTGTGAGTAGAAGTTGAAATGTAAATTGCTGTGAGTAGAAGTTGAAATGCAAATTGCTATGAGTAGAAGCTGAAATGTAAATTGCTATGAGTAGAAGCTGAAATGTAAATTGCTGTGAGTAGAAGTTGAAATGTAAATTGCTATGAGTAGAAGTTGAAATGCAAATTGCTATGAGTAGAAGCTGAAATGTAAATTGCTGTGAGTAGAAGTTGAAATGTAAATTGCTATGAGTAGAAGTTGAAATGCAAATTGCTATGAGTAGAAGCTGAAATGTAAATTGCTGTGAGTAGAAGTTGAAATGTAAATTGCTGTGAGTAGAAGCTGAAATGTAAATTGCTGTGAGTAGAAGTTGAAATGTAAATTGCTGTGAGTAGAAGTTGAAATGCAAATTGCTGTGAGTAGAAGTTGAAATGTAAATTGCTGTGAGTAGAAGTTGAAATGCAAATTGCTATGAGTAGAAGCTGAAATGTAAATTGCTATGAGTAGAAGCTGAAATGTAAATTGCTGTGAGTAGAAGTTGAAATGTAAATTGCTATGAGTAGAAGTTGAAATGCAAATTGCTATGAGTAGAAGCTGAAATGTAAATTGCTGTGAGTAGAAGTTGAAATGTAAATTGCTGTGAGTAGAAGTTGAAATGCAAATTGCTGTGAGTAGAAGTTGAAATGTAAATTGCTGTGAGTAGAAGTTGAAATGTAAATTGCTGTGAGTAGAAGCTGAAATGTAAATTGCTGTGAGTAGAAGTTGAAATGTAAATTGCTGTGAGTAGAAGTTGAAATGCAAATTGCTGTGAGTAGAAGTTGAAATGTAAATTGCTGTGAGTAGAAGTTGAAATGCAAATTGCTATGAGTAGAAGCTGAAATGTAAATTGCTGTGAGTAGAAGTTGAAATGTAAATTGCTGTGAGTAGAAGCTGAAATGTAAATTGCTGTGAGTAGAAGTTGAAATGTAAATTGCTGTGAGTAGAAGTTGAAATGCAAATTGCTGTGAGTAGAAGTTGAAATGTAAATTGCTGTGAGTAGAAGTTGAAATGCAAATTGCTATGAGTAGAAGCTGAAATGTAAATTGCTATGAGTAGAAGCTGAAATGTAAATTGCTGTGAGTAGAAGTTGAAATGTAAATTGCTATGAGTAGAAGTTGAAATGCAAATTGCTATGAGTAGAAGCTGAAATGTAAATTGCTGTGAGTAGAAGTTGAAATGTAAATTGCTGTGAGTAGAAGTTGAAATGCAAATTGCTGTGAGTAGAAGTTGAAATGCAAATTGCTGTGAGTAGAAGTTGAAATGCAAATTGCTGTGAGTAGAAGTTGAAATGCAAATTGCTATGAGTAGAAGCTGAAATGTAAATTGCTGTGAGTAGAAGTTGAAATGTAAATTGCTGTGAGTAGAAGTTGAAATGTAAATTGCTATGAGTAGAAGTTGAAATGCAAATTGCTGCGAGTAGAAGTTGAAATGTAAATTGCTGTGAGTAGAAGTTGAAATGCAAATTGCTGTGAGTAGAAGTTGAATCATTGAATTAATGCTTACCAGATCATCTAATGGTATACAGTGAACGGGTGGTTTACCAGATCAGTGGATTAATGGTTACCAGGTTATCTACTGGTATACAGTGTATGGGTGCTTTACCAGATCATTGAATTAATGCTTACCAGGTCATCAACTGGTATACAGTGAATGTGTGGTTTACCAGATCAACTAATGGTATACAGTGAATTAATGATTACCAGATCATTGAATTAATGGTTACCAGGTCATCAACTGGTATGCAGTGAATGGGTGGTTTACCAAATCATCTAATGGTATACAGTGAATGGATGCTTTACCAGATCAATGAATTAATGGTTACCAGGTTGTCAGCTGGTATACAGTGAATGTGTGATTTACCAGATCATCTAATGGTATACAGTGAATGAATGCATTACCAGATCAGTGAATTAATGGTTACCAGGTCATCACCTGGTATACAGTGAATTGGTGGTTTACCAGATCGTCTAATGGTATACAGTGAATGAATGCTTTACCAGACCAGTGAATTAATAATTGCCAGGTCATCAACTGGTATACAGTGAATGGGTGGTTTACTAGATCATCTAGACATGTTGTTATGCAGTGAATGCATAATTCTTATGGATGATTTCAACTATCCTTATTTGTATTTTCAACTATCCTTATTTGTATTTGTATTTTCAACTATCCTTATTTGTATTTTTAATCAGTTTTAATTCAAAATTCAAAATTTTTGCATTAGCAAACTTGAATTCAGATTCCAGTGTGAATACATATGTCAAGTATAATTCTGGCTAATCATTCTGAAAAATAATATTTACATATCACCTTAATATTTTTTAAAATCCAGAGATCCATCTTTAAACACATTCCTTGAGATTTATTGTAATGTAAAACAAAAGTCAAGCAGAAAAGAGATTTTGGACCCTTACATGACTATCCCAGTTACCAGTTTTCTCACAGATTGTGAAAGTTTGTATAACGGTTTTATTTCTTCAAATATTCAACAATTGTGGGTGGAAAATTTATATATGCATTATAATTAATTATTAATACTGAATGAAAACTAAGAAATATAGGATGAATATAAAAATGTAAAAATGTGATTTTCTTAGTTTATCAAAATGTTAGTGAAAATATACAAAAGCCTTAGTGTGTATCACAGAAAAATTCAAGTTTATGTTGCAGTATAAAAAAGGAAGTGGTTGCTGATAGAAACATTTAAAAATTACATTTTGGTTTTATACAGGTATAATAAAGTTCACAAAATGGCCGTGTTTTATGCTCAATTATAAAATATTCAGCAGTTTTAATAACATCTTACCATTGAGTGTTATACTACATTCATGCTTGTTTGGGGATATTCACCTTTAAAATTATATTTTTGTAAATTTTGAAGAGTTAAATAGGGTCACAGGTTCAAGCTTTTTAGGGTTAAACAAGGTCATAGATTAAAGCTTTTGAGATTTAAATAAGGTCATAGGTTCAAGCATTTTAGGGTTAAATAAGGTCATAGATTAAAGCTTTTGAGAGTTAAACAAGGTCATAGATTCAAGCTTTTGAGATTTAAATAAGGTCATAGGTTCAAGCTTTTTAGGGTTAAAGAAGGTCATAGATTAAAGCTTTTGAGGGTTAAACAAGGTCATAGATTCAAGCTTTTGAGATTTAAATAAGGTTATAGGTTCAAGCTTTTTAGGGTTAAAGAAGGTCATAGATTAAAGCTTTTGAGGGTTAAACAAGGTCATAGATTCAAGCTTTTGAGATTTAAATAAGGTCATAGGTTCAAGCTTTTTAGGGTTAAAGAAGGTCATAGATTAAAGCTTTTGAGGGTTAAACAAGGTCATAGATTCAAGCTTTTGAGATTTAAATAAGGTCATAGGTTACAGTTCTAGTAGCCATATTTGTACTAATGAAGAAAAAGTTGATGCAATGGAGCTACAGGATGATGACACTAGGGCAAACACTTCTATGTTCACATTTCCATAAAATACCCCACCCCCACCCCAAGACATGATGCACATCCTTGGGGATAGGGTGAGGTGTTTAATGGCAATCTTAACGTATTATTGGCTATATCATGCCCCTGAAATGGGAACTAAATTGACTGGCCTGGGAAGTTATTGGATCTGGAATCTTTGAATTATGAATCTGATACTCGTCCATCGGAGCCACTGTGGGTTTAATAAAGAAGTGAAATTGATTGAAAACCTGAGCCAAGATAAATATGCCATAAAAAAATTTAAAAATTAAATTGTGATTATAGTTCTTTTGAAAAAATGTAACTAAATGTTAATTGTTTTACCATCATAATTTCATAAAAATAGATGCAGTTTTGTGTAATTATGAGGAATTTTTTGTTATTCCAGAAAGATCATTATTTTTAGCTGTCTAATTATACCAACCCAAGGTCAGACACCTTAAACATCTGAAGAAAATAATTCCAACAAAGTCAGCAGTTAACATTATTAAGTATTATCACTTGTGAAATTTTTGGGTAACTAACATTTTGAGAAACTGATATTTTCACATAAATAATGGTCTACAAAGCAATTTAAAATCTATTAAATATTCATAAGTTGGTGTTCATTTTATTTTACTCTTCGTACAAGTAAGTATTCTATTTGGGTCATTATGTAGAAAAGATTGGAAAGAAATCTGTCATTATTTGTCCATAAGATATAGCTGAAATAATATTTAAAATTAAAAATTCATTAAAATTCACAAAATTTTAATATCAGTCTCATGTGATAAAATACACAAAGAAAAGTGTATATTACTGAATTAATTGTTTCATTATGTTACAGTTACAGTAAGGGGTTGTAAATGTAAATCAAATTACATGTGAATTTGCCGTATAATGGGTATATTGTAAACAGTGTTGCTACTACATATTGTCATGGAATCTGTGACCATACCTGCCTTGCAGAAGGGACAGCATTATAAGGGATGCCATATAGTGGTGGTATGTTAAAGAGTTTACTTTACTATTACATACTGTAGCGGGATCTGTGATCATATCAATATAACAAAGGCAGTGTTATAATGGGATGCCTTATAATGGGGTACATGATTGAAAGTATAATCATTCATCTGTAATAGGATTTATGGCCATGCATGTCTTGTAAAAGGAAACATGTTATACCAAGATGCCTTATAATAAGGGTACATTTTGAAAGTATTAATGTTACATACTGTAATAGAATATATGACCATACCTGCCTTATAAAAGGGACCATGCTATAATGAGACACCTTATGGTGAGGACTAGTATACTGAGATGACTTTTGTTGTTATGGTGAGAGACCAGTATGCTGAGATGACTTCATTTTTTCCTGACATTTTTTTTCTGCCAGTTTATGGTATGTCGCAATTCGATAAAGATTTTTTCAAATATTATATACCTATTGCTCAGTTTATAATTTCTTTTCACAGTGCAATTTTGTGATTAATAAAATTTTATGATCATTTTTCTTTTTCATCACTTAAGAGATAGATGTTGTAAGTTTTACATCCAATTTCAACCTAAGTTCGTAATGTTACAGTATGTCATATAAATGATATCTCACATCATTTTAGAGATGCATAGTAGACATAGATTTTACAAAGGCAGACAGCCTTAGCAGATAGAGGACATCCATAACAGTTAGTGGACATCTTTTAACAGCTAGTGGACATCCTTAACAGATTGTGGACATGGACATCCTTAACAGCTAGTGGACATCCTTAACATCTAGGTGACATCCTTAACAGCTAGTGGACATCCTTAACAGCTAGTGGACATCCTTAACAACTAGTGGACATCCTTAACAGATTGTGGACATCCTTAACAGCTAGTGGACATCCTTAACAACTAGTGGACATCCTTAACATCTAGTTGACATCCTTAACAGCTAGTGGACATCCTTAACAGTTAATGGACATACTTAACAGCTAGTGGACATCCTTAAGAACTAGTGGACATCCTTAACAGATTGTGGACATCCTTAACAGCTAGTGGACATCCTTAACATCTAGGTGACATCCTTAACAGCTAGTGGACATCCTTAACAGTTAATGGACATACTTATCAGCTAGTGGACATCCTTAACAGCTAGTGGACATACTTAACAGCTAGTGGACATCCTTAACAACTAGTGGACATCCTTAACAGATTGTGGACATCCTTAACAGCTAGTGGACATCCTTAACATCTAGGTGACATCTTTAACAGCTAGTGGACATCCTTAACAGTTAATGGACATACCTATCAGCTAGTGGACATCCTTAACATCTAGGGAACATCCTTAACAGCTAGTGGACATCATTAGTAGCTAGTGGACAACCTTAACAGTCAGTGGACATCTTTAACAGCTAGTGGACATACTGAACAGATAGTAGACATCATTAATAGCTAGTGGACATCCTTAATAGTAGTGGACATCATTAACAGCCAGTGGACATCCTTAGCAGCCAGTGGACATCCTTAACAGTCAGTGGACATCTTTAACAGCTAGTGTACATACTGAACAGATAGTAGACATCATTAATAGCTAGTGGACATCCTTAACAGCTAGTGGACATCCTTAACAGCTAGTGGATATCCTTAACAGCTAGTGGACATCCTTAACAGCTAGTGAACATCCTTAATACATGTAGTAGTGGACATCCTTAACAGCTAGTGGACATCCTTAACAGCTAGTGGATATCCTTAACAGCTAGTGGACATCCTTAACAGCTAGTGGACATCCTTAATAGCTAGTGGACATCCTTAATAGTAGTGAACATCATTAATAGCTAGCACAAGTTGCAGCAGGTCAGACAGGATACAAAACCAAACCAATTAGAGAGTGAGAATTTTTTTTAGGAGACCCCTCCCATTTTTTGCCTCTGCCATATATTTAACCAAAACTTCAATTCTATGATATTCACTGGTACATGCTGTCATATAAACATGTTTCTTGATTTTTTATTTATATTTTTTTAAATTCTGAGATAGATTTAATCATTCCCCATGGTCTCTTCTAACCAGAGAAATATGGTGAGCTGGAGGTGAGATGCAAGTTGAGATGCAGTTATTTGACACTGAAGCCTTTCTAGTTGTTTACTCATCTGTTTTTTGTATAAACTAATTTTAATTCTGGATACCTGCAAATGCTTGGAGGCTGCCAAGATTTGGACTGAACAATAACAAAACCAAGCATGTTTATTGGTGTTCTCTGTTTGCCAAGAATAGGAATCCTTTTTGTTCTGAGTTCAAATTAGATCCAGATATATTATAGATTTAATTATTGGCATTTATCCCTTGAGACAAATATGTGAAAGTTTGTTTCAAAAATCTGAGTATTTTTTTCATAAAATTTTATCAATGTGACAAAATGCAAATAGATCCAAAAATTTAAATTTTTTCACTTTTTTTGACAGAGATCTTGCTAGCGTAATTAAGCAATCACCCCCTAAAGTTGATTAAATATTCAGACCAAAAAATAAATTTTTCAGTTAGTTTGAACTTTTGGACTTGGCAGGCATCTTTTCTTGAATACCACGCGAGGACTTATTTTCAGGAAAACCTTATTAGGACTTCTTTCTGTTGCAAATATTTGTAAGACTTCTTGTGATGAAAACATTGTTAGTATGGATAGGCAACAACCACTTGAAATACACAAATGAAATTAGGTGGGCAAGTTTGTATGCATTTGTAGATTACCAGAATATGTAGCAATTTATCTTATATTTGTTGGTCCTATATTGTGATAGTAACAGCAACAGCAACGTTGCTATTACGAACAGTTGGTTAAAGATTTGTTGAAAGTTTTCCAGTAGCAACTGCTTAATAAATTCCTTGAAAATTCTTATCATACTTAGCATGTATTTTTAAAAAGCTAAGATAATTGAATCAGTGACACTGGCTGACCACCTTGACATCAAAGTTGCAGAGAAAATTTGTGTTACGGTTTGCTTCAATTTTTTCATTTGCGTATATTTCCTAAACCTCTTGATAGATTTTGTACCTACCTGGGATGAATTACTATGAAGCTAAGACAGTTCACTCTGCATCACACTTGCTGGCCCTTTGACTTTATGGTCAAGGTCACAGTGATAGAAAATAGTTGTAATGATTTTGTTAAAGTCTTTCATTTGTTTAAATTCTTTAATACCTTGATAGATTTTGTTCATACTTAACATAAATAGTTATAAAGCAAAGCCATTTCATTCTTCAACCAGCTTGAGCAACTTTATGACAATGGAGTCAAGGTCACAGTTTCAACAATACTGATCATGGGCATGACATACAGGCCTTGACTTTCATATATGCTTGCCAATAGCAGTAGTGTATTGTGTTAATGATTTTGCCCATTCATTTGACCTTCCATTGACCTGCTACCAATTTAGTTTCCACACAGTACAAGTTGTCCTCCCTTTACAGTTACCAAACTCTATGGAAGATTTGCACTTGGAATGAGGAAGAAACCTATTGAATTTGGACTCAAAATCTCAAAGGTGAAGATTAGTGTAACAGAAAGATCTAAAATGGTTACTGCATAAGTACTAAAATTTTCCACTATCTACAGTTACCAAATTTTATGGGAGGCTTGCACATGGGTTAATAAAGAACCATATTGATTATGGGGTCAAAAAGTCAGTGTCATTGTGATTAAAAGGAGATATTGTTTCTGTAAAATAGTGCTAATTCAACATCACAGCCATGTACCAAACATTATGGATGGCTTGTACAGTGGTAAGGAAGAAGCATGTCTATTTTGGGGTCAAAATGTCAAAGGTCAAGGTCAGTGTAACTGGAAGGTGAAATATGTTTTTTACATAATAATTTTAGTTCTACACCACAGATCAATGATTTTGGAGGGCTTGCATTTAATGTATGAAAGCTGTCAGTTTTGGTTCACAAGTTAAGGTCATTATGGCTATATCAAAATTGATTTTGCAGAATAACATTTGTTCTAGAGTGAGTTACTTAAAAGTTTTATGTGGATGGCTTGCTTAAAGGGTAATAAAAAAAGATACAGATTCTGGAGCAAAAATGTTGTATGTTACAGTCATGGCAAGTCTATGTAGACACTAATAGTTTCTGCACATTAAATTTAGGAGGTTAAGAACTTAAACTTGTACTCTTTGGTTTGCAATGGGACTTGGATTGGTTGGTTTGTAGTGGGACTGTAGGGACATGCCTGTTTTAAAACAGAAATCTATTTAAATTTGTTTCAAACACAATTTTGAGCTATTTGGACTTTGACTTATTGAGGAAAAATCCTTGTTTGCATGATTCAGTATAAACAACTTACTTGACAAATGAAATTTGGTAGTGATATTTAGGAGTTTTATCTGGTAGTGATATTTAGGAGTTATATTTGGTAGTGATATTTGCACTCATGTGTTGATAACCTGATTAGATATTCACATCATTTCATCAATTTTTCAATTTTTTACATATTTAAAACTGTTCAGACTTTGATATTTTTTGAAAAAAACACAATAGGCAAAAAAGCACTTGTTTAATTTAGTATCCATTACAGTAAAGAATGAGAATTTTAAAATATGTTGTCTTTTACATTTTTAAGTCTTGCAGGTTTTACACTTTATGGATATGAGGTCTGAAGATAAGTCAAATAATGTTGACTAATTAATTATATAACGAAAATAACTTGCAATGCTTCAAGACTTTATTTAATTTGATTTCATGAACATGTTTGCAACCTAATAGCTCCTCAAGACAGCATTTCTAAATGACAGTATTTAAATTACATTGTCAATATTACATAGCATGTCTAATACAACTTCATTTTGTTTTTATACTGTATCATGGGTAACTGGTGAAACATGACATCTGAATTTGGGGGTTGGGTTTAGTAGCCAAGAGAGAAAAGGAAATTTGTTATAAAACCTTTCAACCAAAGTCTCCATATGCAGGAGTTGATCAGATTAGACATAAGCAACAAATTCAAATTTGTACAGAGTTGCAATTCTGACAAGCAATATCCTCAATGTATATGTTACTGTTATAGCAACACCTTACCTGTATTGCAACCTGTATTGTAAACAGCCAGGACCATGCATTAACATGTTAATTTTCTTGTCATCATGTCAGAGGTGAGTCAGGTTTGCAGCAAATGTCACAATGAAGCTAGCTCCACCTAGCTCCACACTGAGTAATTATAATTGCTTGTTGTAATATTATTGTAATTTTACAAATGTACTAAATAACTTCCAAGCCATGAGATGCAAAAGAAGTAGCCATTTGTAAATGCATTTCTTCTGATACTATTCTTTTATTTCCTTTTTTCCCCTATTAATATGAAAAGGTGTTATGATATTATAAATTGTAATGCTATCATACGTGAGTTCACAAATTACCAGGTGAAAATTAATTAAGAATTTGTGTACATTTAATAAAGTTGTAAAAATTTCATAACAATTGGAAAAAACATTTCTAGAGTCTCTAAGATCTGAAATCATAAATATTTAATGTTGCAAAACTTTGAGACACTCAGTCAGACAAACTCTTTGTATATGGTCATAATTTTTGACAAGCAATTTGGCTGAACATCAACTATATGTTGCTGTGTGTGTGTGTGTGTGCATTTGAATAGTAAGCTTATATATTGATATTATATCATATAGAGACAATTATATCTTTATTCAGTTGAATAGTAAGCTCATACCTTTTTGATATGATAATACCAGGGGTACAGCCTCATAACTTTTTGATATGATAAGACCAGGGCTACATCCTCATATATTTTTGATATGATAAGACCAAGGGTACAGCCTCATACCTTTTTGATATGATAAGACCAAGGGTACAGCCTCATAACTTTTTGATATGATAAGACCAGGGCTACATCCTCATATATTTTTGATATGATATGACCAAGGGTACAGCCTCATACCTTTTTTATATGATAAGACCAAGGGTACAGCCTCATACCTTTTTGATATGATAATACCAGGGCTACATCCTCATACCCTTTTTATATGATAACACCAAGGGTACAGCCTCATATCTTTTTGATATGATAATACCAGGGGTACAGTCTCATACCTTTTTGATATGATAAGACCAGGGCTACATCCTCATATATTTTTCATATGATAAGACCAAGGGTACAGCCTCATACCTTTTTGATATGATAAGACCAAGGGTACAGCCTCATACCTTTTTGATATGATAAGACCAGGGCTACATCCTCATATATTTTTAATATGATATGACCAAGGGTACAGCCTCATAACTTTTTGATATGATAAGACCAGGGGTACAGCCTCATATCTTTTTGATATGATAATACCAAGGGTACAGCCTCATACCTTTTTGATATGATAAGACCAGGGCTACATCCTCATATATTTTTGATATGATAAGACCAAGGGTACAGCCTCATACCATTTTGATATGATAATACCAGGGGTACAGCCTCATATCTTTTTGATATGATAAGACCAGGGCTACATCCTCATACCTTTTTGATATGATGAGACCAAGGGTACAGCCTCATACCTTTTCGATATGATAATACCAAGGCTACATCCTCATACCTTTTTGATATGATAAGACCAAGGGTACAGCCTCATACCTTTTTAATATGATGAGGCCAGGGGTACAGCCTCATACCATTTTGATATGATAATACCAGGGCTACATTCTCATACCTTTTTGATATGATAAGACCAAGGGTACAGCCTCATACCTTTTCGATATAATGAGACCAGGGGTACAGCCTCATATATTTTTGATATGATAATACCAGGGCTACATCCTCATACCTTTTTGATATGATAAGACCAAGGGTACAGCCTCATACCTTTTTGATATGATGAGACCAGGGGTACAGCCTCATATCATTTTGATATGATAAGACCAGAGGTACAGCCTCATATCATTTTGATATGATAATACCAGGGCTACATCGTCATACCTTTTTGCTATGATAAGACCAAGGGTACAGCCTCATACCTTTTTGATATGATAAGGCCAAGGGTACAGTGTCATACCTTTTTGATATGATAAGACCAGGGCTACATCCTCATACCTTTTTGATATAATAAGACCAGGGCTACATCCTCATACCTTTTTGATATGATAAGACCAAGGGTACAGCCTCATACCTTTTTGATATAATAAGACCAGGGCTACATCCTCATATATTTTTGATATGATAAGACCAAGGGTACAGCCTCATACCATTTTGATATGATAATACCAGGGCTACATCCTTATACCTTTTTGATATGATAAGACCAGAGGTACAGCCTCATATTCTTTTGATATGATAATACCAGGGTTACATCCTCATACCTTTTTTATATGATAAGACCAGGGCTACATCTTCATACCTTTTTGATATGATCAGACCAGGGATACAGCCTCATACCTTTTTGATATGATAAGACCAGGGCTACATCCTCATACCTTTTTGATATGATAAGACCGAGGGTACAGCCTCATACCTTTTTGATATGATAAGACCAAGGGTACAGCCTCATACCTTTTTGATATGATAAGACCAGGGGTACAGCTTCATACCCTTTTGATATGATAAGACCAAGGGTACAGCCTCATACCTTTTTGATATAATAAGACCAGGGCTACATTCTCATATCTTTTTGATATGATAAGACCAGGGCTACATCCTCATACCTTTTTGATATGATGAGACCAGGGATACATCCTCATACCCTTTTGATATGATAAGACCAAGGGTACAGCCTCATACCTTTTTGATATAATAAGACCAGGGCTACATCCTCATATCTTTTTGATATGATAAGACCAGGGCTACATCCTCATACCTTTTTGATATGATAAGACCAAGGGTACAGCCTCATACCTTTTTGATATGATAAGACCAGGGCTACATCCTCATATCTTTTTGATATGATAAGACCAGGGCTACATCCTCATACCTTTTTGATATGATAAAATCAGGGCTACATCCTCATACCTTTTTGATATGATAAGACCAAGGGTACAGCCTCATACCTTTTTGATATGATAAGACCAGGGGTACAGCCTCATACCTTTTTGATATGATAAGACCAAGGGTACAGCCTCATACCTTTTTGATATAATAAGACCAGGGCTACATCCTCATATCTTTTTGATATGATAAGACCAGGGCTACATCCTCATACCTTTTTGATATGATAAGACCAGGGATACATCCTCATACCTTTCTGATATGATAAGACCAAGGGTACAGCCTCATACCTTTTTGATATAATAAGACCAGGGCTACATCCTCATATCTTTTTGATATGATAAGACCAGGGCTACATCCTCATACCTTTTTGATATGATAAGACCAAGGGTACAGCCTCATACCTTTTTGATATGATAAGACCAAGGGTACAGCCTCATACCTTTTTGATATAATAAGACTAGGGCTACATCCTCATATCTTTTTGATATGATAAGACCAGGGCTACCTCCTCATACCTTTGTGATATGATAAGACCAAGGGTACAGCCTCATACCTTTTTGATATGATAAGACCAGGGCTACAGCCTCATACCTTTTTGATATGATAAGACCAGGGCTACATCCTCATATCTTTTTGATATGATAAGACCAGGGCTACATCCTCATACCTTTTTGATATGATAAGACCAAGGGTACAGCCTCATACCTTTTTGATATGATAAGACCAGGGGTACAGCCTCATATCTTTTTGATATGATAAGACCAGGGATACATCCTCATACCTTTTTGATATGATAAGACCAAGGGTACAGCCTCTTACCTTTCTAATATGATAAGAACAGGACTACATCTTCATACCTTTTTGATATGATAAGACCAGGGCTACATCCTCATACCTTTTTGATATGATAAGACCAGGGCTACATCCTCATACCTTTTTGATATGATAAGACCAGGGGTACAGCCTCATATCTTTTTGATATGATAATACCAGGGGTACTGCCTCATACCTTTTTAATATGATAAGTGATAAGACCAAGGCTACATCCTCATATCTTTTTGATATGATAAGACCAGGGGTACAGCCTCATACCTTTTTGATATGATAATACCAGGGCTACATCCTCATACCTTTTTGATATGATAAGACCAAGGGTACAGCCTCATACCTTTTTGATATGATAAGACCAGGGATACAGCCTCATACCTTTTTAATATGATAATACCAGGGCTACATCCTCATACCTTTTTGATATGATAAGACCAAGGGTACAGCCTCATACCTTTTTGATATGATAAGACCAGGGGTACAGCCTCATATCGTTTTGATATGATAAGACCAGGGGTACTGCCTCATACCATTTTGATATGATAAGACCAAGGGTACAGCCTCGTACCTTTTTGATATGATAATACCAGGGGTACTGCCTCATACCTTTTTGATATGATAAGACCAGGGGTACAGCCTCATATCCTTTTGATATGATAAGACCAGGGGTACAGCCTCTTACCTTTTTGATATGATGAGACCAGGGGTACTGCCTCATACCATTTTGATATGATAAGACCAAGGGTACAGCCTCATACCTTTTTGATATGATAAGACCAGGGGTACAGCCTCATACCATTTTGATATGATAAGACCAGGGGTACAGCCTAATATCTTTTTGATATGATAATACCAGGGGTACAGCCTCATACCTTTTTGATATGATAAGACCAGGGGTACAGCCTAATATATTTTTGATATGATAAGACCAGGGGTACAGCCTCATACCTTTCTGATATGATAAGACCAGGGGTACAGCCTCATACCTTTTTGATATGATAAGACCAGGAGTACAGCCTAATATCTTTTTGATATGATAAGACCAGGGGTACAGCCTCATACCTTTCTGATATGATAAGACCAGGGGTACAGCCTCTTACCTTTTTGATATGATAAGACCAGGGGTACTGCCTCATACCATTTTGATATGATAAGACCAGGGGTACAGCCTCATACCTTTTTGATATGATAATACCAGGGGTACAGCCTCATACCTTTTTGATATGATAAGACCAGGGCTACAGCCTCATACCTTTTTGATATGATAAGACCAGGGGTACAGCCTAATATCTTTTTGATATGATAAGACCAGGGGTACAGCCTCATACCTTTTTGATATGATAAGACCAGGGGTACAGCCTCATACCTTTTTGATATGATAAGACCAGGGGTACTGCCTCATACCATTTTGATATAATAAGAGCAGGGGTACAGCCTCATACCTTTTTGATATGATAAGACCAGGGGTACTGCCTCATACCATTTTGATATGATGAGACCAGGGGTACAGCCTCATACCATTTTGATATGATAAGACCATGGGTACAGCCTCATACCATTTTGATATGATAAGACCAGGGGTACAGCCTCATACCTTTTTGATATGATGAGACCAGGGGGACAGCCTCATACAATTTTTAAAAAGTTGAGTGGGCTTGGGCTTATTATCAGAGAAAGATGTCCTAAGTGAAAATTAAGCAAGGATGTTGTAAAAATGGTGGGGTGGGTGTATCATCAGGGTCATTATTAGATAGATAAATATGTAATTAGAAAAATAATTTTCTTTTTCTTCTTTTACACTACCTTGATCTCTGTTACTGTAAGCACTGGTGTTCAGTTGTCATGACGTTTCTACCTTGATTTGTATATACCTGTCATTGGGCAGAGTGTATTATGTTATGATGTTGTCCGTCTGTCTGTTACCAGTTTTCATTTCAGTATCAAGGTACCATGCCTTATCAATAGCTTGTACAAGGGATAAGGAAGAACTGTTGCAGAATAAATTGGTTCATAAAAAGAGTTACTTGACCAAAGATTCTGGATATCTTACACTTAGCGTAATTAAGAAACCTATTGATTCTTGGGTCTCAGAAACCTATTGATTCTTGGGTCTCAAGGTCATGGTAAATATAGGGTAATCAAGTATCCTATATATTCAGGGTCAGAAGATCAAAGTCACAATCATGGTAAGTAAATTGATAAACAATGGTTTCTTCTGCACCCTAAGTTTAATTAATAGCTGCATACCTTCACCAGATTATTGAGTCACTTTTGGTCAGTGATCCCCAGAGCAGGGGCACCAACAGAATTGTTTGGTGGGGGGCAAACATGTAGTGGTCATGGATGTAGACCAGCACCTTCTTCACTTGGCAATCAGCATTAAGAGGTCAGCATTAGGACTGGTTGGCCTGGTTTTGGGATAATGTGACTGGGTGGGACATGATGCTGTGCATCTGCAGCATGATGCCCCAGTTCTAGACATCACTATAAACTGCCAGACGTCAGACATTGTAGCAATGTGACTGAGAAATTTTATTAAAGCTATGTTAAAAATCCAAATCACACACACACATGGATGTAGGCCAAAATATGTTTAGAGGTAAAATCTGGGTGCCCCCACATGGATGTAGGCCAAAATATGTTTAGAGGTAAAATCTGGGTGCCCCGCTCCCCATCTCCTATGTGCTGGCATCAATGCTCTAGAGTCAACCATGTCCAGCTAGAGTCTACATAGCTGCTATTCAATACATGGTGAGTGTATAATGTGCCTATTCATGGTAATCCTGTTAAAACTCTTAATAAGTGCATCAAATTAACCAGTGTGATGTTGGAAAACTGCAAACAACATGTCTACCTACCATATGCACTTACTCATTAAGCTACGTCAAACTGCAAACAATGAAGATCCTGAACTGCCATGGCATAATGCACCTGCAGATCCGGGTCCATGTTGTTTGTTCTTTTGATTACTCTGAACAAACTACACAGACTCAGATCTGCTGACGCATAATGTACCAACAGATATGGGTCTGTGCAGTTTGCAGTCGGACTTGACTTATAAGCAAGTATATACGTTAATCTTGTTGACTCCCTCTCAAGTGGCTCTGTGAATTTTCAAAATAGGCAGGGTCTAGTTAAACGCATAATTGATTTTTGGTTGGGATGAAAGGTGCTATGGTCATACTTTATGTAGAAGCAACAGTGCAAGACATTTCTGGTTGAACAAGAAAATACATCTTCCAATGTCTGGCA
Source organism: Sinohyriopsis cumingii (assembly GCA_028554795.2). Classification (NCBI taxonomy): domain Eukaryota; kingdom Metazoa; phylum Mollusca; class Bivalvia; order Unionida; family Unionidae; genus Sinohyriopsis; species Sinohyriopsis cumingii. The sequence goes on from CM068833.1 coordinate 114,590,586, forward strand.
TTGCATAACACATGAGGAAAATTGATCTATGAGCTTTCAAATGTAACATCATTTCTGATTGGTCAAAGCAAAAATCATAAGCTTAAACTTGAACATGAGTGACGGATGATTTCCAAGCCAGATCTGTTGATGAATAATCTGGCAACATCATCTGAAATATTTACTATATAGCGAGCAATATATATGGACAACAACTGAACCTGTGTATTTAATGTATACACTTGCTTAATAATTGGGTCCCACTACAAACAACATAGACCTTAGTCTGCCTTCATATGATTCACAGGCAGATCAGGGTCTATGTTGTGTGTTCTACTGATTATTCCTAACAAACTGCATGGACCTAGGTCTGCTGGCAGATCTGGGTCTGTGCAGTCTGCAGTTGTTAATTAAGATACATGTTAGTATAAATTCTTCACATATTCAGTCCGAATATTCACATATTCAGACCCAATATTCACACATTCAGTCCCAATATTCACATATTCAGTCCCAATAGTCACATATTCAGTCCCAATAGTCACATATTCAGACCCAATATTCACACATTCAGTCCCAGTATTCACATATTCAGTCAATATATTCACATATTCAGTCCCAATATTCACATATTCAGTCAATATATTCATGTATTCAGTCCCAGTATTCACATATTCAGTCAATATATTCACATATTCAGTCCCAATATTCACATATTCAGTCAATATATTCACATATTCAGTCCCAGTATTCTCTCCCAGTAAAATGTTGGCTACGTGTAACGCCTTGTACATTATTTTGAGGGGTTATTTCAAGATTAAGGTATTTTGTCAAGATTTTCATGTTTTAAACTTGTGTTTGGTTGTTTTAACATGTGCCAACTAAAACAGTGTTCAATGTAAAAATAAATGTTTGGAAATGTTATCATTAAAGTAAATTCTAACATGGTTCACCAGTCCAAGTATTCTAGGTTTCTTAATGTCAGAGTCAGTCATAATGATTTGTCATTGTCCCAAAAAAAACTGAACCAGCATAAAATTAGTAACAAAATTTTAACGCTTAAATGTACCTCCCCCTCTCCTTCCCCATCCCCCAATTTATAACACATACATGCTGGATGATGTATCACACTATATTGAGTGTCTTTACAGTGAGAGGCTGCTGTGATATATTAACATTTTATATGACATAGCTGTTTTTATTCATCATCTGAAAATGTCTACTTGCTGGGTCTGAAAAGAAAATATATTTAATTTTCAAAGTGGCTTTGTTTGAATTGTGTTTTATATTGGATTAGATTCCTTTGATGTGCTCTGCCAAAGAGATATAACTGAATCTTCATTTGATTTACCTTTGTTTTCCCTCAAGTTTAGAAGCGAAACTTATTTGCTTTTGGTGGATCTGAGTGGTTTTAATTATATGCTGTAAATATGCCCATGATGCACTGTAATTATTAGCTTTAAGTTGGCAGATTGATGAGTATGCGGACAATTTATCTCGTAATTCCAGCATTAGAGGTACACATGTTTTGGATGAAGTGCTAAATTCTGTTTTTTTAAAGATGAAAGGAATTTTTGGTATGATTGGATTTTAATGTTACAAAATGTTATGTGTATATATATATATATATATATATATATATATATATATATATATATATATATATATATATATATATATATATATATATATATATATATATATAGATATATATATATATAGATATATGCACAAGCACACACACACATCACTCATTATAATGCTGTTCATAGGAGTCATAGAGTATACCACTTATAGTGGGACATCCTTATAATGAAGATGATACATTGCTCCCTCCTTATGACACTGCCCCTGGGAACCATACAGTGTACTCTCTTGTAGTGAGATTTCTTTATAATTATGTTTGATAAATCATCCCTCGTTATCATGCTGTCCAAAGAAGTACATGACATACTTTGACTATGCATGCTAGTATGTAAACTTTGACTACCACTTAACAAAATGGGATTCATGACTGACAATATTCACCTTATAACAGAAAATGTGCTATATTGAGGGGTATTATACAGAGGGAATTCTTTATTAAGCTAAATAGTCATTTGATTCATATTGATATAAATTTGGAAAATTTAATATATTAGTCTTCCCACTGCCAGAAGCTGTGATGTCTCAGGTTAGTATTCTTGACTTGCAGCCAGAATGGTGCAGGTCTGATTCCACCATCTGATGATCAGCCCACTGGTTGCCATATTGTGTTCCTGGAACATTTTGTTTTCTTTTTTGTTCTTTGAAACACAGTAAGCTACTAATCTTGTTGCAGCCAATGAAGCCAAACATTCCATCTGCACAAAGCATACAGTTCAAATTTACATGATAATGAAATGACAGTGAAATGCGTCTTGGGCAGACACCACTGGAAGGTGTGAAAAATTGAGATTATAAGACAAGTTGTTTCTTAACAAAGGTTTATTCTACAATAATTTTTTCTAAGCAACATTGATCAAGCTGCTGTGTAATAGAGGTGATCATTAAAATATGTGTCTTGTCTGTCTGTCTGTCTGTCTGTATGTCTGTCTGTATGTATGTATGTATGTATGTATGTATGTATGTATGTATGTATGTATGTATGTATGTATGTATGTATGTATGTGTGTATGTATGTATGTATGTATGTATGTATGTATGTATGTATGTATGTATGTATGTATGTATGCATGGATGGATGGTTTATGTAGGTATGGTTGTATGTATGGTTGTATGTAAGACATGGATTAATGGATTAATAATGGATTATTTAGATCAGAACTCTATATATTAATCTAATTTAATCCCATATTTGAGAGTAATTGCATTCTTTGACATTCCATGAGATATTTTGTGAACATACCAAAATACACTCTTGCAATACAAGACTGAGTAGTACAAATCAGGGTGTTAATCTTGTTAGCCTAAAACAGCCTAAAACAGCCTACTGAACACTCCAAACAGGCTACAGCTAAGTTGTTGTTGTTATTGTTGGGTTTAACACCATTTTTCAGCACATGATAGGCTATGCATGGCGGCCAGTATTAATGGTGGAGGAAGAACCCAGGAAAACCCCAGGAGGAACCACTGACCCACAAGAAGCTACTGGCAAGCTTTCTCACATACCCACACTATCTGAATCCTAGACTCGAACCCATGCAGACAGAGATGAGATGGCAGTGATCCACAATGGAGAATGCATTAGACCATTTGGCCACTCGGGGTCCTTACAACTAAGTCACTTGATTATATGGCTGTACAAGTGTTCTAGCTATCGACCTCAAGTACTATTGTATGAAACATCCGTAACTTGGCCTGAGTGCATGTTTATAAAGATTAAATGCACCATAATAAAAAAGGACTGTTCTAACAGATGGATTAATAAGAGACCTGGCCTAAATGTTTAAAATTAAATTGTTGTTCATAATTTTAAAACATTAAAAAAAAATATTGTATTTTAGTCAAAATATATGCATCAGTGATGCATACTTGCTGTTTATCTAGCACTCCTTTAAGATCAATCATAGACAATTGATATTTATATTTATAGTTAGGTAAACAGGGACACTGATATTTATTATTTCAAAACTAATAAAACACATATATACATGCAGAGTTAAGGAGATTCAATTTAAAATAATTGCAAGGATTGGAGAAGTTTTATTTGGGGAGTGGAAAAGGTTGTTTATGAAATTTCACCTTAAAACACCTAGCTGCCTTGGTAGTTAGACAGCTGATAGTAATAAGGGGGAGGGGGCTATTGCTGAACTGAAGGGAAAGATAAAACAGTTGAGAAGGGGAATACTGTAACTTGTTGATACTTTAGATATCTGCATTGTACCAATTAGATTTAAAATTGAAGGTCACTGTTTCAGGTTTCACATGTGTTCTAAGCAATGAACCCAGACTTGGTATATGCATTTTCCTCAATGAAAATGTAATGATAATGGAGTATTTGTAATGATAATGGAGTATTTGTAATGATAATGGAGTATTGGAGTATTTGTAATGATAATGGAGTATTTGTAGACTAGAGATACTTTTTTGTTTTAAGTTTTCCAAGCCTAGCTGGTTGGGGGATGTGGGCTGTAAAATTGCTGCAATAATTTGAGGATGTCATGATTAACTGTGCTGACTGATCTAATAGCAGAGGTTGGTGGGATGAAACTGAATTTATTTCCAGGCACACTCTGTGGGGAAGTATACTACAGTGTTAAAGTTAACCTGTTTATCTCTTTACCAGTGCTGGACTTGCACTGCCTCCTACAGTGAAGAGCCAGCAGAGAAAATCTAAATTCAACTCTCAGATCAACTTTGCTTTTTCACCTGTACCTGGGTTTGACAGGCTGTGTTAAATTGTTGCTTTCCTGCTTCTTTAGTTGCATCACTAGCTGGCACTATGCCGTTAACTTGTCTTCCACAATATGTTTTGAAACAGGAAACAGTTTTGTGGGGGCTATTCTATTCTCGCAGTTTGAAGGCTGAGTGCCTAATATAACCATACAGAAACCATGCTGCTGGAGCCATGTTAAAATTTGTTTCGACTAAATCCACCCGGAATAAACCAGGTGGACTTTCGCGACCTCAGGAGAGGTCAAACACACAGTACCTTCAGGACCACAAATCTGAACCTGACCGATATGTAGCTTCCAGGCCAGGTGGATTAATGACACACCACTTGCATCCACAGGAAAGAGGATATGCTATACCTGGGCAAACTGGACAACAGGTCAGAGTGACACCCCTTGATTATTCAAGTAGGGGTTCTGTTTCCATGGTAAACCATGTGCCTGAAGGCAGAGGTCATGGAGGGGGTATGAGATCAAGTGCTTCAATTGCAAAAGAGCATGAGATTATTCAGCCACGTGGAAGATCATCAAGTGTATTTTCAAGAGAAAATGTATATGACAATGCAATACCAATATCTCCAATCTTATCAATAGATGGTAGAAATGTTCATTTAGCAAAACCTGGGCAATCTGGCCAGTATCTACATAATGGCCCAATGGCTGAAAATATTCCAGACTATGATGTACTGACTGATTCTCAGCCCCCTCCACAACGTACCTTACATCTCAAGCCTCCCATTGTACCACATAGGACTCGTCACGTGCATATGGGAAGAGGGACGCATGGTTTAGCCATGTGTGAAGATGGAATAAATCTGCGACCTGGAATTTCTTACAGTCAAAGTATGGCACATCAAAGAACACGTAGCCCTGTATCTCATCGCAGTCCCTTGTTCAGAGACGTACACCATGTTACATGGGACCCTGGAATTGTTAATGGAACTTGTCAGGTACCAGCCTCTGTAAAGTTAGATCATGGTGGACTTGAGAAGAAAAAGAGAAGTCCACTAAGGGAAGAGAGAGGTATACTTGGAATACCAAAATTTCCTGTGGATGATTCACAGTTTGAAAAGTCAGCAGATCAATTCACTGGCGATACCAAAGATGAACATTTTACGGCTATTTCAACTTCCCCACCAGGGGGTACTGAGGTGAAAAAGTCAAAGATAAATCCTAATGTGACAATCATTCGACCGAAAGTTCGTTATTCACACTTGACATATGTAACTCAACCCATGGAATATACACCTGTAGGTGTACCACTGGGCCATGAGTACATCATGTACCATCCTGGATCTACTTTAAGTAATAGAGATCATATATCATTTGGACCGGGGTCAGGTTTCCATGACAACAGGGTCACCCCAACAGGTACTGCTTCTATTTCAGATGGGTCTAATATAATTACTAACACCACTGTGCCCCCTTCAGTATATGGAATTCCTTCTGAAAAAAGTGAGGATGTAAACAATTTATATAGGTCACCTTATAGCCAACCACAGTCACCTATCTCAAGCTTTCAGCCAACAAGCAGTGATTCATATTCAGCTACTAGAGATCATATGGATGGATTACACTACTATCCTGACTCTTACCCACAATGCATCCCACCTGAGACCTTTGACACTTTTGTGACCTTGGGTCATCCAGTGCCATCCTACACCACAGATGAACCTTTCACTCATAATGGAGGACCAAATGCAACTAGTACACCAATGTCGACATTACCAAAGCGCCCAGGCTCTGCGTATGACACTCCTTTAAGTGTACAGGATTCAGCCTATGACAACATCCAAGGTCAAACACAAATTCATGAAATTCCTGTGTCTGTTTATCCAACATATAGAGAAAAGTGTTCGTATAGAGAATACGATTCCATGGATGATGACGAGGTGTTCAGAGATGCTGATCTTGTAGCACCACTTCCTGGACCAAGTGTGCTTGCTGAAGACGGAATGAACAAGTCAGCACGTAGAAGTTTGGATAAATATTTCCAGGAGGCTGCAGAGAGAGATGTGAGTATGGATGTTTAAGTATCCATTCTTAATATACTTAACTCCTGATATATTAAACTCTGTTTAAAAAGAACAGTTCAAATCCAGATCTGCCTTTGGGTAATGTACCAGCAGATAAATGGAAAGAACAGTTCAGTCCCAGATGTGTTATTATGTAATATACTTGCAGATCTGGATCTGTTTGCAGATGAACAAGTTGCTCCCCACCTTTTTTCCTGACACCATTAGTCATTTCAGAAAAAAAGGCAGAGAACAGCTTGTTTTCTGAGCCTGTGTGCTGTTCGCGATAAATTATAAATGTAATAAAAGCATAGACTCTGATACACTGGTACATCATGTAATGGCATATCTTGGATGTGTATTACTATCAAGACTCACACCCATGTGGACACAGGTGAAATGTGATTGATCACCTTAGACCACTCAGCTGCATTGTGCCTGGTGCCCCAGGGACTAAATGAAAGTACATGTACAGTATATAGATTTCCATTCTTTTTACAGTTACTTGTTTGAGAGGAAGAATGCTTATTAATGGAATAACTCTTATAAATTACTTTAATTTTCATGTGTGCGTGAAACTATCAGCAGATGAAATAGCTTAACATTGCATATTGTTACAAGCAAGGGGCTTTACTTGACTGAGCAGTTGTCAAACCCTGGCATGATTCCTGCCACTAGAAATCAGAAGTTTACCCCAAATTTCCAAAGACTTCTATACAACTTCAGTTGTAAATTAGAAAGCCCAACATGTCTGTTTTAAATATAACTTTTTTACTCTAATTAATGCAAGACCACAGGTAAAACCACCTGCCAAATATCTATCAACTGCACATCTGCATGGTTTCTCTTCAGCAGGTTTCCTTACATCCAGCCGTTCACACCTTAGAAACTATAAGAGTATCCCCTAACAGTGGGAACTATTTTAACTCTGCCACCTCAGGCCAGTCAATGTATGCTTTCCAGGCACATTTTGCCAATACAACTGCACCACATTTGCCACCATGGCAACATAAACAGTATCTGCCAAGTCCCTTCTTATTTATTCCTTTCTGTAATTTACTGGTTTCCTACCATAAATACTGCCACTGCAGTCACACCACCAATGTACACCACTAGATTTTAATATGGACTATCTTACTCAGGGACATTCATTCGGTTTTGGCCTGAATTCACTACTAGTGAACTATGGCATCATGGAAACTCACTAACACTTCACTCCGTGACGTTTGCTCCTAGTAATTGCCTAATTATTTCGGGGTAAGGATATTTCCATTGCGCCAAATTTCAATAATCACACAAGTAATCACACAAATCTAAGAATCCTTAAAACGGTCGCTATAACCAAATGCGCATACTCCAACTTTATTACAGTATTTTAAAAATTTAATTTAAAACAATGATTTTCCTCTCTATATTTCAAGCTGCATATTCAAAAATGTTTTTCTCATCTGTTTCAATAAATAGCCTGTAGATGACCAAAGGTCAGTCATACACCCCATGTACTTGAACACAGTATACCTATCAAAGAAGGTCAGTCATACACCCCAGGTACTTGAACATAGTGTACCTATCAAACAAAGTCAGTCATACACCCCAGGTACTTGAACACAGTATACCTATCAAAGAAGATGAGTCATACAGCCCATGTGCTTGAACAAAGTACACCTAGCAAAGAAGGTCAGTCATACACCCCAGGTATTTGAACACAGTATACCTATCAAAGAAGGTCAGTCATAAACCCCACATAGTAGATTTATTTTAGATATAGCTTCATTTTTGATTATTAGAATTTTTCCTAAACTCAGAGCATAATATCTTGAATATCTTAGAGTTCTAACTTTTGGCAATATCACACTGCCTTCATATATCACACTGCCTTCATATATCACACTTCCTTCACATATCACACTTCCTTCATATATCACACTGCCTTCATATATCACACTTCCTTCATATATCACACTGCCTTCATCAGTGACAACTGTTGATCATGTGACTTATGCTCTGAATAAAGGAAAAAGACTAATAATCATTCATTATCCAGTCAAGGAAGCAACCTTTTCAGTTGTATCTTCATTACTGGTTTGTTGTTTGCTTTGGTTCTTTTCCCTGAAATTTGACTTTATCTTCTTATCTTTTCTCCTTCCTGATTTTTTTTCATATATTGAAATCACCACGTTTATAGCAACTATTGTTGACCAGAGCTTGTCATATTTCCTGCACATAAAGATACCATCAGATTCACTCTCATGAAATGGTGTAAAGAGAATCTTTCAGGAAGAGAGTAATATTCAGTGTTTATTTGAAGATAAAAAGCAATAACCTACTACAGCCCTTGTATTTTCCCATCATTCCATCCAAGTGTTTTATCAGCCTGATAGATAAAGATGTTCATTTATTTCATGCTAATCTTCAGTACAACTTAGTGATTGACTGCACATGTTGCAGCCATTATAGGTGTGGAACTCATTTTGATGGGCAACCAACACAATCACCATTTTTAGGTGGGTTGTGGTGCAGGTGTGTTTTAAGGCAATTTTAACATATTTATTGGGTATACATACTGAAGAAATGGGAGTTAAGTGCCTTATCCAAAGACACATCGAGGCAGCTGGCTTAGGATGACTTGTGTGGGTATCAAACTCACTGCTCTTGGATTGTGAGTCTGTTGCTCTACTAACTTAACTATAGTGACCCAACCTTTTATGAAAAGTGACAGGCAAACTAAGTGCATGGATGTAAAATTCAGTGATTCCTCTTTCTATTCATAAGAGCTATTGAAGTGTACTGTGTTTTGGAAGAGGAAGCCTTATATTTGGGTATATGATAAATGCAGTACTTCCTCATTATAGCACTTACCATGAGGGTCATTGAATATACCACTTCATAGTGAGTTTGCGTCATACAGCACTCCTTCATTATAATACTGTCTCTGGGAGTCGTGGAGCATACCATGTTATAGAGAAACTACATTATTCAGCATTCCCTTATTATAATGTTGTCCATGGAAACTACATAGTATACTGCCATACAATTAATCTGCCATATACAGCAATCCCTCATCATAATGTTGTCTATGGGAGCCATGGAGTATATCAATTAATAGTAAAACTGCCATATACAGTATTCCCTCATTCTAATCATATATATGGGTATTATTGAGCATACTGCCTTACAATGAGAACACCTTATAATGAAGTAAATTATATATGTAATTTTACTTACACATAATGAAATGGGATCCATGACCATACCTGCCTTATAAAAAGAACTGCATTACAATGAAGGGTATTATAGTGAGACTGCCTTATAAAAGTACATGTGCTATGATGAGGGATCTTATAGTCAGGGAGTACTGTAGTAATATATGCTTTATTATAATTCAGTTTCAGGTATTGCACAGTACTGTTATGAATAATCCCCTTGACCAAAATTACAGAAATTAGAAAACAATGAAAATATTTTTCAAAAATTTATTAACATTCATTAGCTGATAAATGTATATGAAAACCACTGTACTTGAATTGGTCTGTAAAATGAAGGATAGCATAGATTGAAAGAAAATAACTAAGAAGCTTGTATTATATCTTCATTTCCCTTTTAAAAATGGTTTAACAAAATTAATGAATACCATGAAGTTGAAGAAGTATATTTAATTTACATAACTAAAATTATTATGACACATTTTATTCAATTCTTGTTTATTTTCTCCTACTTCATCTACACACATACAAGCATCGATCAAGACTTTGAAAATTCTTGCTATACTGCAGTTTGGTATATAACACAGTAAGCAGTTTTGAATAGTGTGTTTCTTTACATTTTTACAGACACATTTTCCAGTATTTATAGAATTTTATTTGTATCATCCTTGCTATATAATGTAATTGGCATTTGTAGCTCTCAACTGCCACATTGTACCAAGGGCAAGCTGCAATGGAATCCATGACCATATCATTGTTATAGTACAGAATGGAATCCATGACCATATCATTGTTACAGTACAGAATGGAATCCATGACCGTATCATTGTTATAGTACAGAATGGAATCCATGACCGTATCATTGTTATAGTACAGAATGGAATCCATAATCCATGACCGTATCATTGTTACAGTACAGAATGGAATCCAGGACCATATCATTGTTATAGTACAGAATGGAATCCATGACCGTATCATTGTTACAGTACAGAATGGAATCCATGACCATATCATTGTTACAGTACAGAATGGAATCCATGACCATATCATTGTTACAGTACAGAATGGAATCCATGACCGTATCATTGTTACAGTACAGAATGGAATCCATGACCGTATCATTGTTACAGTACAGAATGGAATCCATGACCGTATCATTGTTACAGTACAAAATGGAATCCATGACCGTATCATTGTTACAGTACAGAATGGAATCCATGACCGTATCATTGTTACAGTACAGAATGGAATCCATGACCGTATCATTGTTACAGTACAGAATGGAATCCATGACCGTATCATTGTTACAGTACAGAATGGAATCCAGGACCGTGTCATTGTTACAGTACAGAATGGAATCCAGGACCGTATCATTGTTACAGTACAGAATGGAATCCAGGACCGTATCATTGTTACAGTACAGAATGGAATCCAGGACCGTATCATTGTTACAGTACAGAATGGAATCCATGACCATATCATTGTTACAGTACAGAATGGAATCCATGACCATATCATTGTTACAGTACAGAATGGAATCCATGACCATATCATTGTTACAGTACAGAATGGAATCCATGACCATATCATTGTTACAGTACAGAATGGAATCCAGGACCGTATCATTGTTACAGTACAGAATGGAATCCATGACCGTATCATTGTTACAGTACAGAATGGAATCCATGACCATATCATTGTTACAGTACAGAATGGAATCCAGGACCGTATCATTGTTACAGTACAGAATGGAATCCATGACCGTATCATTGTTACAGTACAGAATGGAATCCAGGACCGTATCATTGTTACAGTACAGAATGGAATCCATGACCGTATCATTGTTACAGTACAGAATGGAATCCAGGACCGTGTCATTGTTACAGTACAGAATGGAATCCAGGACCGTATCATTGTTACAGTACAGAATGGAATCCAGGACCGTATCATTGTTACAGTACAGAATGGAATCCAGGACCGTATCATTGTTACAGTACAGAATGGAATCCATGACCATATCATTGTTACAGTACAGAATGGAATCCATGACCATATCATTGTTACAGTACAGAATGGAATCCATGACCATATCATTGTTACAGTACAGAATGGAATCCATGACCATATCATTGTTACAGTACAGAATGGAATCCAGGACCGTATCATTGTTACAGTACAGAATGGAATCCATGACCGTATCATTGTTACAGTACAGAATGGAATCCATGACCATATCAT